>CM075681.1:9375000-9777500 GCA_037954025.1 Phaseolus coccineus | reverse complement strand
TTCTAATTGTGATACATGTTTATATTGTAGGTTTCTGATCAAGGAAGTGTGCCAAAAAGTTTTGGACATCAAGAGGAGCATATGTGATTGTTGAAGAATTTAGTATAATATGAAAATGATTTTTGACCTATTTTGTGCTTTGTGAGCAATATGTTATATGTTATGTTTTCATTTGTAGTACTTCATAGTACTATTCATCTTATATTGCTTCCCCGTAATTTTTTAACTCATATTTTTAGTTCAATTTGAATTCCAATGAGTTTACTTGATATATTTTTATAAATATCTTGATATATCTTGTCAATTGATGAATGTTATATCCATTTATTTGTTTTATTTATTGAGAAAAGTACTTTAACAAACATAGATAAATAAATACAATAGATGTAAATAATTTTGGTTTAAAAAACACATGAATGCCTAAATGATAAATGAATAAAAAAACTAAAAATTTCATAGTTTTGAAACCTATGGTATTTACGGAGGTTTTGAAACCTATGATATTTTACGGAGGTTTTGAAAGCCATGGTATTTTACGGAGGTTCTGAAACCCATGGTATTTAACGGAGGTTCTGAAATCCATGGTATTTTACGCAGGTTCTGAAACCCATAATATTTTATAGACATTCTAAAACTGTGGTATTTTACGAAGATTTTGAAACCTACGCTATTTTATGGAGGTTTTGAAACCCATGGTATTTTTGGAGGTTCTGAAACACATGATATTTTATGGAGGTTCTAAAACATGTGGTATTTTACAAAGGTTTTGAAACTTGTGGTATTTTACAGAGGTTTTGAAACCCATGATATTTTACGGAGGTTTTAAACCCATAAGGTACTTAACAGGGGTTCTGAAAGGCTTTTCTTGAGGTTTAAAAAAATCCTGGGAAATGCATTCCCTAGGGATGGTTTAGCGGGGGGAATTGCAACCTTGGGTAAATAACTTAATGAAGGTTTTAACCCTAGGTAATGTAAAAATAAACCCCCGTTAAAACCATTTTTTCTTGTAGTGTGATGGTGAACGTTGGTGGTGGAGGTAATTTTTTTTTTTTGTGTTTTTATTGGTAGTGATTGTGTTTTTGTTCGCTTATTTTTTTTCCATTTTTTGGAAGTCATAAAACCCAGAAAAAAAACCAACACTGGTGCAGAAACGTAAAACAAATGCGGCTATTTTCATTTTACAAATGCGGCTATACAACCGCATTTGATCAACACGCATTTGTAAATCAGAGATTTACAAATGCGGTTAAACAACCGCATCTATAAATACTATTTACAGATGCGACTTTTTGTTGGAGCCGCATCTGTAAATGCTCCAGAGGTGTGCCCAGGTTTGGAATTGGAATGATTTACAGATGCGGTTATTTACCATAACCGCATCTGTAAATGCTCCAGAGTTGTGCCCAGGTTTTGAATGGCAATGATTTACAGATGCGGTTGTTTACCTTAACCGCATCTGTAAATCAAGGGAATGATTTACAGATGCAGTTGTAGTAAACAACCGCATCTGTAAATCACATTTACAGATGCGTTTGTAGTAAGCAACCGCATCTGTAAATAAGGTTTTTTTTTTTTAGAATGATTTGGTTAGTTGTTTTCCCATACGAATTATCTTGTGCAGTTTCATTATACCCAGACAGCCAGACAGATAAACAGATTCAGATAAACTAAAAGTCAGTAATTGATCAAAATGTATACAAAAATAGTAATAATATATCTCTATCTATCTTCTTACACTATTGATCAAATCGTAGAGTTATAAAAGTTTAGGAAATATGTGGACCAAGATTGTCTCACATATGTCATGGCTTCCGAACTCATGGGTTCCTCATCCGTGAAGAACTGCATTTCAAAATGGTTGACACATAAATTAGTTTTAAGATAGATAAATTAGTTTGAAGTTATAAAAATAATTTAAGAAATCTTACCTCTTGCCAATTACTTGTAAGACCTAGTCTTACAATGGTACTCATCCATTGCATGACGTAATAGCCACACTCATAGCTTCCTGGTTGTTTATTACACTATAATTCAATAAATTGTAAAAGTTAGTATAACTAAACAATGAAAAAAGAAAGAAAAATCTTACATACCTTTAATCTTATCCAGTTCAAATTTTGAAAATTTGAATTTGATCTCCCTTTTAGAATGTTATATCCACGCCATGAACTGGTTGAGACAAAAAACCTTGTTAGTGGATTACTTATAGTTTCAACCATAGTTAAGTTTATAGTGTACTTACTTATCAATGATATTCTTAAAACTTGTGGATATCTTCTTGTGTAGGGAACAGAACCACAAAGCCGTCCTATCCTTCACTGATAAGACAAGTAATTGCCAATGACCCCTATATCATCCACGAAAATAGTTGAGTAAATTTATAAAACATGAATATAATAAACTTTTAACATATATATATATATTTAAACTTACTCGTTAATATAAGGGCACAAATAAACCTCTTTTCCCTCTCTTTCCAGGGTGTTAGTGATGTATGATTGGGTCTCATTTGTCTTTGCTCCAATGAGATTAGTATATGCAGGATCTAAGAATCCATACACATTTTCCTTCCCCTCAGTGACAGAGACACCATTCAAAAACCTACAAGTAATTAGTTAAATCATAATGAATGCTAATTTAACATAAATGAAAATGAAATGTAGGTAACGATACTTACATCATAAAAAATTGAATGATATTTATATTCAGCTCCTGATCCCCAGCTACAAATTCTAGCAGATCTGACATGTATATGTACAATGGTAGCTCAGGGTTTGTTTCAAAAAAGGTATCATCCCATGGAACTTCCAAAGGATCTCGTCCAATTTGTCTAGCAACTATAGCTAAGGAAGCTATAGGATCGTCAAGCGGAACCTCTTGTTTCTTTTTCGGACTTGGTTTCCGACGAGGTTTCTACAAAAAGAAAAAAGATTTGTTATAAATTACATGTAATATATAAATATAAATTAGCATATGAAATGAAATTATTACCAGTGGTTGTGGCATATATCGAATCAGGTGTCTAGGCCAGGCTACAAAGGACTGAAATGCTTCGGCTACAGTTGTTACCTCTTCTGAAGGTAGTGGAAGACGAGCATCAGGTACTCGTACTCTTTCAACCGTGACCTTTGCTGCATCAGGGGAGAGAGGAACATGTAAGGTGGTGGCGTCTTCATAGACTTTTCCAATGGCCACCACCTGAGGAATCATGCCACCCTCTACCAGTAGCTCACATTGGCTCGTCTGGCCAATGATATCATCCCCTGATGTTGTAGGAGCTGCACAACTCCCCTTTGTGCTCTTGGGAGCGGGACTAAGAAGCGTCTGAATCGGCTGCTCAGCACAAAGTTGTTGCGATATCTCTTGTCGCAACTCTAGCCTCATCTTTTCCGTCTCCCTTCTCATCTCATCCATTAGTTCTTGACGTAGCCTTTGCTCCATTTCTTTTTTGCTCTCTTTGGAGGAGGAGGATGAGTGTCGTGGTGCAGCTCCAAAATAAAGTCTAATCCCAACTCCTTGTCCAGCTGCACGAACACAACCACAGTGCTCAGGTTGTCCAATTGCTTCAACAAGGATATCGCGACGACCTTCAGCAACAAAATTACCTTGGGAGTCCAAGGCATCCTGCAAGAGACAAAAATCATATGAGGTTTTATTATAAGTAATGCATCATAATAGATGAAAAAAGGCTTAAATAACTTACAATTTTTTCAATGATAAGCCCTGATTGCTCAGAACTTGGTGCACCCGACTTCTTAATTCGGGCTCTCTTCCATTTGTCATGGCCCGTACGTGGTGATGGAGGAGAAGTGACCCCTGTTTCCACATCCTGAGATGCATTCCCCTGTCTGGATTGCTCCTTTTCAACCATCAGTGCTTGCTTAAGCTTTCGATACCCCGCACGAGACATTACGTGTGGGGTAAGATTCTTTAAAGCTGTTTCTTGAGCTTTCTTCCGCCGATGTTGTCATAATTGAAATAAACAAAGTGAATTCAATAATATTAACTCATTAATGTTATATAAGTCAAAATAGTTAAGTAGCTTCACTTATAGTCCATTCTTCAGTTAGACGGCTTTCTTTAAAAGCAAGCCATGTCTCTTCATCAATAAAATTGTATCTTTCACAAGGACTTTCATCCTTAAGCTCACCAAAAATGTATCTCGTCGTGAGTCTTGACTTAAAGGCGCGAAACTTCAGTCCGATATTGGATAGAAGCCTTGATCGAAGCTGTTCCACATTAGGAATTTCAAAATTTTCCTGCAAAATAACATCACCAAAGTAAAGTTAGTCAATGAATATTAAATAGCTTTATATGATAACAATAATTATGTAAAGCTTACCAGAACATCCTCCCACAGCATGTTTCGGTCAACCTCTGACACCTCGTCCCATGAATTAATCAAAATGGAGAGTCTCTCACGAGAAAGAACTCCAAGATAGGTATTAAACTCATCTGCATTAGGACCAGATGCCATTCCAGTGCTGACGTCAATGTCAACAGCTGTCTTGTCACCAGTGGCATGTTTCTTTGCCAGACGCTTCATCCTAGTAGGTCCTCTGTTGCCTCGTCCGGATCGGGGTCTAATTGGAGTTTGATCGTCACCCATATCTCTGTTAAAAAAATTATTTAACATACATTAGTTCATCTGCATGGAAAGAAAATCATATAAAACAAAAACATAATATAGTAAATGCATATTATAAAAAATATTTCTAAATTTATTACCATAATGGGTTACAAGTTCATATGTAAATTCCTTCACTGTGGTCTTTACGGGTTGCATGTACATGATCAAGTACATCGTCATCTTTATTAGTTATCATTGGTGTGAATGAATGGGGTTCACCATTTTCAATATCATCTATGGCCTCCCCTTGTTTTTTCCCATGTAAAACAACATACCAATGTTCTGACGTAGGATCTTTCACGTAGAAAACTTGAGATGCTTGTTGAACCATTATAAATGGCTCATCTCGATACCCTATCTTTCGAAAGTCCACTAGTGTGAATCCTGATTCATCAATTTTAACCCCACTTTTATTGTCAACCCATATACACTTGAAAACTGGAACTGAAAACTTAGTATAGTCAAGCTCCCATATCTCTTCTATAAATCCATAATATGCCATTGATCCAATTACAGGATTTGTATCTTTCGAGGTGGAAAACTACATTGACTCGGCTTCAAGAGTAACACCAGAATTTTGAACTGTACTCTTTTCATCCATAGACTTAGTGTAAAATATACAATTATTCACTTCGTACGCTTTACAAGAAATGACTTCAAACTTCAATCCAGCAGCCAACCAGGTCAAGGTCTCCGATGCCGTTGAATCCTTTAACACCTCCTCTTTAAACCAAGGCATGAATGTTCTATTATGTTCCATCAAGACCCATTTGTCTGCTTGTCTTGGATTATTTGCCTTCACAATGGCTTTATGAGCTTCTATGTAAGGTATAACTTCATCTGTATTATTCAATATATACAAATGTGCTTGCAAGACTTCTGACCGAGATTTGCTTACAATATTCACACCGCGTAAACATTTACTTGTAGAATGCCTATGGTGCCATGAATTAGCTGGAAGACCTATTGGATTTGCTTTTGACATGTAATCTGAACAAAATTCAATACTTTCTTCAGCTATGTACCTTTCAATCATTGAAGCTTCTGGACGATAATGATTTTTCACATAACCTTTCAAAATTTTCATATACCGCTCAACAGGATACATCCATCTTAAGTACACTGGTCCACACAATCTAACCTCTCTAACCAGATGCACAAGTACATGAACCATGATGTCAAAAAAAGATGGAGGAAAAAACATCTCCAATTCACATAAGATAACAATAATTTCATCTTGAAGTTCATCTAGTTTTAATGGATCAATGACTTTACAACAGATGGAAGAGAAGAATGAGCACAAACGAGTTATGGTATGTCTAACATTTTTTGGTAAGATCCCACGAATAGCTACAGGCAGAAGCTGTTGCATCAAGATGTGGCAATCATGAGACTTCAACCCAATTAACTTCAAATCTTGCATTGACACTAGGCTCTTCACATTTGAGGAATGTCCTTGTGGCACTTTTACACCCTTTAGCATTGACAGAAACTTACTTTTTGATTTTTTGACATGGTATAACAGGCTGGGGGCAAATATGTATGCTTACCCATTTCTATCGGTGCCAACTCCCCTCGTATGTTCATCAAACGAGCATTTAGACCATCCTTCGTCTTCCCGTTAATGTTAAGAAGTGTACCAGTTAAGCTATCACACACATTCTTCTCAACATGCATTACATCTATACAGTGTCTGACTTCTAACCTCGACCAGTACGGAAGATCAAAGAAGATTGATTTTTTCTTCCAAATATTAGTCACAACTGACTTTTTTTTTGACTTACCGAAGGTGTGGTCTATGTTATTTACCTTTTCGTAAACCTCAGCAGTAGTTAGTGGAGTTGGTGGACCACTAGTCTCTTGGTGTCCATTAAAGGCTTTTTTCAACCTCCGGTAAGGATGATGACTTCTAAGAAACCTCCGATGGCGAAGATATACTGTCTTCCTTCCATGTTTCAATTGTTGAGAAGCAGTGTCTTCTTCGCATATTGGACATGCTTTATGACCCTTAACACTATAACCTGATAAGTTACCATATGTCGGAAAGTCATTGATGGTGCAAAATAACATGGCATGAAGCTTGAAAGTTTCATTAGCAAATCCGTCAAATACTTGAACACCCTCATCCCACATTAACTTCAAATCTTCGATTAGGGGACTTAGATAAACATCTATGTCATTCCCTGGCTGTTTCGGACCAGATATCATCATAGACAACATCATGTACTTTCGCTTCATGCACAATCCAGGAGGTAAGTTGTAAATAACTAGTAAAATAGGCCATGAACTGTGATTTGTACTCATATTACCCAACGGATTCATTCCATCTGTAGCTAGACCAAGTCGGATATTTCTTGATTCTTTACCAAACTCTGGAAACTCATCATCAAATTTCTTCCACTGAACAGAATCAGCTGGATGTCGGTACATGCCATCACATTTCCTCTCATCTGCATGCCATCTAAGATTCTTAGCATCGTCTGGGTTTGCAAACAAACGCTTCATCCTTGGAATGATGGGAAGATACCACATAACCTTCATTGGGGGTCCATGCTTTTCCATCTCTTCAATAGTATCATCATCTGTTTGTTTCAATTTATAACGTGATAACCCACACCTCGGACAACTTTTCAACAATTCAAAATCTTTCCGGTATAATATACAATCATTAGGACATGCATGTATCTTTTTATACTCCATACCCATTGGACAAAGAATCTTTTTGGCCTCGTAATTACGATTAGGTAGAGTATTTCCCTCTGGAAGCATATCCTTCAACAGCTGGAGCAATTCCGTGAAACTTTTATCAGTCCATCCATTTAGTGCCTTCAAATTCATCAATCTTAACACCGCCGACAACCGTGTGAAGTTAGTTGATCCAGGATACAATGGAGTCTCTGCATCGCTTGACATACTTCCATATCCATGCGCTTTTGCAAAAGACTCAGCTCCCACATCACGAATCATGTCCTCCAATCGATCATCAACTACATCATCGTGTTCTGCTTCATCCGTGGTGGATCCCACATATTCTTCAGTTACGGAAACACGTGGTAAATTTAATAATTCACCATGCCATGTCCAAGTTGTATAAGATCGAAGAAACCCATCACATAGCAGGTGTTCCCTCATGATATTCTCATCCAGTATCCTTCCATTCAAACAGTTAACGCACGGACACCTAATCTTTCCTCCATCACGACCACTATTAATCGCGTTACGCTGCGCAAATTGTATAAATTCTTCTACTCCTCTTTCGTACTCATCACTTATACAAGCACAATGAATCCAACTTCGATCCATTATATATTCTGCAATATAGTTACCTAGGATTTTCTAATAAGTGTTCTATCTCATGCATTTGTCGAGGGTCGAACACCCCCGGATTCAATACCAGCACGTATTATTGTCGGAGGTTCAAATACAAACACGATATTCTATTCTAATGTAACAACTAACATAACATAAATTCTACTATAAACTAACAAATAATTACTAAATAATATAAATTTTAGAAAATAGAAATTATATAATACAAATTATATAAATTAATACAAGTTTATATTAAATAATATACAAATTATAATACATAAAAAAAAAATTCAAAGTACAGCAAAAAAAAATTCACAAAATCTAAAACAAAACTAACATAAAAACTACCAACTAAATAATATAAATTTTAAAAATTAAAAATTATATAATACAAATTTATATTAAATAATATACAAATTATAATACATAAAGTCAAAAATTCAAAATAAACAAAGTAAAATTCAAAAAATCTAAAAATGAACCAACCATGTGTGCGAAAATGCTGATTCAAGTGGTAGAAAACCAGAGGTGGAAGCGGAAGAGTGGCACGATAGCGGCGGAGCAGCGTTGGAAATGAGCAATGCAACAGTAACTTCAAGCACTGCAAGGAAAAAATCATATATCAGAACATCATTCCTAAAGCGAACTGAAGAGAATGAAATGGGATACGAAACTCACAATGGAAGCAATAGCACTGAAGATGCACAGAAGCAAGGAACACAGAGCGCAGCGCAGCAACAGCGACAAGCAAGAGCAAAGAAGAAAGAGTGAAAGTGCAGTGGCGCGCTTCAAATTTTAGGTTAAAAACATTTTACAAATGCAGTTATTAGTTAAAACCGCATTTGTAAAGGAAAGTTTTTCATTTACAGATGCGGTCATGTGTATGACCGCATCTGTAAATGAAAAGCTTTCATTTACAGATGCGGTTTTAACTAATAACCACATTTGTAAAATAAACTAATTTAAAAAATGTCACCGCGTTTTTAACAAATGCGTTTTAGCGCGAAGCCGCACTTGGAAAGGAGTATTCCTTTCATCATTTTGCACTAGTGCAACAATGTGCAAAAATGGAGTGCATTAAAAAAAATTATCTCATACTGGAAAAAGTCAAATACAACAAATCTTCTCACCAATCCTCTCACACACGTTCAAATGATAGACTGTCCAAACGCTGCGACTGGAGAAAAATGAAAGTGTTGTGACTAGAAGGGAGATATGGAGGTGCGGAGATTTTGTTGGTTTAAAAATTTTGCAGGTTTGCTGTATAATCTGGTTATGTAATGGCAGTGCGCTCTTCTGAATTTTTAAGTTAGTTGAGATTTTTTATAAGATTTAGAACAATCCTAAAATGTCTTGCTCTATTTTATTAATAAAAAATTTTATTTTATACCTTTTTCTTCAAAGACTAAAGTTGGGGCACACAAGATTGGAGGTTACTGAAGTTAAAAAGGTAACTCAAGTTAGGGCACATGAAATTGGAGGTTACTGAGCCAAAGCTATAACGACAATGGAAATGGTTAAGGCACGACATATTCGAAGGGAATAATGGAAATGGCTAGGGCACATCACATTTAAAGGAAAGAAAGAGTTAGTGATTAGAGTAGCAAAAATTAGAAACAGGTTTTCGTAAATAATTAATAGTTATTTTTCTCACATCTGTATGTAACACATGAATTAATTTTTCATGGATGTAATCAACCTTATCCATGAATTGAACACTTCAAAATTATTTCCGCTCTAACATGCCAAAAAATTTTATTAGTAAAAATAAATAAATTAATAGGGTATTTAAAAGATATCTAACTCTTAAAAAAAAAAAATCATAACATCTTCTAAGATTACAAAAATCTCACAAAAATACTGCATAATTATATTACCATCCGCAAAGCTTAGAGTCAGGACCAAACAAAAAACCAAGATTCAGTACTGTAATTCTAAATTATGGATCACAGCTGCAGCAATTGTGCTTTCTGCAGCACCAACACTAACATGCCAAAATGACATACAAATTATGTTTACAAAAAGTAATTACGGAAAATTTGCATACAAACTCCAATTTGTAGATACACATTTTTAGGTAATGCTCAAATTATCTATGAATTTCAATCTGTACCTAAATATCGAAACGTAATTAACCAATTTCTTGTATTATCCACTGTATGAAACTTAAAGTCTAACCTAAACGTCATTCGATTTCATTTACTTGAGATTGGATTGTAAAATCTTTTTTTAGCATGTACTATATCCGAACATTTATGTAATGATAGCACATGAATTTTGAGATAACAATTTTAGTACATTCATCAGTTGAGTGAGTTTATATATGATTGTGAATATGTTGGTGTAAAGGTTATGTTCATGCATATGAATATTCAATTTAAAAAATTTCTTTATATTTTTATTTAGAAAAGTGATATATATGTATTTTTTTACCTTTTATTTTTCACATTTTATTAATATTTAAGAAAATTCTTTTGACTGTTGTTAGATATAATTAACTCCTATGTAGTGCTTATAATTGCTATGGAGGGTGCATGTTAACCACTTATTCAATCACTATTGCAATATCGTACTTTTGTATGACTTTATAAATGCAATATTATCTTAAATGTGTTTTTGATTTCTAAAATAAAATTGTCTAATTTTTATTCTAATAAAACTTGAATCATCATTGTTATTTTTTGAGAAAAGGTTTTAGTATTTTTTTTTAATTGTTTTTTCATCTTTCCAATATTTGAAACAACTAATTTAAAACTTTGATATTCGTTTCAGAATAGATAAATAATATATATTTTACATATCTTAAATTTATTATTGAGAGCATTCCTTATGGATATTATATAACATTAGTAAACATTACTTAAAATAATTATTTTTTTTATTTAACATATTAGGTAACAAATAAACAAATTTAGAAGAATGAGGTATTCATTAGATTATCATATGATTCAACTCAACTTATTAACTTATTCTAATTATTAGATTGAGTTGAATTTTATTTATGAATCAAACCTGAATTTAAACTAACTCACTTTTATATGAGTTAGGTGATGAGTTTAATATGAGTGAATATGAGTGAATCCAGACCTGCTCTTATACTTGTCACACACTCACTCACAACCAACTTATCATTAAACAAACATAAAATTCTCGCACCAACAAATTACATTCTTCCATTTTGTCCTGTCATTCGTCTCCGGTGTTCACCTTTGATGCATCTCAACCCTAACATTAGATAAAGAAACATAAACACTCTCATGGCAATATCAAACCTACATTCTCATATGTGTTTTACCTTCGCTATTTGTCTCTATTGCTCACCTTCGTCACATTTGAACCTTGACATTAAACAAATAAACATAATTATTCTTGCGATGCGTCTTCTTTGCATAATCCTAACATTTTCACCTTTATCGGTCTCTTCCACCATTTGCCTATGTTATTTGTCTCCACCTTTCGCCTCCGTTATTTACCTTTGTATGATTTGCCTTTACCATTTGTCTCTATCGTTTGCTTATGTCATCTCTTCTCCAAAATAATCTTGTCTTCAAACTTTGT
This sequence comes from Phaseolus coccineus, assembly GCA_037954025.1. Classification (NCBI taxonomy): domain Eukaryota; kingdom Viridiplantae; phylum Streptophyta; class Magnoliopsida; order Fabales; family Fabaceae; genus Phaseolus; species Phaseolus coccineus. Next base: position 9,766,000 of record CM075681.1, on the reverse strand, counting down.
TTTAGATGAAATCTTCTGCATTTTAATTTTTTATTATTTAAATAAAAACATTAACTTTCTTCTTCGTCACCCTTATCTCTCTATCAGTATCTTGCTTATAATTTTTAAGACACTAACTCTTCCCCGTGGGTAGAAAGCGCATAATTCTATTATATTTTTTGTCACTTGATTTTATGGACACGGTGGTTTTTTATGTTGATTATTATTAATTATTTTTATATGAAATAAAGTATTGATTATTATTAATTGTTTTTGTAATTTGTAATTCTTCCAATGTCCACACAAATGAAAATATTAGTTTTATGAAGTCTTGACACACGAAGTATGAATGCTTCAAGTTCTATGCCACCAGTAACATCTTTTGAAGGTCCTACTCAGTCTATGCCATTTGAAGTTCAATCATCATCAATACTAGAGATTCTTAGACAAACACAGTCATCTGAACCATACCACTAACTTAAGAAAAATCTACAGAGGCTCCTTCAAAGGTTAGGGTTCATTATAATAGTGTAGAAGACAATGTAATTTGCAAGTGTTATGATAAGTCATACAAGGCTAATAGTAAAAAGTATGAAACCATTAACTTGATTAAACATTCAAATGGTTGTTATATGAACTCTAATAAGGATATTGATAAGAGAAAAAAAAACATTAGAGTTTCTCCAATTGAGATGGAAGTTGAATATCTTTAGGAATCTCTCCATTTATCTGATTTTCAGAAAGATTTACTCTTTTTAAGAATGTGAATGTTGAAAAGTCAGGTAGTGTACCATTGATTTGATTCATGCGTAAATCTAATTCTTCCAATCAATATCTAGCACATGACAAGTGAGAAATTACCTTTGGAAGCTCATCACTGAAACTATTGTTAAACATGTCGAGGGAAAGCAAAAAATATGTATTCCCAAATAATTTTTCAATTCCACCTTCTAATGTGTTTGATCGTGTACCGACTAGTCCTCGGACGTGGAGACCTGCTGATGACAGCAAGCCATGTCAGCTGGGCCCTACAGTGCAGGCCAAAGCCATGTACGCGTGGTCCCACAAGTAGCGTGGAATAGTGGGTCGATGAGTAATCAGTGGTGTCGATCACCAGAGTAGGCTGATGTGTCTTCGTCACTCCGCGGGTTGATGAGTCCTCGACAACAGAGTGTGACAAGGTGACATCGGTCTTGGGTGATTTGAACAACATGACCAGAACAGCTAAGACTGGTTCCTAGAGTGGGCCAATGAGAAGGAAAAACCCAGAGATAAGGTGAGGCCTAAATCACGAAAAGCTTATGCGTGTGGCAGGGAAAACACAGTTAGGTGCATACTCCTGAGGGGTCGAGTACTCATCAGAACTAGGGTTCCCCAGTAAAGCTACATGCATGGCACGTGAACAGTGAAGGCACTCCCATAACAGGTGGCCCCAGAGACTAGGTGCACGAGGAGGCACCCAGGTGGTCACCCTGTTAGAGTTTGCACTCCAGATAAGGAAACCTATGTGCCAGATTACCCTAAGACTGGGTGATAGCGGCGCAAGGGTATTTCAGTAAACCCTAAATATGGGTAGCGGCGCAGAGGAAACCCTAGACTATATAAAGGGTAGTAAAACACTTCATAAAGGTATGCAGTTTCAAACCCTAAACACAGTTACTCAAACACTTGGTGTTTCTTGCCCAATCTTGACTTGAGCGTCGGAGTGCAAACCGCCTCTAGGGTGCCCCCTTTCTCTTTTGCAGGTGTAGATTGCTCCGAAAGAATCAAGTACATACCAACGTGAGGAAAGAGGCATGTGAGTGTCATAGAGTCAACCGACAGGCGAGTCAACCGGCGAGAACAGATCGCATCGACAAAACCTTTAACTTAGATAGCAATTTGTTACCTTCTGGTATCTTGCCATTTAATTCATTTTCAGAAAGTTCCAACACTTGCAAGGTTGAAAATATTGAGAGATCTGGTAATGTGCCTTTGATTTTATTTGCCTCAAAGATAAATTCTTGTGGTGAGTTCTTAGAACGTCCAGACAAGTGATGAATTATCACTGGAAATTCTTTACTCAAGCTATTATAAGACATATCCAATGATCTCAAAGCGCATGCGTTTCCAAATGATTTTGGAATTCCACCTTCTAAGAAATTTGAGTGAATTGACAAACCCTCCAAAGTAGAAGGTAGCTTGACATCTTCATGTATCTTTCCACTTAACTAATTGCTATCAAGAAACAATGTTTTCAAAGAAGAGAATACTGAAACGTCAGGCAGAGTGCCAGTGATGTGATTATCTGTTAGATCTAATTCTTGAAATGAGTGTCACTACTACAAAATGTCAAAAAGACGACTCTATATAAAGACAGTTTTTGCAAAACCATCGTTAAAAAAAGCACGTGGTAAACTTGTAATTATTTAGCCTTTTTAACGACAGTTACAGTCTGAACCATCGTTATAAGAGTGCTGTAGAGTTTTTAACGACGATTCCAGCCTAAACCGTTGTTATAAGTGTGTCTGTGGGGTTTTAAATGACGGTTCCAGTCTGAATCGTCGTTAATTGGTTTATTCTTAAAATCCCGCGCTCCCACTTCTTTGTTTGCGCATTCATTCTTCTTCACTCGCCTTCCTCTCCTTCCTTCTTTCCTTCTTCACCCACTGCACATCTCCTTTCCTTTTCCCTTCTTCACCCGTTGCACTGCACCTATCATTTCTTCTTCCCCTCTTCACCCACTACACCACCTCGTGACCGCGCCGCTGCACCACCTCGTGACCAACCATCCAAGCTCCCCAACCCCCCACTGCCAGCGTCTTCTTCTCTCCCCTTTGGACCGTCTGGTGTCATTGGTGGTTGCCACTCTCTCTTCTGCATGTGCGCAAATAGTTGCCTCCGTCGCCAACCCTTCACGCTGGCAGCACCTCCGCACGCCGGTAGCCCCTAAACTCTAAACCAGTAGTTAATATTTTTAAAATTTTTGAATTAATTTTATAATAATTAATATTTGCATTTGATTAGTTAATATTTTATGGTTGATTAGTTAATATTTTAGTGGATATTTGATGGATGAGTCCTGACATTGAAGAGAAAAGTGATAGATTTAGATAATTAGCATAGAAAAACTTCAAATGACCATAACTTTTGATAGAGAAGTTGGATGGAGACACGTAAAAAATGAAAGTTGCTCGAAACAAGGTAACGAATCACGTGGACAATCCCTTTGCGGAATTGGGGTCCCTCAAAATTCCAAAAATCTACCATTTATTATTATTTTTTTATTTTTAAGTATTATTTAGGTATTTTGAGGTTTTAGTTTTCATACTTACACTTGTCAAAAAATTCTAAAATTTTGCATGATGTTTCCTAGTAAAAATTAGAGATTTATCAAATCATTATGATAATGATTATATTACATTCACAAATTTATTACTCATACATTACATTACATAATGTTATGTGTATGTTCTAACAGGAAACCTTATTATTTCAGTGCTTATTCTGGATATAACATGTTGAGTTGAGTGGGATGTGAAGTATAAATGCAAAGAAACTCACTTGGATGCACCTTAAGATAATCATGTATAACAGTTTACAATTACTTTTTCATATATTTATAGAACTTTTTGTAGACTTTAATATTTAAATTATGATATTACATGCATTATTCTTCTGGAATTTGATATTTTATGCAGGATTAGATATATATAATAATAATTTTTTTAAAAACAAATATACTTATAATGATGGTTCCATCTGGGACCATCTTTAAAAGCCAATGAGAAGCACTTATCACGACGGTTCCCATTAGAACCGTCGTTATAAGTGTTTTTTAATTTTTTTAGGGTTAATGTGGCTTTATAATGACGGTTCTAGAACTGTCGTTATAAACAACTGAATTATAACGACACCCACAATAACTATGGTTCGGGAATTGTCTTTATATGACATTTTTAACCTTCGATAATGAGCTTTCATGTACTAGTGTGTCTAGCACAACCACTGGACAAATTACCAAGAATGGAGGGAAGGTCTTCATTAAAATTGTTTTCAGCCATGTTTAAAGAATGTAAGGTGCATATATTCATAAAGGATTTTAAATCCCTGGCCTTGAAATAATTAGAGGAGAGGTCAAAGTGCCTAAGCGAATTCATGACCATGCCAATATGACTTGATCTAGAACCCTCCAAGAGGTTACCATAAAGGTTAAGCTCAAAAAGGTTGGAAGTGAAGTTTGAGACCCACTGGAATACCATTGGAGATGTGAAGGTGTTGAAGGAAAGATCAAGGACGGATAGGGAAGTAAAAGAATTGAAATGAGAAGGCTTAGATGACATAATGAAATGATCAGAAAGACTACAATAAACTAAACTTAGTTCTCTCAATTTTATTAGCTTAGGTGATGGAAGAAGGCCAAGCTCAGGCCCAATTACTAGGTCCATGGCAAGGAAGATACAAGAAGACTGGGACTATGCTACTGATGGCAGAGACACCCTCCTCTACATGTTAAAAAATGCCATCACCTAGTATAGAATTTTATAGTAGAATAGGAATTTTATCTGTAAATTTTCTTAATTGTAATTAGGGTTGAATTAGGCACCTTAGAACCAACCTAAGTTAAAGTAGGGTTTCTAGAAGACTCCTAATTTAACCTAGGTCGGTCATTAGTCACATTAAGCAAACCTAATCATGCTTACCATGTGACTACTCTTTAGGCGCCAATTTTAAACCTAGGATATTTGAATTTTCCCACCAATTCCCTTATACATTGGTCAGAGCTTATTCCTATATAAAGGGGTGTTTGGCTCATGAAAATACAAGATCAATTTTATGAGTAAATGCTGCCAAGTTTGCAAGCTTTTACTCCCTTGTCTAGTCTCTCTAGGTTAGACATCTTTGATCTTCTCTTTCTCCTCTCCAAGTAATATGACCCAACCAATCACTCTCCCTACCTCTCATGCACCTTCAAGGAAACCATAGCTCCATTGGAGCCATCCTTGTCCATTCCAACCATTGCTTCCGCCAATCCACATAGCAATTCTCCAAGGAACCAATTCGGAAATGGAGCCAACACCATCATTTGATATCAGAGCTTTGGTTCTTCAAGAGATAAATGCCTTCTTTTCATTTTATTTTTTTGTGTTCTTCATTTCCGTGTTGTTCATCAATTATTTCTGAATTGTCTTGTTGTTTTAATTTCAATTTTAATTCATGTTGTTGTTTGGAAAATTCTATTCGGTGCATTTGGTTCAATTTGTTCTTGAGCTTCCGATTTCAATTTGTTTTTTGGTTCCATTGAGTATGTTGTTCTATTTTTATTTTAATTGATTCTTCTTGATATTTCAATCGATGCAAATTGTTTGTGGTTGAGTCATTTTAATTTTTTAATCAATTCAAGTTTTGTCAAAGTCATGTTCATCCAAAATTGTCATCAATTCTATGTAGTACTTTTATTGTTAATTCTGGTTGCTTGATTTTAATTTGAATACAAGTTATATTCTAAATTTGAAGCTTTGGTGCCTTTTTATTTTCCAGATTTGAGTTCATACTTGTTGTTAGTTCCATAAAAATTCATTTCCATCAAATTCTATTATATTTTTGAAGTTTCCAATGCTGTTGTTAATTCCAGTTTAGGTTTTCCTCTATTTCACAATTTCTGTGTTGGCTGAAATCGTTTATAAAAATTAATTGTGTTGGTGAAAAATTATGAAATTCTGGATTTGAGCAGTTTGATGTGTTAAGAGTGAAAAAAAAAGCATATCAAAATTCAAAATAGAAAAAAATGGTAAATGAAAAACGAACATAGTGCAAAAAAATTATGACTGGAAAATTTGAATCAATAGTGAATTTGAAAAAAATATTTCAATTATTTGGTGCACTGTTTTTGTGAAATTCCAACGCCTACTTTGAGATTAAACATTGAAGTTTCTGTGATTAAAATTTCAAATTCAAATTTAAAGTAATCTATCCAACATAAATTCGGAAACTCAAAGAAAATTTACACAAAAAATTTGGTAGAGCTGTTTTTGATTTTATTCATCTATTATAGTTCCATTCACTAGGATTCCATTTTGTGTGCTATCTTTTCTTGTGAACTTTAATTTCTTGTTTGTCAATTTCTTAACCACTCTTTCAAGTCATGTCAAATACCAATTCCATTTGAAGTAGTCCTCAATTTTAAATTTGAATTTTGTTGCTTTAAACTTGTTTGACCTCTTTTGGTGGAAGTGACCTATTGTACTTTGGTGAGTTGTGGAGCTGAAAATTTTTGGTATAAGCTACATCACTAAAGAGGTAAAAATCTAATATCAAAGGTTGAATATCCTAAGGAGACAAAGCAAGGGACATCAGCAAATTCATACAAAAATATACACAAAAAGAGCTACAAGTGAGGGAGTGCATAGAATAGGTCTTTAATTTTGTGCATAAAAATTTGTTGACCTAATTTTCTTGTATTTCTTTGAGTTTTAATTTGCAAGACTTTGATCAATTAGTGGACTAAATTCGTCTTATTCGGTGAGTGTGTCTTCAAGGTTCAAAGTGCCAATAAGCCTCACCTTAGGAAATGCCTAGTTTTAAAGCTTCTAGTTAGCAAATTTCTTTCAAGTGTTTTATTGCTTTGCATTGTTTTTCTTGCATAATAAAATTTTGTTTTCATCTTTAATTGTGCTCTAAGTAAATTGCTTAGAGAAAGGTTTGTGAAAGTGTTGTGGGATAGTATCTGGCAAGGAAAGGATGGGTACTTAAGAGATCCTAGTGGTCCACCTCCCTTTCCTAGGAAATTACCTACTTCACTCCACCTACTTTCTTTTTGGAAATTACTTTTATCACATAACTCTAAACATGTCTACTCATTCTTCAAGTCAAGTGAAAGTGATAGAAAATCCAAAAAATCTCTTTTGAAACAATTGGCTAGAGATTTTCAATCACTATCACTTAGACAATTACAACATGAGGCTCAAATTTTGGAAGATAAAAAAGAAATAGATGCGCATCTTGCACTATTGGAAGAGGAGTTGAAATTTTTTAGGGAAAAGGATGAATACATAAGAAAATTAAAAAAATCTTCACATGCATCTAGTTTTAGGTCGAGTGACTCACATGCTGAGGGGAGTCTTAAAGTTAATGAATATTATCAACCTCCACCTAGAAGAACTAGAAGAGAAAGTCCAAAAGATACTAGGGTAGACTTACCTCATTTTTATGGAAAGGAAAATGTTGAAACATACCTAGATTGGGAGATGAAAGTCGAACAACTTTTTGCTTGCCATTATGTTAGTGAGGAGAGGAAGGTACCCTTAGCCACTTTAAGCTTTCAAGGAAATGCTATGTATTGGTGGATAGCCCTAGAGAGAGATAGGCGCCTCCACAAGGACCCTCCCATTGAATATTGGAATGACCTTAGGGGAGCCTTGAGACACCGACATATTCCTTCTTACTACAATAAGGACTTGATGGACAAACTCTAAAGACTCCAACAAAAGAACATGAGTGTAGAGGAGTATAGGCAAAAGATGGAGCTTTACATGATGAGAGCCTCTATTAGGGAGGAAGAAACCACCATCCTAGCTAGATTCCTTAGTGGTCTCAATCTTGAGATAAGAGATAAAGTGGAACTCTTTCCTTGTATGCACTTGAAAGACTTGATCCAAATTTGCATAAAAGTTAAGCAACAAATTTTGAGAAATGGGTCAAGTCGCAAGGAGAGTTCTTACTCTAACTCTTATCCCAAGAAAGAGTATAAAAAAGAAAGGTAGGATAGTTTCTTAAAAGATAAATCCAAAGAAACAGCCAAAATATAGGAAAAAATGTGTCTACCCACAAACCCGCAGTAGAGACATCCAATGTTTTAAATGTCTTGGTCGAAGTCATTTAGCATCCCAATGCTCAAATAGGAGAACCATGATCTTAAGAGGGAGGGATGAGTATAGCAGCCAAGATGATGAGTCTAGCGGGGGAGAAGAAAAAGAGAAATGTGAGGAGGCATATCCTTGTGAGGGGGAATTAATGATGATTAGAAGATCCCTCAACAATCACCCTAGTATGACCCATGAAACACAAAGAGAGAACATCTTTCACATAAGATGCAAAGTTTTAGAAAACATTTGTTCTCTCATTGTGGATAATGGATCTTGTTGCAATTGTTGTAGCACTGGGATGGTTGAAAAGCTTGATCTATAAGTGATACCCCATCTAAAACCTTACAAACTTCAATGGCTGAATGAAGATGGAGAATTAACTGTAGATAAATGGGTAAAAGTCAGTCCTTTTATGGGGAATTATAAAGATGAAATTTTATGTGATGTAGTACCCATGGAAGCTTGCCACATCTTATTCGAAAGACCATGGCAATTTGACAAGAAAACTATCCATAATGGTCTTACCAACGAGATAACTTTTACCCACAGGGAAAAGAAGTTTGTACTCTATCCTTTAACACCTTCACAAGTGGTAAAGGACCAAGTACAAATGAAACAAAAAAGAGAAAATGAAAAAAAATATATTAGAAAATCAAGAGAAAGTCCTTAGGGACAATGTTGAGGCATGGGCGAAGAGTGTTCCTTCCCACAAGGTCATTTGGATGCTTTTAAAAAATAATAAATTTGAAAAGATACTTCTATCTGAACAACCTACAGGCCTCCTACTGTGTAAAAGAGCACTTACATGCACTGTCACACTTACTGAAGTTAGTGATCTACCTCCTTAAGTCAAGAAGCTTTTAAAAGAATTTGGTGATGTATTCCCTAAGGAAGGACCCATTGGACTTCCACCTTTTAGGGATATAGACATCAAATAGATTTAGTTCTAGGAGCTAGTCTACCAAATAGATCAGCTTATAGAACTAATTCTGAGGAGACCAAGGAGATAGAATCACAAGTTCAAGAATTGTTGGAGAAGGGTTGGGTTCAAAAGATTCTAACTCATTGTGTTGTGCCTGTTTTGTTGGTGCCTAAGAAAGATGGCAAGTGGAGAATGTGTTGTGACCGTAGAGCCATCAACAACATCACCATCAAATACAGGCATCCAATTCCTAGATTTGATGATATGCTTGATGAATTGCATGGGTCCACTATATTTTCTAAGATTGATCTCAAAAGTGGATATCACCAAATTAGAATTAAAGAGGGTGATAAGTGGAAAACTGCTTTTAAGACCAAATTTAGACTATATGAGTGGTTAGTGATGCCTTTTGGACTCACTAGTGCACCTAGCACTTTTATGAGGCTTATGAATCATGATCTTAGGGATTGCATAGGTAAATATGTAGTAGTTTATTTTGATGATATATTAGTCTATAGTAAAAGCCTAGAGTCCTACCTAAGTCACCTTAGGGAGGTTCTTTTAATTCTTAGGAAAAATAATTTGTTTGCTAATGTAGATAAATGCACTTTTTGTGTAGATAGTGTAGTATTTTTAGGTTTTATAGTAAACAAAAATGGGGTTCATGTTGACCTCAAGAAAATCAAAGCCATCCAAGAGAGGCCAACACCACAAAATGTAGGAGATGTTAGGAGCTTTCATGGGTTAGCAAGTTTTTATAGTAGATTTGTTCCTAACTTCTCAAGTCTAGCTTCACCACTCAATGAGTTAGTGAAGAAAGACACTCCATTTTGTTGGACTGAGAAGCATGAACAAGCCTTTCAAAGATTAAAAGTTCAACTCACTAATGCACCCATTATAACTTTACCAAACTTTTCAAAAACATTTGAGCTAGAGTGTGACACATCAAGAGTAGGAATAGGTGTTGTGTTGTTGTAGGGTGGGTACCCAAATGCATACTTTAGTGAAAAACTTCATGGTGCAGCCCTCAATTACCTCACCTATGATAAAGAGCTCTATGCACTTGTGAGGGCCCTGCAGACTTGGAAACACTATCTGGTCTCAAAAGAATTTGTAATACATAGTGATCGTGAGTCTCTGAAATATTTGAAGGGTCAACACAAGTTGAACAAAAGACATGCAAAGTGGATGAAATTTCTTGAGCAATTTCCATATGTTATCAAATACAAGAAGAGCAATACAAATATTGTGATAGATGCTCTATCAAGGACACATGCCCTCTTTTCTAAACTTGGAGCCCAAATTCTTGGATTTGAAAACATACCCAAACTTTATAAACCTCCTTACACCCACTTTTGCTAAGTGTCAACATAGGGCACAAGGAGGTTTTTATGTTTCTGAGGGGTACTTATTTAAAGAAGGAAAAATTTGTATACCCCAAGGAACACATAGAAAACTCCTCGTAAAAGAATCACATGAAGGATTACTCATGGACCATTTTGGAGTTGATAAAATTCTTGAGCTTTTAAAAGGAAAATTCTTTTGGCCACACATGAGGAAAGATGTCCAAAGACATTGTCATAGAAAGCATTTCATGTTTAAAAGCTAAGTTTAAGACAATGTCTCATGGACTCGACTCTCCTTTACCTTTTACAAGTGCTCCTTGGGAAGATATAAGCATGGATTTCATATTAGGACTTCCTAGGACACAAAGAGGTTTTGATTCCATCTTTGTAGTAATAGATAGGTTTAGCAAGATGGCTCATTTTATACCCTGCCATAAAGTGGATGATGCTAATAACATCTCTAGAATCTTCTTTAGAGAAGTGGGAAGACTACATGGTTTACCTAAGACCATAGTTTTAGATAGAGATCATAAATTTGTGGGCCATTTATGGAGAACTCTTTGGGAAAGGTTAGGAACTAAGTTGAACTTCTTAACTTCTTGTCATCCTCAAACGGATGGACAAACTGAAGTTGTCAATAGATCTCTTTCTACTATGCTTAGGTCAATCATGAAAGGAAACCAGAAATCTTGGGATGAGTACCTTCCTCATATTAAGTTTGCATATAATAAAGTGTTGAAGATGGATAAAGCTTCTTCTCTGCCTTGTAGATTTTGTTTGATGAAGAAAATAGTTAGTTTGCTTTGAAGGGTGTAATGGTTATGGAGTTATCTTGTATATAGCTTAGAATGAGTTTAAAATGTTCTTGCCTTAAGGCCTGATCAGCGCTGGAGGCGGTGAATGCCTGCTGGAGATTGCGGATTGTCTCCATTAGCTCCTGGATGGTGGCGGTGTGATCACCATCGCCTCCTCCAGTGACACCTTGCCTAGTGCTTCTCATGCTGTCTGATTTTGCTCTTCACAACTCTGGATGGGACCTTATTTTATCGGGCCCCACGGTGGGCGCCAAATGTTCTTGCCGGTTGACCCGCCTGTCAGTTGACTCCACGACTCTCACACGCCTCCTTCCTCACCTTGATATGTACTTGATTCTTGCGAAACAATCTGCACCTGCAAAAGAGAAAGGGGTGCCCTAGAGGCCGTTTGCACTCCGACGCTCAAGTCAAGATGGGGCAAGAAACACCAAGCGTATTGAGTTTCTCTGTGTTTAGGTCTAGAAACTGCCTACCTTCCCCTGGAGCCTTAAGCCCCTTTTATAGGGTGTCATTAGGTTAACTCTAGTAACCAACTTTCCCTGCGTGGAACATTATCTTTAGAAAGAAAATATTCAGTGAGTGAGAGAAAGCTGTTATACATGCGTAATCTTTAACAGTGTATCTTTGTATATTTGGAGTGCTACTGCCGCCCTTATAATAACCACCTGCATATCAATAAAATATTACTATGAACAATATCTTTTATCTCTTAATCTTTTGGTGTGTATGGTGGTAACTGTTCTATCTTTAAGCAATTATCTTTATGATTTAAACTAATCTCTCACGTGCCCTTAAACCCCTGAAGTGCCATTACATGCAACTCTAAGGATAAATCTCTTATGCCAAAGTGTAGCATTTCGCATATATCCCACATGCATGGCGTATCTAGGGCCCAATTCATCTCTTGGCACGCGTGGTTCCTGGGACCCACTATTGGTCCTACTAGGCCGACCTCTATAGGGCCGAGGACTGATCAGCCTGCGGTGCAACAAGGACACATCAACCCCTTCTGGTAATCACCCTTCCCTGAAGGGAACACACCGATGACTTATCATCATAATCCCTGAGGTGAACACACCGACGACTGATCATCCTTCCCTGAGGGAGAACACACCGATGACTGATCATCCTTCTCTGAGGGGAACACTGATCACCCTTCTCTGAGGTGAACACACCAACGACTGATCATCCTTCCTTGAGGGAGAACACACCGATGACTGATCATCCTTCTCTGAGGGGGAATACACCGATGACTGATCATCCTTTACTATCTGTTCCCGACGACCGAGGTCTGGCCACCGCCTCCAGCAGGCGTTCACCGCCTCCAGCGCTGATCAGGCCTTAAGGCAGGAACAGTTTAGGGCTGACCTGAACGCGTCTTTGGCGGCAAATGAGGAGTTGCGGAGAGCCAACGAGGAGCTGAGAAGAGGAATGGGAGAAAGGGCAGCAGCGGGACAGGGGGCCATGCCTCCAGCCAGGCCTCGACCCATGCCTTTCTCACAGGAGATCATGCAGACAGTAATACCAACGTCTATTATAATCCCAAAGATTACCTTTACAGGCATAGAAGATCCAGAAGCCCACGTCACAGCATTCCATACGCAGATGATGATCTCTGGGGGGACTGATGCCATGCACCGCAAGCTGTTCATGGGTAGTTTTGCAGGGACAGCGCTAAACTGGTTCGTGGGACTCCCAGACGGACACATTACGTCCTTCGAGCAGTTTGCAGGATTGTTCAAAAAGCAGTTCATTGTCAATCGGGCTCGGATGCCAGTTGCGTTCGATCTTTTTGATGTAAAGCAGTTCCAGGAAGAACCACTGAAGGATTTCCTCAACCGGTTTGCGGCATTGGTGGTGAGACTGCCAACCAAGGACGACGCTATGATAGTGCATGCCTTTGAGAGGGGAATCCTTCCTGGACCCTTCAACGATGCACTTATACGATGTCCAGCAAGGACATTTGATGAGATACAGTGCAGGGCGCTCGCCCATATCACGGCAGAAGGAAGAGTCGCCGAAAAGCGCACAAGGGGCGACCCCTCCAAACCTCGCGCCCCAGTACGCACCCAACCCCTAAGGGTGCATGTGGCCACAGAAAAGAAGGATAGACATGCACCCTACGAGTCCAGAAGGCCCAGACCAACCCGGCACAGCTTCAAGGTCAGCCTCAAGGAGCTCATCACAATCCCTGAGGTGGCAAGCAAGTTGAAGCCTCCCCAGAAGGCCGAGGGACAAGTCGGACCTCGGAAAAGCCATTGGTGTGATTTTCATCAAGCCCAGGGCCACAATCTGCGCAATTGCCTCTGCTTGGGTTATCAGTTGGATGACCTGGTAAAAAGCGGCTTTTTAGCGCCCTACCTGCAGGAACCACAGGGAGACACGGCGGCAACAAACCCGACGGGAGACAAGGGGCACGAGGTGCCCATTCATGGAGAAGTCCACACCATCTCAGGGGGATTTTCAGGAGGAGGATGCACTGCCTCCCAAAGAAGAAGATACGCCAGAGAGGTCATGACAATACAGGAACCTGAAGCTGTTCAGTTTTCAGAACCTGACCTGGTGTTCACCAAGGCAGATCGTCTGGATGTGGTACCCCATGACAATGACCCAATAGTGATCTCCGTAGTCACTGTTGGAAGGAGGGTACACCACGTCCTTGTAGATGAAGGGAGCTCTGCAGACGTCATGTTCTGGTCGACTTTCCAGAAGTTGCAATTGTCTCCCGATCAGTTGAGGCCTTATGACAGCTGTTTATATGGATTCGCAGGAGATCAGGTCGAAGTCAGGGGATATATCGAGCTGAGGACGACGTTCACAGATGGGCGAAAATCTCGCACCGTGGACGTCAGGTACCTTGTGGTTAATGCCCCTTCAGCTTATAACATCCTATTGGGAAGGCCAGCGTTAAACAGGTTAGGAGCGGTGTCATCGTCGTTTCATATGAAAGTAAAGATGCCCTCGCTTGACGAAACAGTCATCACGGTCAAATCTGATCAGAAGGCGGCCAGGAAGTGTTACGAGAACAGCCTCAAGACAAAGAGAGGGGTATGTTCAGTAACATTCTATCCTCCTGCGAGAAGCAACTCGGACTCGGAAGAGCTCTCCCCCCAGTGGAGCTCGCCTCCCAGTGGAGCTCGCCTCCCAGTGGAGCTGCCTCCCAGTGGAGCTCGCCCCCAGTGGAGCTCGCCCCCAGTAGAGCTCGACCAGATTCCAGAACTTTGTGGCGGAAGAATCTAATGAAGAGAGAAGGGTGAACCTGGATCTGTTAGATGAAGCAAGGGAGGAAGCTCGCATCAAGTCTGAAGCATTAAAGAGAAGAGTAGAGCGCCAATACAGGTCGAAGTTGAGACCTCGGCAGTTCCAGGTCGCCGACCTGGTGATGCGGAGAGCTCATCCCTATCAGCTAGAGAACAAGCTATCTCCCAAGTGGACGGGCTCATTTAGGGTGACAGAGGTCCTGGGAAATGGAGCTTACAGGTTGGAGACCTTAGAAGGCGGAGCTATTCCTCGCACCTGGAAGGGGGACAAGCTTAAGTTTTATTTCAGTTAATAGATACATGTTTAACACAATCGTATTATTCAGTTTAGGGGACACTCTTTTTCCCTACGGGGCTTTTTAACGAGGTCACCCAATAAAGAGAAGAATTTAGAAAGACATATTTGTGTTGAACTGTAAAACGAACCTCTTCTACCTTGTTAAAGAAAGGGGAAGAATAGTATGGTTCACAGCGAAAGTCCTCTTCTTGACTTTTACAGCAAGGTTGAGGCGAGAAAAACGAACCTCTTCTACCTTGTTAAAGAAAGGGGAAGAATAGTATGGTTCACAGCGAAAGTCCTCTTGACTTTTTACAGCGAGGTCGAGGCGAGAAAAATGAACCTCTTCTACCGTATTAAAGAAAGGGGAAGAATAGTATGGTTCACAGTGAAAGTCCTCTCCTTCGACTTCTTACAGCGAGGCTGAGGCGAGAAACCCCTTAGTGTGAGGCTCGAGGTTGACACATCAGGAGGTCTTCCTTATGAGTCAGGGGGCAGCTAAGTTATATATTTTCCCCTTAGTGTGAGGCTCGAGGTTGACACATTAGGAGGTCTTCCTTATGAGTCGGGGGGCAGCTAAGTTATATATTTTCCCCTTAGTGTGAGGCTCGAGGTTGACACATCAGGAGGTCTTCCTTATGAGTCGGGGGGCAGCTAAGTTATATATTTTCCCCTTAGTGTGAGGCTCGAGGTTCACACATCAGGAGGTCTTCCTTATGAGTCGAGGGGCAGCTAAGCTACGGTCTTCCTCAATGTAGGACTCAAGGTCGGCACATCAGGAGGTCTTCCTTGACGAGTTGAGGTCGGCTGAGAGAAAAAAGACCTCTCCCTCGACTTTTTACAGCGAGGCTGAGGCGAGAGAAAAAGACCTCTCCCTCGACTTTTTACAGCGAGGCTGAGGCGAGAGAAAAAGACCTCTCCCTCGACTGTTTACAGCGAGGCTTAGGCAATAGAAAAAAGACCTCTCCCTTGATTTCTTACAGCGAGGATGAGGCGAGAAAGAGTTACAGTCCACCTGCCACATGGACCGAGGGCGCGACCAATTAGTCTCTTCGCAAAGAACAAGTTCACAGCTAGAGACTGGGGGGCTTGTGATCCGGTCGGTCATCGGTACTCGATGATGTCAGCAGCAGTTGACCGCGTGGACCATTCATGGGGTGACACGTGGTAGAAGAGAGCAGGTGAATCAGGGAGGAGATTACTCAGAATTGTGATCGGTGGTCAGTTGCTAAGGGACCACCACCCGCAGATCAGTGCCGGATGACTGCCCGGAAGCAGAGCTCGATGAGCGCCTGGAAGCAGAGCGCGAGAAGTAATGAAGCACTGATCCGTCATCGGTGCATGGTCATCGAGGGTTTCTTGCTTACACGTGTTAAGTTGGGACCCAGGCTCCCAGCGAGAGCGTTACGCATGCACCTCGCATGGTTCCAAGATAAGGCTCTCCTTGATTTGTCAAGGTCAATTCAGGAAGAAGTCTCCCATCACCAGAGAATAAAGAAAGAAACCTTCTAAAGCTTATCAGCCGAGAAAGGAGCTTCAAGGGCCAGCTAGAACCACGCCAGTTTGAGAGAACAGAGGAGTTTGAAATGCGAAGTGAAGAGGGAATGCAACAGTGGGGGGTGTAAGAGGCAAGGATGTAACGTATGAGGGAAGAATGTGAAACGACGAATCAATCCCACCATTGAACATTGCCACGTGTATGCTCCAGGGACATGTGCAAAAGGGTCACTTCTTGGTACTGCGCGCACGTCGAGTCATTCGTAAGTGTGACAAGGACTGGTAGAGTAATGCCACATAGGTCGACTGGGCGAGTTGTAAGGCTCTTCGTTCAGGCAAGTCACAACTCGAGCCTGGGGGGCTTGTGTAGTGGCCAGACCTCGGTCGTCGGGAACAGATAGTAAAGGATGATCAGTCATCGGTGTATTCCCCCTCAGAGAAGGATGATCAGTCATCGGTGTGTTCTCCCTCAGGGAAGGATGATCAGTCGTCGGTGTGTTCACCTCAGAGAAGGGTGATCAGTGTTCCCCTCAGAGAAGGATGATCAGTCATTGGTGTGTTCTCCCTCAGGGAAGGATGATCAGTCGTCGATGTGTTCACCTCTGGGATTGTGATGATAAGTCATCGGTGTGTTCCCTTCAGGGAAGGGTGATTACCAGAAGGGGTTGATGTGTCCTTGTTGCACCGCAGGCTGATCAGTCCTCGGCCCTATAGAGGTCGGCCTAGTAGGGCCAATAGTGGGTCCCAGGAACCACGCGTGCCAAGAGATGAATTGGGCCCTAGATACGCCATGCATGCGGGATATATGCGAAATGCTACGCTTTGGCATAAGAGATTTATCCTTAGAGTTGCATGTAATGGCACGTCAGGGGTTTAAGGGCACGTGAGAGATTAGTTTAAATCATAAAGATAATTGCTTAAAGATAGAACAGTTACCACCATACACACCAAAAGATTAAGAGATAAAAGATATTGTTCATAGTAATATTTTATTGATATGCAGGTGGTTATTATAAGGGCGGCAGTAGCACTCCAAATATACAAAGATACACTGTTAAAGATTACGCATGTATAACAGCTTTCTCTCACTCACTGAATATTTTCTTTCTAAAGATAATGTTCCACACAGGGAAAGTTGGTTACTAGAGTTAACCTAATGACACCCTATAAAAGGGGCTTAAGGCTCCAGGGGAAGGTAGGCAGTTTCTAGACCTAAACACAGAGAAACTCAATAAACTTGGTGTTTCTTACCCCATCTTGACTTGAGCGTCGGAGTGCAAACGGCCTCTAGGGCGCCCCTTTCTCTTTTGCAGGTGCAGATTGTTTCGCAAGAATCAAGTACATATCAAGGTGAGGAAGGAGGCGTGTGAGGGTCGTGGAGTCAACTGACAGGCGGGTCAACCGGCAAGAACAGGTAGCCTTTTGCTGCATGACCTACCTCATTTGCCTAATCAAGGTGGTAAGATCAAGCACAAGAAGTTATTCAAAATTTTCCTAAAAACTACCTAAAGTTTTTCTAAAAATTAGCTTTCTGTAGAAAAATAAATCTGTTGTTCTGTAAAACAACAGGTTCTTTCTAAACTGTGCCTTTCCTGTTAAAGTCTTTCTCAAAGTTTTGTTTTGGCACATGTGTGTTGAACCAAGTGGTGTTCAAGGTTTTGAAGAATCCAAATCCTTTGAAGGATGATGAAGCTTTTGCTGTGCTTGCTGTTGCTGTGCTAGTTTAGTTAGGATCTGGGTAGTTTGAGTTGTGTAACTCAACCTTTGATTGAATCTAAAGCTCAAGCATCTCAACTTTCAACAATGTAAAGTGTTTTTTCAAACTGAGTTAAAACAACCGATTGTTTTATCGAAACAACCGATTGTTTAAGCTTAGGTGTTTTGAAAACTGTTTTAAAGTGTGAAAATTGGTTAAGTAACAAAACAACCGATTGATTCGAGGAAACAATCGATTGTTTGTTATGTTTTTATAACAGAAAACAGTTTTGACTTTGACTGAGCTTTAAATGATTTGAAACTGTTTACGCTCCAGTCATTAAATGCTTTGACCAATCTTTCTGAAAGCTTTTATGGGTTTGTTAAGATTTGATAAACAAACTTCCTTTTATAAAATTCAGAAATCTCTTTTAAAAGGTTTAGAATGCTTTTGACAATGGGCTGCTAAGAGAGTTTTGGAAAATTGCTGAGATTGCTTAAGAGCTAAAGAGATTGATCAAAGTGCTGAGATAGGATTCTCTTGTACTGATTTCAGATTGCTTCTGTAACAAGTGTAATCCTTGTAAATTCTGTGAACATTCGTTTTGTGCTGTTGCTAAGAAGAGCTGTGTGTTCTTGAGGGGATCAAGATCAGCTTTCTTAGTGTGGTGTGCTGACCAAGGAAAGTGTGTTTCTTGAGGGTGTTCAAGGTCACTTTCTTGGTTGTGTGTAAGTAATCTAGTGTTGATTGCTTAGTGGATTTCCTCAGGGTTTCTGAGAAGACTGGATGTAGCTCTGGGTTGGAGTGAACCAGTATAAACATCTGTGTACAATCTCTCTATCCCTAACTCTTTAATTTCAGTTTATTTGTTGTTTGCTGGTATAAACAACCGATTGTTTCGAAGAAACAACCGATTGTTTTCCTGGCAGTGCTGTTTTGCTTGCTGTTTTGGCAAACTGAATTGCTTAATCATTTGATTTCTGAAAGATATTCATTCTAGCTTGGAAAAGTTTGCGAAAACCTCTTTAAACAATTCACCCCCCCTCTAGTTTAAAGCCATCTTTCCTAACAATTGGCATCAAGAGCTTGGTTCTTGAAAGTCATTCAAGTTGATCCTAAAATCTTTTAAAATGGCTGATAGACTACCTTTTGGGGAAGGTGCTTCAATAAACAGACCACCCTTGTTCTGTGGTTTGAATTACCAGTTTTGGAAAGTTAGAATGAAAATATTCATGGAATCTCTTGACAAAGGAATTTGGGATGCAATTGAAAATGGTCCTTTTATACCAAAGTTTGAAAAAGATGGTTCTGTCATTGAGAAGCCATGGTCTCAATGGACTGATGCAGAAAGCAAAAAGGCCAAATTTGATTGCATTGCCAAAAATATTATAACCTCTGCTTTAAATTCTGATGAGTTTTTCAGGGTATCACAATGTAAATCATTAAAGGAAATGTGGGATACTTTGGAGGTCACTCATGAAGTAACAAATGAAGTTAAAAGAGCTAGAAAGCATGCTCTAATCCAAGAGTATGAAATGTTCAGAATGCTTAAAGGTGAAACAATTGCTGAAGTACAGAAAAGGTTTACTCATATCATCAATCACCTTATGAGCCTAGACAAGACTTTTGACAAAGAAGAACTAAACATCAAGATCTTGAAATGTCTTGATAGAGCATGGCAACCAAAGGTAACTGCAATCTCTGAATCAAAAGATCTAACATCCTTAAGTGTTGCTTCTTTGTTTGGAAAGCTTAGGGAACATGAGCTAGAGATGAATAGACTCAATGTTCAAGAGAATCAAGATAAGCACACAAGGAGCATAGCCTTGAAAGCATCCAAACACAAGGGAAAGCAAGATTCAAGTGATGATAGTGATGAGGAAAATCTGAGTTTGCTGTCAAGAAAATTCAGCAAATTCCTAAAGAGAAACCGCAACAAAGACAACAACAAGGATAGGTATGGAAACAAGAAATCCAATGATTTAAATTCAAATAACTATACTTGTTTTGGTTGTGGTGAGCAAGGTCACATAAAGGCAGATTGTCCCAACAAGAGCAAGGAGAAAAAGACAAGCTATAAGGAGAAGAAAGGCAAGACAAAAAGAGCCTACATAGCTTGGGATGAAAATGAAGTGTCTTCATCAAGTTCCTCATCAAGTGAAGATGAAAAAGCCAACATATGTTTGGTGGCTGAGGATGATGATGATGCTTGCAGTTCAAGTGAAGTAAGTTCTTGTGCTTCCTTAAATGAACAAAATTATTGTGAATTGCTTGAAGCTTTTCAAGAAACTCATGATGAAGCTAATCGATTGGTGCTTTCAAACAATCGATTGAGAGATCTTAACAATGGGCTTGAAAAGAGAGTTAAATCACTTGAAGAGGATCTGAGAAAAGAAAAAATTGATTTTGAAAAGATGGAAAATCATTTCAAAAACACCTCTTGTAAATGTGATACTCTCATTTGTGAAAATTGTGAAAATCTTGAGAAAAAGGTTCAATATCTTGTTGAAACTGTGGACAAGCTTTCAAAAGGGAAATCAAACTTTGAGAATGTCTTGGCATCTCAAAGTTGTGTTTTTGGAAAGGCTGGTTTAGGCTTCAATCCACAGAACAAGCAAGATAGGTTTTCAAAAAGTTTGTTAAGAAAACCAGAAAAACAACCGATTGTTAAGACGAAACAATCGATTGTTACATGCTTTTATTGCATGAAAAAGGGCCATTCAGTTAGATTCTGCAAAATAAGAAAGTTTTCTGTTCCAAGAGGCTACATGAAATGGATCCCTAAAGGATGTGAGGTTCCAAGTGTGAAAAAGAAACCAATTGGACCCACATTTGTGAAAGGACCAAATCTTGTTGCTTGAACTAATGTTTGTGCAGGAAAATAAATAGAAAAAGAGGAGCTGAGCCAACTGGTTAGACTGTTAAAGACAAAGGGAAATCATTGAAGCTGAATCAATGCTTTGCAGAAGGTCAACTCAATGAAAAGAAGCCTTCTTGATCAACAAGCAATTGGCTCATTGAGGAAACAACACAAGGATGAGATTTTTTCCTTTTTCTGTCCTCAATTTCAGTATTAAAGTTCTTTCCTGTGATTAATCCCTCTTTGGTCAATGTTATCTGTTGTTATCTGCTTCTATTTTTGGTTAAAATTTCTTAAAATCAAGTTTTAACTGCTGCAGAAAAACAACCGATTGTTTCTTCGAAACAACTGATTGTTTTGAGTCTGACAGCACTGTGAAGAAATTGATTTAATTTTGAATTCTTCTTCTATCCGTTGCAGATCAAATTCAAAAGGGAGAATCTTGGTCAAAATATCTGTATTGAAAGCTGAACGTGCTCAGAAAGTGGTTACAACATTCATAAAGGAATATATTCCAAAATCTTGGAAATTCAAGAGCCTTTATGACTAGTCAAAAGACCATGTGTTTTTCAGTTTCTTTTTCTGACATGTTCTGTGCAGAACAGCCTTCTCTCTCTGAAAATCAGGTACCCATTGAATGGAATTAATCACAAATTGATTTTCGGATGGTTATAAAATCAGGTGCAGATGAACAACCAATGGCAACATCTCTTGCAACATCTCTTGCACCATCTCTTGAGAAAATCTGTAAAGAAGAGCTGCCCTCTGTTTTCTCATCTCTGCTGCCATGGAATCAACTCCTCCCACTTCTGGAAGAATCAAAACCAGAGCTGTAAGGTCTGGAGGAAGGCTGGAAGGATGGTTTTCTGGAGATAAAGATCTCATAGAAAAATATAGATACGAGACAAGCCTCAAGAAAATCAACAACCCCAAGGTTGTGAGTTTTGATTGGCTGAAAAGTCAAAAGCTGGACAATGTGAGGAAACTTCTCAAAGATCAGTATCTCAGAAGGTTTCTGGAGATGAAGGGCAACATATATCCAGACTTGGTGAAGGTCTTCTACACCAATTTGAAATTTGAGGGAAACAACCTAGTTTCTCATGTAAAAGGTGTGGACATGGAGATAACCCATGAGGTTTGGGCTGCTGTTGCTGGACTCAAGTTTTCTGGATTGCGAATCAGCAAAGGCAATCTTGGTGTGGTGGAGGATTTCAACAAAATTCAGTTCTACAGAAGTTGTTTGAAAAACACTCAAGCTCAAGTGAGTGCATGCTCAGTTGGAGGGTTGAAACTGGATGAGAGGCTGCTTGCTCTCATTGTGACATGGATTCTAACTCCAAGGGGGAACAACCATTCTGTTTTGACTGAAGAAGATCTGGTTTACATCTTCTGCATCACCAAGAAGGTCAAGCTAAATTGGATTCACATCATCAAAGAGCACATGCAAAAAGCAATGAGGTTGGGTGACTATCACTATCCCTATGCTGTTTTGATATCTAAATTCCTAAACTATTTTGAAGTTAATCTGGAAGATGAGACTTCTGAGCTGGTCAAGTCAACTCAAGAGTTGAACAATGGATCACTTAGCAAGATGGGATTTACAAAAATAGGTGGAAAATGGGTAAGCAAGGATGGTGATCATGGTGCCTCCTCTAGTGGTGCTGCTCAAGAAGAACCTACAGATATGGATGTTGAACATGAAGATCCAACAGGAGGGTTTCAAGATGCTGGACCCAGTGCGGCTGCTGAACATCCAGAAGAAAGGATTCAATCAATGTCACCTTTTGAAAGGTTCATGATGAATAGGATGGATAGCTTTGCTGAAAACCAAAGAAACCTCCATGATCTGTGTGTTAGCAATTTCCAGAGGTTTGATACCAGGTTTGACAACATGGATGCAAGGTTCATGAGCTTGGATGAACAAATTGAAGCTGTTCAGAACCAAATCTTTGAGCTTCAGTTTGGAAATAAGGAAGAATGAAGAAAAACAACCGATTGGATTGTCGAAACAATCGATTGTTTTTGCTGCTGTTGAAGTTTGATTTTTCTTCTCTTTCCTTCTGCTGTTGCTTTTATAATTCTGATGTAATATGAACTTTTTATGGCTTTATCTCTTATATTTGTCTATTTGTGAAGACAAATAGGGGGAGATTTTATGCTTGTTTGCTTATATGCTTGTTTAAGACTACTTGTAGCTGTTTTTACTGATTTTAATTGTTTAAAGCTTTAACTGTGTATATATTTTCTAACAAAATATCAGAAGCTCTATGTCTGCTAAAAGTTCAATTGCAGGAACTGCTTCAGATCTAATCAGAACAACACAAGCATTAGGGATCAAGCATCAGGGATTTGTCTTCATCAAATAGGGGGAGATTGTTGAACCAAGTGGTGTTCAAGGTTTTGAAGAATCCAAATCCTTTGAAGGATGATGAAGCTTTTGCTGTGCTTGCTGTTGCTGTGCTGGTTTAGTTAGGATCTGGGTAGTTTGAGTTGTGTAACTCAACCTTTGATTGAATCTAAAGCTCAAGCATCTCAACTTTCAACAATGTAAAGTGTTTTTTCAAACTGAGTTAAAACAACCGATTGTTTTATCGAAACAACCGATTGTTTAAGCTTAGGTGTTTTGAAAACTGTTTTAAAGTGTGAAAATTGGTTAAGTAACAAAACAACCGATTGATTCGAGGAAACAATCAATTGTTTGTTATGTTTTTATAACAGAAAACAGTTTTGACTTTGACTGAGCTTTAAATGATTTGAAACTGTTTACGCTCCAGTCATTAAATGCTTTGACCAATCTTTCTGAAAGCTTTTATGGGTTTGTTAAGATTTGATAAACAAACTTCCTTTTATAAAATTCAGAAATCTCTTTTAAAAGGTTTAGAATGCTTTTGACAATGGGCTGCTAAGAGAGTTTTGGAAAATTGCTGAGATTGCTTAAGAGCTAAAGAGATTGATCAAAGTGCTGAGATAGGATTCTCTTGTACTGATTTCAGATTGCTTCTGTAACAAGTGTAATCCTTGTAAATTCTGTGAACATTCGTTTTGTGCTGTTGCTAAGAAGAGCTGTGTGTTCTTGAGGGGATCAAGATCAGCTTTCTTAGTGTGGTGTGCTGACCAAGGAAAGTGTGTTTCTTGAGGGTGTTCAAGGTCACTTTCTTGGTTGTGTGTAAGTAATCTAGTGTTGATTGCTTAGTGGATTTCCTCAGGGTTTCTGAGAAGACTGGATGTAGCTCTGGGTTGGAGTGAACCAGTATAAACATCTGTGTACAATCTCTCTATCCCTAACTCTTTAATTTCAGTTTATTTGTTGTTTGCTGGTATAAACAACCGATTGTTTCGAAGAAACAACCGATTGTTTTCCTGGCAGTGCTGTTTTGCTTGCTGTTTTGGCAAACTGAATTGCTTAATCATTTGATTTCTGAAAGATATTCATTCTAGCTTGGAAAAGTTTGCGAAAACCTCTTTAAACAATTCACCCCCCCTCTAGTTTAAAGCCATCTTTCCTAACAATGTGAACATGTCCTAGCCCTGCTACCATTATGCTAAGCTGGAGATAGTTGAAAAAAAATCTCTTTGTCTTTTTGAAAATAAATCTATTCATTTTATTTTCAATCTGTTCTTTTTATAATAGCTTTTTAATTATTTTTTTAAAGTCTATTATAAATCGTTTCTTATATAAAGAGAGGCACATTTCACATGAAAGTTAAGCTGAGCAATCACATTTTAAACAGAGATAAAAAGTTTTCAGTGAGAGGAAAAATGATTTGAATGAGTTTTTGAAAGGTTTTCAAAAAGAACTTCAAGAGTGCTTGGTCTTTGTGAAGCCTTGATCAAGGTGAAGGTGTTGTCACTACTGGACTACAATCCTGGCCATTGTTTTGGATTCTTGGATCTTCTGTTCAGGTGTTTTCATTCCTTAATTCATTTCTGTAAAGGTGTTTGTGTTAGACACTTCTTGATAGGGTTTCTTGAAGAAAGCATTGCTGATGTACAGAAGAGGTTTACTCACATTGTAAACCATCTTACTGGATTGGGAAAAGTGTTTGATAGAGAAGAACTCAATATAAAAGTGTTGAAGTGCCTTGATAGGAGCTGGCAACCTAAAGTCACTGCAATTTCAGAAAGTAAAGATTTGTCTAAGCTATCTACTACTGCACTTTTTGGAAAATTAATGAAGCATGAGTTAGAGCTCAAAAGGCTGAAAGAGCAAGAAACAGTGGAAAGAAAAACTAAAGGACTTGCATTGAAAACAAGTGCACAAAATGACAGCAGTGAGGAAGAAGAGAATACTGAATATGATGAAACATTAAGTCTGCTCACAAGAAAGTTCAGCAGATTTCTGAAGAAGAAAGGCAGAGATAGGACTCAACAAAAGAAGAGGTATTCTAAACCAAATGAATTAAATTCCTCTAATTACACCTGTTTTGGTTGTGGTAAGGCAGGACATATCGAGATCGATTGTCCAAACAATCAAGTGAAGGAAAAACCAACCAGCAAGAAGGTTGATAAAAGAAAAGGAAAAAGGGTTTACATCTCATGGGAAGATAATGAAGTTTCGTCCACAAGTGATTCATCAACTGCAAGTGAAGAAGCAAATCTTTGCTTCATGGTGAATGATGAAGGATCAATCTCTGATTTGGTAAGTGATTTCTCTATTGATTCTGAGAGCTATGATCAATTGCTAATTGCATTTAAAGAAACCCATGATGAAGCAAATAAGTCGGCTGTAATATGTAATAAGTTGAGAAGTGCAAATAATCATCTTGAACCTAAGGTGAAGTCTCTTGAAGGAAGAGTTGCATAAAGCTAAAACTGAACTTGTTAGTTTTCAATTAACATGTTTGCATGAATCTATTAAAACCTGTGAAAATTGTAAAAAGCTGGAAAAACAGGTTGGTTATCTGCTAAAAACATTGTCTAATTTCACTAAGGGAAGGGATAATCTTGAGACTCTTTTAGGGTCACAAAATGTTGTTTTTAACAAAAATGGAATTGGTTATAATCCTGGAAAGAAAAACAATGTTAAAAAGCTGTCCAGTTTCTTTGTTCTCTCAAAAACAAGTTTTTCCTCTTTCAACAATGTTAAAAAGGTACATCCTGTTTCTTGTTTTTATTGTATGAATTCTGGTCATACATCTAGAACATGTAGAATTAGAAAGTATCTTGTTCAAAAAGGTTTAGTTAAATGACTTCCTAAGGAAAGGTGATAATCTGTTTGGACCCAAAAACTAAAGGGTATCAAATACTGTTGTTGTTTATTTTGCAAAAAAGCGAATCAATGGTATTTAGATAGTAGATGCTCCAAACATATGACTGGAGATCTCACTCAGTTTACAAATTTAAAACTCAAAGCTGAATGTTACCTACGAGGACAATAACAAGGGAAGAATACTTGGAAGAGGAAATGTAGGAACCAAAGGATCAACCTTAATTGAAAATGTGCTATACGTGGAAGGATTGAAACACGGTCTCCTAAGTATCAGTCAACTATGTGACAAGGGTTACAACATCAACTTTGAAACCAACAAATGCACAATATCAGATAAGGAATTCGGTAAGGTGTTGTTCAGGGGTAAAAGGGTAAATAATATCTACCTCTTAGATATCATGAACAATAACACTGAAACTGAATGTCTCTTATCAAAAAGTGATGAGTCTTGGCTGTGGCATAGAAGGTTGGCACATATCCATACAGAACATTTGAATAAGCTAAAATCAAAGAATCTCATTTCTGGTTTACCAAACATTAAGCTTCAAAATGACAGATTATGTGATGCATGTGTTAAAGGTAAACAAATCAGAACTTCTTTGAATTCGAAAGATATAGTTTCTACAAAACAACCTTTGGATGTTCTACATAGAGGATCTGTTTGGACCTTCTAGAACTACTAGCTTGGCTGGAAACTTATATGCTCTAGTAGTTGTTGATGATTTCTCAAGATATACATGGACTCTTTTTCTTGCTGCTAAACATGATGCTTACAAATGCTTTAAGAAACTAGCTAAAGTTTTATAGAATGAAAATGGCTATTGCATAAAACAGATTCATAGTGACCATGGGGGAAAGTTTCAGAATGCTAAGTTTGATAGGTTCTGTGAAAAACATGGTATAACACATAGCTACTCAGCCCCTAGGACTCCCCAACAGAATGGTGTTGTTGAGAGGAAAAATAGATCACTAGAGGAGCTTGCTAGGACCATGTTAAATGAGTCTAATCTTCCTAAATATTTATGGGCAGATGTTGTCTATACAGCTTCGTATGTACTTAATAGGACTATAATTAGACCCATCCTTAAGAAAACCCCATATGAGCTATATAAGGGTAGAAAGCCTAGCATTAGTCATCTTAAGGTTTTTTGTTGCAAGTGTTTTATCTTGAATAATGGGAAAGATAATCTAGGAAAATTTGACCCTAAATCTGATGAAGGTATTTTTATTGGTTATGCTTTGAATGGACATGCTTATAGGATTTACAACAAAAGATTGCTTTCTGTAGAAGAATCAATGCATGTTGTATTTGACGAATCTGATAAATACCTGCTGAAACCTATTGTGGATGAACCTGATATAGATGACTTAAGAAGTATTCTTCACAAAAATAAACTGATTGATTTAGATGCTACTAATCCTTGTTCTGCAAAAGAATCTGTTGTTCCTGCAAATTTGCCTAAGGAGTGGAAGACTCCTAGAGACTTGACACTTGACAATGTCATTGGTAATATTGAAAAAGGGGTTTCAACCAGAAATTCTCTTAACAATTTTTATGAAACCATGGCCTTTGTCTCACAAGTAGAACCTAAAAATCTAAAGGAAGCTTTGCAGGACAGCAACTGGATTACAGCTATGCAGGAAGAACTGAATCAATTTACAAGAAATGAAGTGTGGTCCTTAGTTCAAAGAACACCTGAGATGAACATTATAGGAACAAAATGGGTGTACAGAAATAAGATGGATGAGCATGGAGCAATCACAAGAAATAAGGCAAGATTGGTTGCCAAAGGATATAACTAAGAAGAGGGAATAGATTATGACAAGACATATGCACCAGTGGAAAGGCTTGAAGCTGTGAGACTACTTTTAGCATTCTCTTACATCAAAGGATTCAAATTATTTTAAATGGATGTTAAAAGCGCATTCTTGAATGGGTATATCAATGAAGAGGTATATGTCTCACAGCCCCCAGGTTTTGAAGACTACAAAAACCCAGAACATGTATTCAAGCTAAAGAAGGCACTATATGGGCTTAAACAAGCTCTTAGACAATGGTACGAAAGGCTGAGTATTTTTCTATTGTCACAAGGATATGATGAACGTGGTACTTCAGACAAAACCTTATTCATAAACAAGAAAAAGGATGACATAATTCTTGTCCAAGTTTATGTAGATGATATCATCTTCGGATCAACAAATGAGAATATGTGTGAAGCTTTTGTGGAAACAATGAAGAATGAATTTGAAATGTCTATGATGGGAGAATTAAATTACTTCCTAGGACTACAAGTTAAACAACTAAAGGATGGAATCTTCATTAACCAAGCCAAGTATTGCAAAGATCTCCCAAGGAAATTCGAGATGGACAAATGCAAGGCAGTCAGCACACCCATCTCTACAAGCTGTCATCTAGATCAGGATCTAGCAGGAAAATCAGTGGATCAAACAAAATATCGTGGGATCATTGGTTCATTGTTGTATCTTACTGCCAACAAACCTTATATAACATTCGCAGTGTGTATATGTGCAAGGTTTCAATCAACTCCAAAAGAGTCACATCTAAATGCAGCCAAGAGGATCTTAAAATACCTACAAGGAACAAAGGATGTTGGTTTGTGGTATTCCAGTAGTGTTTCTTTAACTCTAATAGGATTCTCTGACTCAGATTTTGCAGGGTGTAAACTTGATAGGAAGAGCACTCGTGGAACCTGCCATATGCTTGGATCAAGCTTGATATCTTGGCACTGCAAAAAGCAAGCCTACGTTGCTCTCTCCACAGCTGAAGCTGAATATATTGTAGCAGGAAGTTGTTGTGCTCAGACTTTATGGTTAAAGCAACATCTAAGTGACTTTGGTGTTGTCCTAAATAATGTACCTATAATGTATGACAATACCAATGCCATTAACTTGTCAAAAAATCCTGTCATGCATTCAAGGACCAAACACATAGAAATAAGGCATCATTTTTTAAGAGAGCATGTTGCAAGTAGAACCTGTGAAATTAAGTTTGTTGGAATTGAGTTACAACTTGTTGATCTGTTCACAAAACCTCTATCCAAAGAAAGGTTCAATTTTCTGCTAAATGAACTAGGGATCATCAGTATAAACTGCTCACAGCAGTAGAATTTAAATTTGTTGTTTCTCTTTTTAATCTGTTTATTTCTGTTTCTGAAATCTACATGACTAGGAAAGAGAAATCTTGTTTGACCTTTGACTGCTTTACTGCTTTGACCAGCAGGTTTATGGCTGTTTTATCTAGGAATTCAAACTGACTTGACCAAGTGATTGGAAAACAAATTTATATTAATGGTTGAAACACCTTTTCAAAATGCTTTTGCTCCTTTCCAAAAACTGCAAACTGCTGCAAGAATCAAATATGTACTAGTTATGCATTTTTTGATTTGTTTTACTTCCATACTCTAACTCTGCTATGCATTAATAAAATCTGTTTCTTTCTATGAATAATAGTATTCAAAACCAGTAGTTCTCACATTCATCTTCTCCTTGCAAATTCTCAGGTTATCTCATATTCTTCAATAACATAGTGCTTTCCAGTTTTCCAACTTTCTGTCATACTAATTCTATGTTTTCCAGTTTTAGTTTCCTTCTGATAAATAGGAACAGGTTTTAGAAATGGCATCCTTGGTATATAGAAGGAAGAAATACCGAGAGTAGAAGAATAACACTCAAGGCATTTTGGAGAGATGGTTCGATGGGGATGTTGAAGCCATGAACACCTACTTACATGAGATAAGTAGAAAACAAGTAAATGTGCCACAGATTCTCGAGTTTTCATGGATGAAGAGTAAAAAACTGACCGAACCCAGATCATTTCTCAAGCATCAGAGACTGAAGCCATTTCTTGAAATGACTGGCAACATTTATCCAGATCTCGTGAAGGTGTTCTATACCAATCTGACCCTTGATGGGAAAATTTTGGTTTCCCACGTAAAAGGAGTCAAAATAAAAATAACTAGTGAGGTTTGGAACAACATTGCTGGAATCAATTATTCAGGCCTCAAGGTCGGAAAGGGGAACACAACCAGGATTCAAGAATTTAATAAGATTCAATTCTACACAAGCTGCATGAGAGATCAGACTCAACCAGTAAACAGGTTTCATGCAGGTAACCTGAACCTAACTCCTAGAGTTCTGGCCTATGTGATTGCATGGCAGCTAACACCTAGAGGAAGTAATCATGCTACATTGTATGAGGAAGACCTAATTCTACTTTACTGCCTTACGAATTGCATTAAAATCAATTGGATTTGTGTCATGACAGAGCATATGCTCAAATCCAAGAGATTGACTGATTACAGATTTCCTTATGCTATTTTCATTTCAAAATTAATCGATTGTTTTGAAATTGACACCACTAATGAGAGAAACGAGCCAATCAAAGCAATAAGTGAAATAGACAATTCCACACTCATGAAGATGGGCTTTCTCAAAGAAGGTGAAGCATGGGTTTTCAGAAGGATAACTGCTCCTAGAATGGAACATGGTGCTTCCAACCACAATAATGATGATGATGATGAAGCTGTTGTTACTATGGAGGATGACACTGTTCAAGCTGCTGAACACTAATGTTATGAAATACCCCAGACATCATCTCACAGAGTGGATTCACCCACACAACCATCTGCTCATCAAAGGCCTAATTCACCAGCACCACCATTCATGCATGACGACTTGGCTGTTACAGATTACAATGCACTGGTTGCATACCATTCTCCTGAATACAGAGGTGAACCTTTGTCCATGTTTGAAAGGCAAGTACTGCATCGTCTTGACACACTTTCAGAAGATCAGAAAGCTTACTTTGAGATGACTCAAGCCAGGTTCTAGCATCTAGACTACCAAATCGAAGGAGGCCAGGAACAATTGGCTTAACTTTACTACAGGGACTAGTTATCTCCTTTCCAAATATTGCTTTTCTTATGTCTATTGAACATTATGTTTTCATTTACTCTGTTTTGGTGCATGTTTCTATTCTGGACTGTAATAGCACCCTAAGACTGTTATGTATGGCTATTATCTGGTTTCATATTTTCTATGCCCCAATGCTGTTTGATGAATCCAAAGGGGAAGAAAAAATAGCTTATATTGCTAGGTGATGTAGACTTGATTAATTGCTGGAAAAAAAAAGTTCATACTGCTAAGTGATGCAGACTTGATAAGCTACTGTGGTATAGGGAGGTATATATTCTTTAATCTGGTTTTTGTTCTGTGTTCACTTTCAATTTGTGTATTTTAGTATTAAGTACAGTGCAGGTGCTGATCTTTCTTCAAAGCAATAGAGCTATGGGGATTTGTCTCCATCAAACAGGGGGAGATTGTTGAAGATGGATAAAGCTTCTTCTCTGCCTTGTAGATTGTGTTTGATGGAGAAAATAGTTAGTTTGCTTTGAAGGGTGTAATGGTTATGGAGTTATCTTGTATATAGCTTAGAATGAGTTTAAAGGTAACCTTTTGCTGCATGACCTACCTCATTTGCCTAATCAAGGTGGTAAGATCAAGCACAAGAAGTTATTCAAAGTTTTCCTAAAAACTACCTAAATTTTTTCTAAAAATCAGCTTTCCGCAGAAAAATAAATCTGTTGTTTTGTAAAACAACAGGTTCTTTCTAAACTATGCCTTTGCTGTTAAAGTCGTTCTCAAATTTTTGTTTTGGCACATGTGAACCTGTCCTAGCCCTGCTACCATTATGCTAAGCTGGAGACAGTTGAAAAAAACTCTCTTTGTCTTTTTGAAAATAAATCTGTTCATTTTATTTTCAATCTATTCTTTTCATAACAGCTTTTTAATTGTTTTTTGAAAGTCTATTATAAATCGTTTCTTATATAAAGAGAGGCACATCTCACATGAAAGCTAAGCTGAGCAATCACATTTTAAACAGAGATAAAAAAAAGTTTTTTAATGAGAGGAAAAAGGATTTGAATGAGTGTTTGAAAGGTTTTCAAAAAGAACTTCAAGAGTGCTTGTTCTTTGTGAAGCCTTGATCAAGGTGAAGGTGTTGTCACTGCTGGACTACAATCCTGGCCACTGTTTTGGATTCTTGGATCTTCTGTTCAGGTGTTTTCATTCCTTAATTTATTTCTGTAAAGGTGTTTGTGTTAGACACTTCTTGATAGGGTTTCTTGAAGTGCAAGTAGTGTTGAAATAGGGTTTTTCAGCTTTGAGTGCCTTGTTCTTGTTAGGTTCAAGAACTTAAGGTTTTGTAATTGTTTTGATCTGTTTTAGTGGATTTTGCCTTGGTGTAAGGTAAAATTGGATGCAGCTCTTGATGAGTGAACCAGTATAAACTGTGTGTGCATCTCTCTTCTTAATCTCTACACTGCTTTTCTGAATAATTTGATAATCTGCCAGAAAATAAATCTGTTGAACTAAAATTGAATCTGTTATTTCTGGGTTTGTCCTTACTGTTCTTCATAGATTCTAAAAAGGTTTTTTGTTTGTGAATTCTTGAATCTGTGTTATGGTTGTTTGAAGAGGATAATAAACTAGTCAAACCAAATCCATTAAAGGTTCTTATTAGTTTCAAGATTGCTCATTAAAAGATTCAAAAATTTAATTCTTGGTGTGAATCTTGTTTTCCTTGTTGCTATAAGAACATTTTCACTGTTCTAGAAAATCTCTTTTAATCTCAAGCTAATCAGATAAAGGTTCAAGTTTTGATATAGTAGTCAGAAAATAAATTTGTTCTTTTAAGAATCAATCTGTTCTTTTTCTCTGGTTTTCTGAAAAACCGTTTCGGTTTGCGAAAATTCTATAAGCTCAATTCACCCCCTCTTTAACTTAGACACTGCTAAACCCAACATAGAGTAGTTCATAAAACTACTAATATTTCTCCATTTGAGGTTGTGTGTGGATTTAATCCTCTTACTCCTTTGGATTTGTTACCTCTACCTAATCCACAAGAATATGTGCATAAGGAAGGAGTAACAAAAGCTGAATTTGTAAGGAAAATGCATGAGAGGATTAAAAACCAAATACAACAACGAACAGATAAATACATGAAACATAGCAATAAGGGGAACAGAGAGATGGTTTTTGAAGAGGGAGATTGGGTTTGGCTTCACCTTAGAAATGATAGATTCCCTAATTAGAGGAAGTCTAAGCTTAGTCCTCGGGGAAATGGTCCTTTCCAAGTCCTCAAGAAAACCAATAATAATGCATATCAAATAGACCTTTCCGAGGAATATGGAGTACATACTACCTTCAATGTTATGGATTTAACACCTTTTGCAGGTAGTGAAGATGAAGAGGCGGAAGCATGTGATTTTAGGACAAATCCTCTTTAAGAGGGAGGGGATGATGGAAGAAGGCCAAGCTCAAGCCCAATTACTAGGTTTATGGCAAGGAAGATACAAGAAGATTGGGACTATGCTACTAATGGCAGAGACACCCTCCTCTACATGTTCAAAAATGCCATAACCTAGTATAGAATTTTAAAGTAGAATTTATTTTCTTGTCAAAACTAGAATAGGAATTTTACTTGTAAATTTTCTTAACTGTAATTAGGGTTGAATCAGGCACCTAAAAACCAACCTAGGTTAAATTAGGGTTTCTAGAAGACTCCTAATTTAACCTAGGTCGGTCATTAGTCACATTAAGCAAACTTAATCATGCTTACCATGTGACTACTCTTTAGGCGCCAATTTTAAACCTAGGATATTTGAATTTTCCCACCAATTCCCTTGTACAATGGTCAGACCTCATTCCTATATAAAGGGGTGCTTGGCTCATGAAAATACAAGATCAATTTTATGAGTAAATGCTACCAAGTTTGCAAGCTTCTACTCCCTTGTCTAGTCTCTCTAGGTTAGACATCTTTGACACCTCTCCAAGTAATATGGCCCAACCAATCACTCTCCCTACCTCTCATGTACCTTCAAAGAAACCATAGCTCCATTGGAGTCATCTTTGTCCATTCCAACCATTGCTTCTGACAATCCACATAGCAATTCTCCAAGGAACCAATTTGGAAATGGAACCAACACCATCATTGGGAAACACTTGCAACGAAAGATTAAGATTTGATGCAAAGTCCAAGTAAAGATGGGTTAAATAAATGAGATTTGACATCCACTAACCTCCATCGTTAATTTTGATACCATCTCCTTCAAGATAAAGCTCCTGCAACTAGAAAATATTTGCAAGCTGAGATGGTATATGTCCTTCAAAAAATGTGCCTACAAGAGAGAGCACCTACAACTGGAAGAGATTTTCAAGCTGAGATGGTACATTTCCTTCAAAATAATTGTCTGCAAGATAGAGCTCATGCAACCGAGAGAGATTTCCAAGCTGACGAGGGATTGAGCCCTCCAGAGAATTATAAGAAAGAGAGCCAAACTGAGTTGGAATTACTCCACTAAAATCACATGAAGAGAGATCTTTCAAGTTCGTGAGAGAAACAAGAAACTCTGGAATGTGACTGTGTGAAAAATAATTGGAATTGAGGTTCCAATACTCTAATTGTCACAACTCCATGAACGACTTATAGATTTCTCCGCTCATATAAGCTTGAGAGATTTCTTCATATTCAATCTTGAGTTTCATGATTTCAAAAAAAAAAGAAAAGAATAGAGCAGCGTGGGTGAAGAAGAAAAAGTGTTCTGGAAAGAACGAAAACTATATTCTCATATATTTTTTTGATGTCATAACTCTTACACAATAAGGCTTTATACATACTAAAAAGAAAAAAAAACTTTGGGCTTTGGAACAGAGCCCATAAGAAAGATATAGGCCCAATAACTTAAACTTAAAACCCTCCCTCAAGCTGGAGCATGTATGCAAAGAACTCCAAGCTTGCTAATAAGTTTCTAGAAAATGCTTCGCTCGAGGGCTTTTGTTAGAACATCTGCAGGTTGCTCTGCAGATTGAATGGGCAGAAGATGGAATAAATTTTGCTGCAGCCTTTCATGAACAACATGATAATCAATGTCAATGTGTTTTGTACGCTCATGAAAGCTACTATTAAGAGCAATATGCCTGGCTGCTTGTGAATCACAGTAAAGACATGCAGTGTTGGAGGTGGTGACATGGAGATCTCTTAGAAGAAAGGTCAACCATTGCAGCTCACATGAAGTTAAAGCCAAGGCGCAGTATTCTACCTCTGAGGATGATCTAGAAATTGTGCTTTGCTTCTTGGTTTTCCATGAAATCAATTATTCTCCCAAAAAAATGCAGAAGCCATTTGTTGAGCGTCGAGTCATGGAACATGACGCCCAATCAGAGTCACTAAAAGCTTTTAAACGCAAAATAGAATTCTTTGAATAGAACAAACCTTGTGCAGGTGTAGCTTTTATGTATCGCAACACATGTTGAACGACACGATGATGATGGATTGTAGGCTTTTGAACAAACTGACTCAGATGTTGAACAGCAAAGCATATATCTGGTCTAGTGTTTACAAGACACAAAAGACGTCCAATGAGTCTTCTATAACTTGAAGGTTCATGAATGTTAGCTTCTTCAAACATATTCTTTGCCTTTTTCTGCATGGGTGCGGTTGCTGGTTTGGCACCTAACATCCCTGCATCATCAAGGATCTCAAGAGCATATTTCTTATGACAAAGATGAATACCTTCATGTGTCCGTGCTATCTCTAAGCCAAGAAAATATTTTAATTTACCTAGATCTTTGATGTTAAAAGTAGCATTCAGCAAGTTCTTCACAGTATTTATCTCATGCATATCATCACCGGTTAGAATAATGTCATCTACATATACTAATAAAGCAATAAAATATTTTTCTAATTTTTTGATAAAGAGAGAATTATCAGCTTGAGATTGGATAAAACCTATGGTTAAAAGATATGAGACAAGTTTTTCATACCACTATCTATTAGCTTGTTTCAAGCCATATAAAGATTTGGTCAGATGACAAACTTGATTTGGTTTTGCATTGATGATTCCAGGAGGAACTTCCATATATACTTCTTCAGTGAGATCACCTTGTAGGAACGCGTTATCCACATCTAGTTGTTCAACATGCCGATCTTTGACAGCCACGACAGCAAGAATCATGCAAGTAGTTGTCAATTTTGCTACTGGGGAATATGTTTCGATGAAGTCAATCCCTTCTCACTGGGTGTAGCCTTTTGCTACTAACCGAGCTTTGTACCTCTCAATATTTCCATTTGCTATTCTTTTAATTTTGTAGACCCACTTACATCCTATAGGAGTCTTACCCTCTGGAAGATCCACTAACTTCCAAGTGTTGTTGATCTCAAGAGCTTTAATCTCGTCGTTCATGGCTGCCTTCCATTTATTAGATTTAATAGCTTCCTTATAGGTGTGTGGTTCAGTTTGCAAAAAAAGAGAAACAGAGTAGTTAAAATGTTCATCAGATAAATTTTTATATGATAGGACCGAATTGAGTGCATACCTTGTTGTGTCAGTGTTTATTACCTTCTGTGAAGAGGTTAGCAATTGATGATGATAATCCTTAAGGTATGTTGGGCTTCTTCGACTTCTTGTTGATCTTCTGAGATCTCCGGTATCTCTGTTCGCAGTGTTTGCAACTTCATTCATGTCACCTCTATGATAATTGTTATGCAGACTGTCGTACATGTGTTCCATAAAATTCTGATCATAGCTTAGCTCGTTTTGTTCACTTTTATCAGTGACTTGACAAAAGCTTTTCTCATAGAAAAGAACATTTCTGGAGACAAATATTTCTCTGGTTTGTGCATCAATGACTATATAACCTTTTGTTCTTGCCTTAAAACCTAGAAAAATGCATCTTTTGGCTCTAGGATGAAGTTTATTCATGTTGTTTTCAAGAGTAGAGGCAAAACACAAACATCCAAAGATACGAAGATTACTTATATTAGGGGCAGTGGTGTACAGTTTTTCAAATGGACATTTATTTGAAATAACAGGAGAAAGCACTCTATTTATGAGATGAACAACATGCATTATGGTGTAAGACCAAAAAACTTTAGGAAGATTAGATTGAACATGAGACACCGAATGACATTTAAGATGTGTTGATGCTTACGTTCTACCACAGAATTTTGTTGTGGTGTCTCAACACAAGTAGTTTGGTGAATGATACCATGCTTATCATAGAAATCCTTCCAGCAAAATTCTTAGCCATTGTCAGTTCTAGTCATTTTAATTCCTTTATCAAATTGATTTTTAATCATGACAACAAAGTTGCATAAAAGACTACGTGTTTCATTTTAATTTTTCATCAGATATACCCAAGTAAATCTAGTGTGATCATCCGCTACAGTGAGAAAATATTTGTGACCATGAATAGAAGGAAAACTAAAGGGACCCCAAATATCAATATGAACAAGATCAAAAGAATTATCACATGTACTTTTGCTTAAAGGAAAAGGTAATCTATGTTGTTTAGCAAGATGGCAAGGAGTACACATATTGTTCTTATCAAAGTATATGTCAGGATAGGTCTTACTCATGAATTCTAACACCTTACTTGAGAGATGTCCTAATCTGCAATGCCATGTATCAAGGTTTTTGACATGCTTAAAAGGCTCACCAGCTTGAGTGAAGAGAGCAATGTTCTTCTCGGATGAAAAAACAATATTATAAAGTCCTGCACCAAGCCTAGCTCGTCCAATCATCTTGGATGTAGCTGTGTCCTGAATCTAACATTCATCACGAAAGAAAAAAAAATTATAGTTAAGTGAAGTGTTGAGTTTCTGAACAGATAATATATTCAGGACAAATTCGGGGAATAAATAAAACATTGTATATTATGAAATCTTCAGATAAAACTATGGTCCCAGTAGATTTGGCAATAACTTGGGTATTGTTAGGAAGTCTAACTTTCACAGGCTCAATTTCATAGTAAATCAAAAATAAAGACATATCACAGGTTACATGATCAGTGGCTCCAGTATCAAGAATCCAGGATTTTGGATGAGTTTTACCTTTCTCAAGAGGTTGATTAGTGGCAAGATTACTGATTTTTCCTTTGTCATTATTCATTTGAATAATATCAACAATTTTTTGCATCTGTTCAGTGGATAAAGTATTTAGAATTTGATGATTTAGAGACTTATCTTGTGGAGAATTTTTTCAACCATCTGCTCTTCAAGATTTTCTACCGCATTCATAGCAGCGTGTGCGATTCTCTGTTTGATCCATGGTGGATAACCATGTTTTGAGTAGCATTCATTCGCAGTATGGTTCATCTTATTGCAGAAGGAGCACTGCTTTCCAAAATTCTTTCCTCTGCCTCTGCCATTTCATTTCCATCCACTGATGTTCCGTTTTTTACTAGATTGGCTTGCGTTGTTAGTCAGAATCTTTGACTCTATGACAGCGGCATCACTGAATGTTCTTTCTTGTCTCTCTTGTTGCAGAGCAAGAGAAAAAACTTTGTTTATACCTGGTAGCGATTCCATGAGAAGAATTTGGGTCTTTATGCTGTTATAAGTGTCTCCGAGGCCTTTTAGAAAAGACATAACTCTTTCTGATTCTCTATATTCGAGGATGATCTTGGACAATCTGCGAGTGCATTTGGCACTACAGATGCATGTAGGAATGGGTCGCAATGAATCCAGTTCTTCCCACAATATTCTGGAATCTGTGTAATACTCATAAATGCTTCTCTCTCCCTGCCTAATCGAATTTATTTCTTGAAGGAGATCAGAAGTGCGGAAATGGTTGCTTTTGGAAAATCTCTCCTTCAGATCTTCCCATAAATCCCTTGCGTTGTCAATGTAAATGGCGCTTTGAGCAATTTGTGTGATAAGGCTCCGATTAATCCACGAAATCACAATGACATTGCAGCATTCCCATGCTCTGTATTGCTTGCTCTTGTGTGTCGATTATGGAATTTCTCCACTGACAAATTTAAACTTGTTCTTCGAGAGCAAAGTCCTTTTCATCGCGCGGCTCCATGAATGATAGTTACTACCGTCAAGTGGAGGTGAAACTAGGACCGCTCCTAGATTCTCACTGGGATGAAGATAGTAGGGACTCGCTAGATCTTGTGAAGAGTCCTCGGAAGCTATGGAAGAAACAAGACGAGAGAATACAAGAACGGGAAGAAAAAGAGAGAGAAACGGAGTATCAGAGCAAGCGCAGGTCAGAGCGGGTTAAACCCTCTCTAATACCATCTTGAGTTTCATGATTTCAAGAAAAAAGAAAAGAACAGAACAATGTGGGTGAAGAAGAAAGAGTGTTCTGGAAAGAACGAAAACTATATTCTCATATATTTTTCTGATGCCGTAACTCTTACACAATAAGGCTTTATACATACTAAAGAGAAGAAAAACACTTTGGACTTTGGAACAGTGTCCATAAGAAAGATATAGACCCAATAACTTAAACTTAAAATTCAACATCATATAACTGTCCATGAAGGTGGAGGCCTGGAATATGGCGGTGAGGTTGCTGCAGCGAATCCCCTCCCACTGGCAGCAGTTGGAAGTGGTCCAGGAGGAGAGCATGTCGTATTCATCCACAATGGCAGTCTTGAATTGGAGGAGTGCTTCCCTCTCCTTTAGAATGCATGTCGTTGTGGGTGTTATGATGAGAGAGAAAGAGTGATGGATAAAATGCAGTGACTATTAAAACTATATTGCTTTTGGTGACTTAAAGCACTCTCCATAACCACCTACATATAACATTCTATGCATCCACAGATCATGAATGACCAAACTAAAAATGAGTTCTACGATTTCAACTATTCTAAACAAATCAAACTATAAAATATAAAATTAGAAAATTATTTAGTAAGACCATAAAACTTTTCCAGAGCTAAACAATTATTGTTTCCATTTTGTAGGCTATCTGGGAGAAGGTGTGAAGCAGCGTGAATTTTTGGTAGGCTATCTTTCAGCTCAAAGTATGAAGGTAGAGAATAAATAAGGTTTGCTGCATAATCAAAACTGTTTGGTAAACAGTGTAGTAAACGTTTTTTGAAGGCATGCAGCTCAATTTTTCTACTTGTTTGTTTTGTTCTTGTTATCTTTTAAACTTTGAGCTGATGGCCAACACAGATGGTATTCCTTTTGAAATCGAATAGGTGACTGAGACTTTTGACTACAAAGGTTAAAAAATCTTTGAAGTGTTTTTTTTAATTTAATTTATTTTTTGTTGATAAAAAAAAGTTTGACTTTTCAAAACTTTAGATTTTATTATATTTACTTTTGCTTAAGTGTTATTAAACATAAATGAATTTATTGTTTTCCTGTTCTTTCATTATTTTTTATATTTGAACCAGTTAAATATGAATTTTATAGAAAAGCAAATCGATCTAGATATGAGTATATTTAATATATGAATGAAATATGACCAAGTTGCTATTACTCAATTTGTGTACCCTCCATTAAAAGCACTCAATTAACACAAAAATTACAAACAACAAAAATCTTAAGAAGTTTTAAGTTATATAAATATACAATAATAGAATGATAACTTAATTCTTTTGCAGGTGGAGTGCAAGATGCTTACAAGAAAATCTGATCTTGGAAGGTTTGGGCATGCTGAAAATAAATTATTTAGGTGATAATATGGTTCTCATCTCCAGCGTTGAAGATTGCAATTTCGAAAAGATCATCGAAGAAAACAGAGAGTGGCTTGAAACTGTCTTCGACTCAATAGCACCTTGGTCTGAGGGTGACTTCCCGCACAATAGGGTTGTTCGGGCAATATGCTGGGTCTCCCTCAATCACTGTGGAACGAAGACTGTCTCCGCAAAATCGTTTCTACCAATGGAAAATTTATTTCATTAGATCAAAAATCCATATCCAGAATCAACCTTGAATACCTAAGGGTACAAATGAGAACGACAATTGGGCATAAAATTGATTTCATACAAGATGTCAAGATCAACGATTCCATATACCATGTGGTTGTCCGGGAAGAGGTAAATCAAGAGAACCCTTGTATGTGTAGATGCAGCAAATTTCTATCCACCATCTTGAATTCTCTCTCGCTTAGGGACCCAATGGAGGAAGTTTCCTCACAATCGGAATGCTCAGAACAGTTGGAGAAAACGGTGGGCAATGAAGCAACAATTGTTTCTCCGGATAATACTGTGGGAGCGCCGGTGACCACCGTGGGAGCGCCAGTAAACATGCTAAAGGTAGACGTTCGGGATCAAGTAGGGTGAAAGACACCTATGCCACGTCCAATGAGTGTAGTAAGTTGGGTGAGATATCAATAATGTGTCACACTCCCGAAGTGCAGGGCGAGCTTTCATCTATCCGTGCCACTGAAATCATCCAACCAGGGATGATTAGCTCGGGAAATGAAATCGCTCTTTTGGGTGATGAACGCTGCAACGAGGAGCAATTAAACCCCAGCGGAATGGCGAAAAAAATAGTTTTTTGGGTGGGTGAATCAAGCAAGCACAACAAACGTGAGGAGAGAAAACAATTAAGGTCAGTCCTCTCACAAATAAGTAATTATGTTTCAGACATTGTTATTGATAATTGTAACCATTTATTGGTGATGAAGGAAAACTTATGGTTAGTTTAGACGAACTTGAAACCAGAAATAGGAATTTAAAATTAATAAGCGATGGTGGGGTTAGTTCGGTTCTTCAATGAAAATACTATCTATGAATGTGAGAGGGTTTGGGAACCTTGTTAAATGAAGATATATTAAGGACCTTATCAGAACCGAAGGAATTAAAATGTTATGCCTCCAGGAAACTAAATTGCTAACTTTTAGTAAAGAAAAATGTTGCCAACTGTGGAGGGAGAATAACATAGGGTATCTTTACAGTGAACCATCTAGTGGGTTAGGAGGAATTCTAACTGTATGACACAACAATTTTTTCTAATGTACTAATCATGTTATTAATAGATGGTTCATAGTGTTTATTGGGTTTGTTAAGGAGAAATGTGTCCCTGTGGCAATTGTGAATGTATATTCTTCATGCAATTTACTTGTTAAAATGCAAATGTGGAAGGATTTAAAAGCTATAAGACATAGGGAAGCTTATAATTTGTGATGCATCCCGGGTGATTTCAACTCTGTAAGAAAAGAAGGTGAGCGGAAAGGGGTAACCAGTGTTAGGAGTAATAAAAGAGAAATGCAAGGGCTTAATAATTTTATCGGAAGTGAGTGGTTGCAGCACTGGCCGGCAACAAGCAATATATTTTAGGAAGACAGATTTCTGATTACTGTGTCTAATGTTAAAACAAATTTGGTGGGATTGCAGAAGCAGCAAGAGCCCGGGCCAGATGGAGTTTCTTTCAACTTTAATAAGAAACACTGGGAAATTTTAAAGAATGGTGTGTTCGAAGCTGTAAAAACTTTCCACAACGAAGGGATGATCCTGAAGGGGTGTACTGCTTCATTCATGAGGTTGATCCCAAAAAACTGTGAACCCTCAATCTTTAGAAGAGTATAGACCCATCTCACTTGTAGGTTGTTTATAAAAACACTGGCTAAAATGCTTTCAATAAGGATTAAGAAAGTAATGGAGAAGGTGATTGATGGGTCACAGTCGATGTTTTAAGCTAATAGAGGATTATTAGATAGTGTCCTTGTTGTGAGTGGGGTAGTGGACGAATCGAGAAGAAAAAGAAAGAGTGGGGTGATTGTTAAGTTGGACTTTGAAAAGGCATATGATTCAGTGGATTGGGAGTTCTTGTTCTACATGTTGTGCAGATTAGGGTTTTGTTAAAAATGGATACATAGATTAGAGCATGCCTTGAATATGCTACTATCTCTGTTCTGGTTAACGGTAGCCCAACAAAAGAATTCAAACCTTCTACAGGCCTTAGGCAAAGGGATCCGATTGCACCTTTCTTGTTTTTAATGGTGGCTCTAGTTCGCTGACAACACTCTTTTGGTCTATGAATCTAGCATGCAAAATATTCGGACCATTAAGGCTATGCTAAGATGTTTTGAATTAAATTCTAGCCTTAGAGTAAACTTTCACAAAAGTAAAATTGGTGCAGTCAGTGTTGATAGGTTTTTGGTTAGAATGTATTATGATATTCTCTATGGCAGCTTAATGGAATTACCCTTCACCTACTTAGGTTTGCCAATAAGAGTTAACCCATCTAGATGCTCCTTTTAGGAGCCCGTATTATCAAAGATCAAAAAGAAGTTATTTGTGTGGAAAGGAAGAAATCTATCCTTCGCGGGACTAGTGTGTCTTATAAATTTTGTCATTAATGTCATACCTCTATTCTTTGTATCCATTTTTAAAGCACTGGTTGGTGTTTGCAAGGAAATCACAAAGTTACAGAGAAGTTTTTTGTGGGCGTGGGGTGTAGAAGGAAAGAAAATT
Source organism: Phaseolus coccineus (assembly GCA_037954025.1). Lineage (NCBI taxonomy): Eukaryota > Viridiplantae > Streptophyta > Magnoliopsida > Fabales > Fabaceae > Phaseolus > Phaseolus coccineus. The sequence goes on along the minus strand of CM075681.1, from coordinate 9,723,054 downwards.
GCTTGGATTAGTTGGGAGAACATATGTAAACCGAAAGCGGAGGGTGACCTTGGTATTAGAAGTATAGATTTGTTTAATAAGGCACTCCTGGCGAAATGGAAATGGAGAATGATGTCCCCTGAGGTTGGCCTTTGGAAGGATGCTCTGGATTCAAAGTACGGATCTTGGAGGATGGTAAATCGAATAACAGCGGTTCGAAATAAGTACAAATCTAGATGGTGGACTGATTTATGTAAGGTATGCAACTCTGACCAAGGAACTAGTTGGTTTGACTCAAATGTGGTTTGGCAAGTGGGGTTCGTATCAAAATTTAAATTTTGGGAAAATATGTGGTTACACAATTCTCAACTCAAAGAGAAGTACCCTATAATCTATAATAATTCTCTTATCAAAGATAAACCAATTGATAGATTCCAAAGTTGGTCTAGAAAAGGTTGGAATTGGGCTTTCAGTTGGAAAAGGGATTGGTTTGAATGGGAAAGGCCTATACTAGAAGATTTTATGGTATGTATATCACAGTCATCCTTACATTCAGATAAGGAAGATAGATAGTTATGGAGAGACCCCCATTTTATAGCTTTTCAGTAAAGTCTGCATATACAAAGTTAGCTGATCATGATGCAGGGAGTATACCTAGATCATTTTCTGCGTTGTGGAGCTTAAAGGTTACACCCTCGGCACAGTTCTTTGTTTGGAGGGTGTTTTCAAATAAGATAACAACCAAATAGAATATGTTAAAAAGGGGAGTTATCTTGAGGGACAGATTGTGCAACCTATGTGGGAGGGAGGAGGAGACAACTTCACAGTCTTATTACGTCGATGGTGTTAAATGCAGTTTGGAATTTGTAACAGTTGGCTTGGTGTTAGTTGAGTGAACCATAATGTCCTAATTAATCATTTTGAAAAGTTCTCTTGTTCCTGTTTCAGGGTAATAGTTTATGGAAAAGTCTTTGGGTCTCGGTGATGCGGAGTATTTGGAAGCATAGAAATATGTCTATTTTTAATCAAGCAGAGGTTGATGCAGAGGAAATCCTTTCCATGACTCAGGTCCAGTCTTAGGCTTGGATGAAGCATAAAGTAAGGAAGGCCAATTTCTCTTTTTCTGACTAGTTGTCATCCCCCTTTATATGCATTAACATGGCAACTAAAGAAATCTGCTTGCATAAAATTTACTCGTTTATCTTTGCGTGTCTTAAATGCTATAATGTATACTTGTTATCTCTATGCTTTAACTCAGGCGTCAAAGATTATGCTAGAGCTTTTATGCAATCCAAGGGTTTATTTTCCATTTTCTTGTGCTGGTAGAGAGACGTGGAAGGTTTTTTATTCTATGTGCAGGTTGGGATGTAGCATCATTAGGTGTGTTAGAGCTTCCTGTGATGGCAGCTCGGTTGTGGAAATCAAATATCGTTTGGTTGAAAAAGGATGCAGTGGTAAGCAACCAAAGAAGGTTTGGTAGGTAGTAGAAGGACTTGGGGTCTGCAGCTTTTAGGATGGAAGCAACATGGCAGAAGGTATGGGTGAAGGGGATCCTTTTGGTGTGCAAGCACGGCAACAGGAAAGCAGATGGAGCAGGGGACAACTTATGGTCCTATCTGGTTCCGGTTCTGGTTTTGTGGATTGGCAGCAGAGTAAAGCTTTTTTCTAGAAGAAAGTCAAGAATGCTAAGAGATGAATAGCAAGGTTCTGATTGAGATCATGTACGCTCTTAGACAAGCTGCAGTAATATTTATGCAGTGTATGGTTTCGAGTGGACTGTGGCTAACTCTTCTGGTGCATATGCTTCATGAACTTTACCCTCTTGTACCAAAGTTGCAATACTACAAAGTTGTGAAAGCAAGAACATTGATTGTGTAGGTGGGTTGGCAAGCGTAGAAAGAGATACCATATGCAGCAGAAATAGTTGATGGTAATTGTATTTTATCTCCTAGTATGTTTCTTTCTGTATGAATGATTCTAGCTTGGTCTAAAGTTAGGAATAGCCTTAAGTCAATAGGGGAGTTATATTTAGGTAACAATTGACATATTTTTCTGAATTTTTGTATAAAGGTTGGAGCATCCCTAAAATGCTTTGTTCAATTTATTTTATTTTTTACTAAAAAAAAAAAAAACTATTACAAAACATGTTAGACAAGGTTTCATACAAGTTCAGAGTCTTTTAAAAAATTCCTAATACATTATTAGAACTTATATAAAAATAAATAGTTACATATAAGAGCTTAAAATAAAATTCTAAAGTCTCAAACACTTTTGCACCTGTATCATCTGCACGTGTACATCGCACTTCACAATACAATAAGAAAAACAAAAGTAAGCTAGTGAAAATAAAATTTTATAACATAAACAACTCAATCAAAAGAGCAAACCAAATTACATGGATCACTCCTTAATCAAATCATTTTCATTTTATTCATATTGACTCGTCATAGATCCATTTGCCTCACAATACCTTGATTTCCTTCTAATCACCAGTACTTTTGATTTCATTTCAGTCATGGTGATTGGATATGGATCTATCGTCTTTCAGAAGACATATTAAGTATGTCTCTATTAGAGACTAATCTAATTCACTCGAATACGATCAAGGTAAGTCCAAACATCCAATATTGTGTGTCTTTGCAGGTTACGGTGTGTAGGGACTCCCTCTTCAGCTTTTCACCACCTGATATCTTAGTCTACGTGACTTAGATCATCAGTGAAACTAGAGAATTTTTGTTAAAACATAAAATATTCATACTTAATGTGTCAAGTGTATACCATTTACAATATCAAGTTCATACAAGCTTTCATCATACAATATCACTCATGCATTTTACATACCATTTAATCACATAACATTTAAAATTTCACAATTCAATTTAACATACAAATTAATATCCAATTTGCATTAAAAAAATATTCTCTCTTAATTAAAATAATTGAAAAGACAAGAAAAGATAAGAAATAATGAAAGAAGAATTCTTTTTTTAGTCTAACTCAAGCGATAATTGTTTAGCTAAACCAAGAATGTGCTCGCTTAAGCAAGACTTGCCTTAGTTGAGCGAAAATGAACGCGGGAATAGGATAAAATGCTTTCGCTTGAAGGAGAATCATGTCACATAAGCAAAAATACTAGAATTTAAGCAACCTAATTGACTTAATTCCAATTTCTCATCCAGAATCAACACCTCAAGTCATTCATAACACAATTCACAAATTTAAAAACCTATTTAACATAAAGAAAAAGAAACAACACTTTAATACTAAATTATCCAAATATAATATTTCCACATCCGAATCTTCTAGCCTTGAGTATTATTAAAAAACTAAAGTTAGCTTTCCTTACCTGAATTGTTTGCTTTCCAAGCAACCTCTAAAACCTTATTCTTTTTATAAGCTTAAAGTAATGAGTACCTAATGCAAATTCTCCAAACATAACAAAAATTAAGTGTATAGAGAAGATCATTTTTTTCAATTAACCCGACCAAAATTGATGACTAAATTCTAAGAAAAATAAAGAAAAAGAGATCTTTAGATCAAATATGCATTTACTTTATTTAAGAATTTGTTTAGAAAAAAATGTTCCTTGACTCCTCATCTATTGTGAGATACAATCAGATTCTAAAATAATTGACGTATGGAGTAAAAAATAAGACATAAAGAAGAGGGAATTAAGTGAGTGAGAGGGGTTTAAGGTTTTATTTGTCATTACCATCTGAAACTTTAATTAAGAAAATTATGAGAAAGAACTCGAATCTTAAAGAAAAAGTAAGAGAAAGCTTACAAAGGTTACAGTGAAATAGTTTAGATAGATAATGATATTTAGAAATGAATAACTAAAGAAATTCTAATTTATATACTCAACATAAAAATAAAATATTAATTCTCATTAAATAGAAACTAATTTTAAAATAATAATAATAATTAATTATTATATTGACTAAATTAAATAGAAACTAATTTTAAAATAATAATAATAATTAATTATTATATTGACTAAATTAAATAGAAATTAATTTTAAAATAATAATAATAATTAATTATTATATTGACTAATTTAGATACTATTTTATATACTAAAAATATTGATATTTAAAGTAATTTCTATTATTAATAAAAATTTATAAATCAGTTTCTAAATTGATATATAATTAGCTACCAAGGTTTTAACTGTCCAATTAATTTAAATTTTAAAAATTTGTAATTAAAATCTTGATAACTAATTAGATATATATTTAGAAATCAGTTTATAATTTTTATTAATAATAAAAATTACTTTAAATATTAATAATTTTTTAATCTATAAAATAGTATTTAATTTGTTGATATAGTAATTAATTATACTCTAAAATTAATTTTTATTTAATGATTTTAAAAGAAACATCGTTGAGTCGACTGTTCATGGCATGGTTTGGTGGGACCAAGAATTGCTCTTGTTCCCGTCCCAATGCGACCATCGATAGCTTTCTCTATTGAAATGGAATCCCCGGTCTCTTTCTCAATTCATCGATCGACGGCCGCCCATGCTTCAACATCTAAGTTTTCACCAGAAAAAGCCAATTTATCTTATGGGGCAGAAAGATTCGATTAAGTTTAGGGAAAGCAAACAAAGAAAGCCAATCGGAAATGATTTGATCACTACGCGAATCAAAAATCAAAGTCGGAGCAAGAATCACCTTAGGGCTAGGCCACCTGCCTGACTATCTATTGTCTCAACAGGCCTTAGCCCGAAGACGACAGAGGCATAAAGGAAGGTTGCTACAGAATAAGCGATGTTCTTGCTCTTCTTTCTCTTGGAAGAAGAATGGTGTTGAATCAGTTTCAAGTGGTGGGATCATATTCATATATAATAGTAGAATCCCGTCTCCTTAAATGAAAGGAGCGATCTCTCCCTCAAAGTAGAACGAGCATAATCGAAGACAGATGGTAGCGTATTCTAAGTAGTTGATCTCACGTGCTATCCGAAAGTATTCTGAGTCTTCGTCTGCTCTCAATGCCCGCTGCTAAGTTGGTATGGAAGAACTGTTGCGCCGCGGGAAATCCTTCTCTATACAAGTTCTCGGACGAGGTTTTTGAACAGAACTTCGATAGGCGAGAGGTGTAAGCACCGCGAGGTGTGAAGCGATCTCGTACTAAACGAAACAACTTTCACTTTCCATAACAAAAAAAAAAGAAAGAAAGTCAACCTATTCCTCCTGACTCTAACAAGTAAGCAAGTCAACTACCTGCAATTGCGGTCAGTCTCGCTACCTCTTGAGTTGTCGCCCCCTACTTGCTTGCTCATTATTCACTGCCCGCCCGGCCCCTATCTTGAATCTTAAGTAAAGTGAAGTCAAATCAATGAAGTGAACAGCCCAACCTCTTTGTTTGAAGCTTTGCTTCCCCTAATTCCAAAAAACAATAAATAGACTTGCTACTACTATAGTGATAGTCTAGGAAAAAGCTTCTCTTTGATAGCGGTCATAGGGGGTTCATAAAGAATCTGATCGTAGATAGAGACTAAAACGTGGTAGGTGTGGCGTTGGTTTTGCACCGTGTTCCACACGTACAATCCGAGTAGGGTGAGGATCACGAAGACAAAAAGACTCAATAGTGAATAGATGGTGCAAGGGTGCTATTCCAATAATTCCAATAGCTTCATTCGACATAATTTACCGGACATTTTCTTTTCTTGCTCTCAAAAAAATGAAGAAAGACTTGTTTGTTGTAAATCGCTGGTTGGGTTTACCCATCAAGAAAGACATGTGGGATTGGGGGACATCTATAACTAAGTAAAGACTGACTACAATTCAATAAATCACTACACACTGTCTATCTATCTGTTTCCATTTAATCAAAGAAAGTTCCACTCGATCAGACCTTACTTAGTCTTAATCTCAACCAAAAGGAAATGGGCCTAGCTCAGGTTTCTGGAAGTCTCGGAATCCTAAGACAGAATCGGATGAGTTGAAAGCTTAAAGAGCTGTACTATATAAAAAAATCGGGTGAGACAATGACCCTTCCTCAAGGCAAAGGAAATCGAACCTGCTAGCTGGGGGAATGGCCACTGACCGACTTGGAAGGAGGAAAGCGACATACTATAATAAAGACGAAATTTCCTACAAAATAGATTCCAACAACTTCATCAAGAAAAATAAAATGCGCCAAAGATATTTTTTGCTCAAGGGTAGAAGTCAGTCTTTTTCCTTAGCGGTATTTTGAAGGCTTAGCTTAAGCTTCCTTTCTTCCTTCAGAGAGGGGGGTATGCACCACTTGTGGATAACAGGAGCAACATAAAGTGTACCAGAGCCCTAACCATCGGGACTTATACAGGACTAATGTTGACCCGACCTTTTTGATTAAAAAGAGCTTAGCAAACTTAGCGATCCCCGGTCAGAGATCAGAGACCTTTATTTTTATATGGTCATCTGAAGCTCCTCCATGGCTTCCTCGTAAAGTTCTGCTACGCGCCTATCCCCGATGACAATGTCATCACCGAGAATAGCGTACTTCATAAACAAACCTTTGGAGTAAGACGAGCCTGTATGAATTTATTATAGAAAGAAGAGCCGCCTTGTAAGAAAATGGATAGCTGCAGTATCCCTATCGGTACAGTAACTTCGTACCTCAGTGATGACTGATGATATTAAGCCAAGGGATCGGGGAGATCAATCATACTTTATTCCATTACCCTAAGTAACTCCGTGCCTCTCGCTTTAGAACCTACCTAGCTTTGCCTTTCCCCTTTTACTTTTTGATTGAAGATTATAAAGAATAAGATTTGAAGAAGAGGATGCCTTGAGTTGGCCCTAACCTAAATTAGGTCTTTCGTTTGATGAAGGAAAACGTAGTCTTACCACTTCAGAATGTCGGCACCGTTTGGGCCTTTTTTATAATTCAAAGGGGAGCGGAATGAATGGCAGGTCAATATCTAATGCTAAATAAAGAATTGAAGCTCATCTTCCCTAGGGGAACTAACATCCAAGCCGAACAAACGAGCTCAGAGACGATTCTCTTTCTTGAAAATGACCTTTTCTCCTGGTGGCTGTTTGAGCTCTTTCTCTTCTTTTACTTTTACATAGATTGCCCATATGCGTAGGTGCTCCTCTCCTCCTTCGCGAAGTGTCTAAATTACTTTTCCTATCTCTTTTCTATAGGGACTTACTGATGGAAGGGAGAGTCAATTAACAACCTATCTACGGGAAAGCCTGTTTTCATGGCACAGAGAATCTCTTCCTTTCTCTGAAAAACTTGTATTACTCTGCAAGTTCAATCAGATCCGGCATAAATGCGTTCCAGAGTCTTTAGGTGTGGTATCATATGTATCCCGCTCGTTTAGTTTTTAGTTAAAGTCTTAAGTATCGTCAATTCCATACCACCTTCGCTCGAGAGTGACGATGTTTAGTGTTCAGTAAAGTAATTAGTAAGTAAGCGGTTCTACTTGATCTCATGAACTATAAAAAGTTTAGCCCAGTCTAGTCCAATCTCATATCCGGAGTTCCTAGCCTTTGAGAACTAGGTTTTTCTCTTTCATTGGTTCTGGAACCTTCGACTTGTGGTTCCACTCTTACTCTTGCAAAAGTTGGAGAATCCACTGCTAGGGAAATGGGATGGATGTCACTTGCAAGTCTTCAGAAAGGGGCGGTCCTTCTTTCGATTCCGCAAGGGAGGCGGAATGGGATTCATGCAGAGAGAGGCGCGAGTGGAATACTTGTAACGAGCCGCCGGAGAGGAGACTGTGGCACTGACTTTCGGAATGTGCAGGGGACAAATGCCAAAGCAAATGCAAAGAAGAAGCTCTTAGATGTTTATCCAGTCTTAACATCCAATCCTTCCTCCTCAGAGGTCCGTAAAAGAAAAGGAAAAGGTTTAGCGTAGCCCAGATACCCAGAATCCACTCTTCTTGATTGAATCCCCAGAGAAGCTGTTGTCGGAATAAGGGGGGCTGGAAGTCTTCTGCATCTAGACAGGCCAATGACGGATTCGAACCTTTGACTGCTAAGGCGAGTCGTTCTAAGCCTGGTGCTTTCTTTTCTTCGAAGCCGGTCGTGCCTAACCTAAGGAAGGGGAACGAGATTCTCTTTGCCGTTCAGCCGGCGGCTAGGCTGGTTGTTTAATACGCTACATAGGAAAAAGAAAGAGGTGTTTTATTCGCAAGAAGGTCGCCTTTTCTATACGATGGATGAATGTGCCGATAGGAGAGCCATGTCCCTCAGACCACCTCACTAGATGAACCTTTTGAGCCCCCCGCTTCTTACTAACCATGAGATTAGTCATCCGAGCGAGACCTTGTGGGTTACAACCTTACCCAACAGGTGTAATTTTGGGAACTGTGGAGATCAATCTGTCACAGCTGAGCTTCGAGCAAAGCACGAAAGGAAATATTTTTTTTATGTTCGGCCTCATTTCCGAGGAAGGATGCTGCGATAGAGGATCAATCGACTGGAATTGCCCCCCTTCTGCCCTTGGGGGGCAAGAAAGACTGTATGACCACACTCGTTCTAGCAGATCTGTCTTTGTCACAGCACTCTCAGGCCACTTTCCCAAGACAATAGGCTACGGAGCGGGCAGCCTCAAACGAGGAAGCAGTCCAATCTATTCCATACGATCACTGATCGAATCGGGAATAGGGGCTTTTTCATACTCCTCCAAGTCAGCAACGGGCACTACGGGTACTAGTTTCATGGTGATTAGTTTGAACCTCCTTCCCCTCCCACCCCTTGAGGCAATCCTCCGGATTACAGACTTATCCAACAGGCGAGAATGCTGGTCCTTAATCCGGTTCAGGATCGGGGGAAAGCACTGACTTTGCTACTACCTCCACTGGGTGGTCAATCAAATCAATTGGTGAAACTGCTGCTTGATTTTACGCATTGAAACCGAAATGGCTGCTACTTTTATTCATATGCTGGTGGTGAGTCAAATGCGATTTCATAGACGGAGAGAACCTACCAGGTTAGTTGCTCGGATGACTAACTCATACTCGCGTTACCTAAACGTCAGTAGCATGTTGGCGTGGAGCTGTCGATCCACGGCAAAAAGGCTTGGGGGCTCTATGAATTTCATTGACCGGCCCGGGAAATTATAAGTCTGGGCTAATCGCTAAGAGCTCATCCCGAGAGAACTCGGGACGGGATAACTCGAAGTACGGCATGAAGTCAGAAGTTAGCCAAGTTCTGTTAGCCGTTACGTTAGGGTGACTCGAGAAAGCTTGAAAGGGAATTCCGAGAGCCCTTAAGCTTGAAGCTATCCGGCTTCAAGCCGTGAAGGAGGAATCCGAGTTGTAAAATAAGGAAGATCGTTCATCAGCGCTTTCAGTAACTAAACGAAGAGTAAGCCAGGTGCGTAATCAAGCTCCCCCTGTCTTCCCTTTCAAGGGAGTTTCGTTTCAGTTCTCCTTTAAGGAAGGTTCTCTTCGGTAATTGAACTAGTTAGCAGGGACAGATTCCACTGTGCTTTCAAACTAAACTAAAAGATTCAATTAAGTAAGCTTGGCTTTGGCATTTGCCATAGGAAGTTTATTTATTAGGGGCATGCCCCAAGTAAAGTAAAGGAGTCACTTTCACGGGTATCTAGAAACAATGGGATCTCTCTTCTTAACTCATTCTTTCATCTTAAATCCCGGGGTTTGATAGTTGCAGTTAATAAAGCAAGTTCTTCTCTTAACACAGGGAACTATAAAGTTCAATGGCTTACTTTTTTTTTTTGCCTTGCTCAATGCTTCAGAAAGAGGGATTGCTTAAACATATAGCGAGTGTAGTTTACGGAACGAGTCTAAAAGCCTACCTACACTGGGATTATTGATTAACAATAAGCTAGCCACGCACGGTAGACTGATTCAAAGACGGATACTATAGGCATTGAGAATTGCTTATAGAGAAGACTGACTACTGGTGCGGAAGATGAGCTGTGCTGTTAATAAAGATTCTCTTACTTACGCAATTCAGTCTTTCACAGCGCTTATCCCGCATCCTGGACTATTCTTAATGTTCTTACTGGGAAACCGTAGGTAGCCTATATGCTATAAGTTCTAAGTTAGAGCGAGGACCGAAGGGATGGAAGAGGCACAATAGCGAAGATCAATCCATCTAAATTACAAAAAACATTGCCTTGCCTTCATCTGAGGGCATGCAACCCAAAAAGATCGAAAGACTGCATCAGGTGGTAGCTTATTTGCTGTTGCTGGTGCTACTGGAGGATCTGGGTCTCGCTTACGAACATCAGAATCTTTCGATCCCAAACATCAAAATATAGATCACTAGCATCCGGCTCTTCCTAACGATCACGAAAGACAGAACCCCGATCACCACTAGCACTAGGATCCCTACTTTAAGTCAATTATGGATCTTACACCCGATAACGAAGATCAGAATCTCTATTACGAGCATCCGTAACTGCATAGCATCATAATCTCACTATCGATCTGTAGTTGGCCAGCAGCATAGGCTAGGCACCATAGAACATGCCACAGTGCATGCCATAGCGATGATGACCACCATAGTAGTTGATAGGCATATTAGTGTTAGCCACCTTTTTCCAAGTCTTCCTACTCGTTGACCAATTCCTATTGCTTCAGCTCCCGTTCCTTCCCGAGCATCTACACCCGCTCTGGTTCTTCCTGTTGTTTGCTTCCTGCTTGTATCATTCAACCTGTGTAAACCACTGTTTAAAGTAAAGAAAGGGGTACCACTTTCATAAGCCACTGTCAACCACTGTAATAAGAGCTAAAGGACTATGAACCTTAAGCACGAACAAGGGAACAATGGATCGAGTAAATAGGAATCGGGGAGGAATCGAACCTCCCGGCCCGACTAGCCCGCGTTCCAACCGATCCGCCTCCATCCTCCACTCCGTCCTTCGTTCTCCGTTAGAATCAATAGGAATACATTCTGTCTTTTCACCGCTCCGTGGGTAGTCCTATACATAGTCCAGTAGAAGTGATTAAGGGTCTGCCCAGTTAGAGTTTTGTTATTTCATCCACTATTATTATATTAGCCAAAAGGAACTCTTTTTATATTCCAGTTCCCGGGTGGCCCACTTTCTTACTTGTCGCAACCGTCTCTCAATTGCTAAATCATCAAGGATTAGAGCGATGTCCTTTTTTTTTTAAAGGCGGTCCTTTTCTTTCCCCCGACCGATGACTCGCTTGTTCAGTACTGCTAACTCTTTTTTGAGGATGTCGTCCCCTCGGGACTACCAGTAGTTTCGGTTGTTGAATATCTCGTCCAAGTTAGGTTGTGCTTGTATTGGTTGCAAGCGGAACGTAGGCGCTTTAGGTAGGTGTGTGTTGACCATGCACTCTCGCGTCATGTAATGTCGTATGATAGAGGTGGTGTGGTGATTGACCTCAATGCTAATGGTTATCCCCAAGGTTCAACGAATGAATGAACCTATGATCGTACCCGGATAGAAATGACGGTCTTCCTCTTATGTCTCCAAGCCGGCCATAATAGAATAGATAGGCAAAGCAGCCAATAGCAGTCTGTTTTAGCCTATCGATAGATAGTAGGTTGCTTCCAAGCTCAAACCATTTGAAAGTGAATTGCTACTGTATTCTTGTTATTGATAGAGTGGTTTTCTCCGCCCCTGTCAAAAAAATGAGAGGGAGAGAACTGGAAGAGAGAAGGAAAAAGAGCAAAGGATTGACAAGTCTAATGGGAGAGGAATGGCTGACACGTTGACTGCCTTCGAGAAAAATAGAACCCAAGCGGTCTAAGCCCCGGGACGGACCCCAACCGAAAGAAAGGCGCTAGACGGACTAACGGCAAGCGAGATAAAGCAGCTGGCCCTATGTGTCAAACCTTGCCGCGGGAGAGTCTTTCTCCAATGAGAATAAAGCCACTTTTTGGGCAAGACAAGAAAGGAACTCGCCCTTTGACACCACACCAAGGGATAAGAGCTGATTGCTGGCGATGACTTGGTGAAAGGAATCTATGAGAGAAGGTTCTCAAACCGGGTTCCAACCGAATAGAGCGCGGAGCCAACGAGTCTTTAAGTGGGCGAACAGCGTAACGAGTCTAAGGGCGGGATCAAGCTTGAAAGGAATGGACGGGCGTGGGCTTAATAGTGAACGCAGACCCCCCTGCTTATAGATATGAGATCAATGACTTCAAAGACAGATGCCGAGAGAAACTGTTAGACTTCTTGCGTTGCGAAGAGAGATCGAAGACGAAGATTTTATGACGCAGTGCGAGCACTGGATGGAATAGACAGATAATAATAAATATAACAACCCACCGGAAGGGCATACCTCAGGAGCACCAATCTCCCCCGGCAAACATCTATCTGCATGAAGCCGACCTATGCTATGGGTAGAAAGAAAAATGAAATATGAAAAAAAAGAAGATGGGGAGTGTGAGATACGCGAACGGGGAGTACGCAGCCGAACAACCGCAGGGGCTTCCAGCAGTGATAGCTGAACTAACCAGATGGGCCGCCCAAAACATGGAGCTGACATTTCAATAAATAGGAAATCAACGTCGGATCCCGGCTATCCGAAAAACGCAAACTGAAGCGGAGGATCACAAAAAAATGCAACACAAAAGGGGCGAACCAAGCGCTTGCGCGAAGGAAGAAGCGAATCAACCAGAATGGAGACAGGGAGGGGAGGCGAAAGAGAGATTTTCGAGCCTGCAAAAAAAGCAGCAAGCAACAATGGTCAGCCGTTGCGCGCTTGCTTGTAATTTAGGGGGTAGGGGTGCCCCTTTCTAAAACTTATATTTAATATAAGGAAGAAGAAGGCCCTTTTTTGTTTGGAGTTTTCCCCAACCTATACCTAAGGGCTTCCTTTCAGCTGCATCGCACTGCCGCATAAACAAACAATGGATCCGCTGGGCTGGATGAGCTACCTTCTCTGGAAAGGAATAAGGAATAGTTCAAAGCCATGTCACTTGGAACGGAACTGGTTGCTTATTGACTTTTTTTTAGTAAGACCACTTTGGTAAGCTAAATTCTATTCTATTATTCTGACTTAGGCATGGTTGCTTACAAGACAAAAGCTAGCTTCTAGATGTTCTTTGCCTGAACATATGGAGGAAGCAACCTTCTGGCCTCTGTACCAGTAGTGGAGTGGCTTGCGACTTTCAATCAGAAAAGGAAAATGGAGCAAGGCGGCAAGGGAGAAAGAAGTTGTCCCCTCTTCTCTGGTAACCCGCCGCCGGTCATATAGAGTGCTCCACCCGCATATGTAGAAAAAGAGGGAGCGGGGAAGGAAGAACAACCGTTTGACTTTGGCACATGAGGTGGCGGGTTTGGCTGGGTAACATAATGGAAATGTATCGGACTGCAAATCCTGGAATGACGGTTCGACCCCGTCCTTGGCCTTGGGGAGTGGCGAGCAGCACGGAACTTGAATGAAATGGCATAAATAAAAGGGGGGGCTTTCCTTTGTTAGAAATCCACAGACAACATTCTGGAACTTCCAAACCAAATAAATGCAACATGAGAAGTTTTACGTTACGCTTCAATAGAATGAATTCGGTAAGGGTAGAATACGCCCCATGGTCGAAGGTCCTGTGCCACTTGAACTCCAATCTATCTTACCTTCCATCCATCTTTGTCCATCCAGCTCATAAATGTTAGACCAACCAATCTCAGGGCTGACACAACCGAATTGGTTGAGGAAAAGGAAACCCCAGCGACCAAGCACTCCCGCCTCAAAAAGCGGAGACCAAACAACCGCCAGGTTGTCGAAGACACGTCTGAAGAGGAGGCGGGCGCCCTCTAAGTTGACCACCCTACCCACTAATGGACTATGAGGGGGGGCAGGCGAACGGGAACCGACCAAGAACCCGAACCGCTTGACTGACCCCTTCATACATACTCGATTCATTAGGGTCGGGGATGAAACCAATAATAAAATAAGTGCAAAAAATCGCGCCGAAGCCGAGAAACGGACCGCAGCGCAACGACTAGGACTCGTGTCGGAGGAGTTTTGAGCGTGAGCTACCACTCATGCAACGGCAAGGACCCTCAACTCTCGAAGGGGCCACCAACCGCCCGAATCACTGTAGTGTAGGAAACCCTCCCTTTACTCAATGGATAGCGCTTATCCTCTTTCAATCAACCAAATGAGAAATGGAGGAGAAAGAGGTCTTTATTGATTGAAGAGGCTTTGCACCTAGGACTAATAAAGATCCAAAAGAATGGGTCTAGGCTTTCGGAAAGATGAAGATGCAAAGGGTAAAGAGAAAAGAAATGTCTTTTTTTTGAACAACCAACCTGACATAAGGATTCTAGCTCGCCCAGTTAGAGCAGATGGAGATTCTCAGACGGGGAAAAGCGGCACTCGACATCTATTCTATTAAACAACACCAAGAACAAAGCCATACCATGCCCTCGGGAGAAAGACGTTCTGATTGCCATGAATGTTGCCCTCGAGGACGTGTACAAGAAGGTCTTTGCCGATTCCTATCAACATGGTGCACCTCTCAGTAGAGGGGCGTGAAAACGCCGTGGAGACTTTGACCGAATGAATAGGTATCAATTTATAGACATTTTGATTGAGGAATATAATCCAGGATGAACGCTTTTTTCGTTCGCTATGTGCGTGCTGACTGGATGCTCGCGTGATCGATGGACGGGGGAATTGCATGAATGATGAGACCGGCCTAACCGAAAGTAAAGGCTCTTCCCTCTCTTGATGGCGTTGATTGACTGACACTAGGAACCGATTCGGAGAAACAAGAAGCATGAGATACGCGGCGACAATATTTCCGATAGCGAATTACTTGACTCGATGGAGGGTTTAGGGCCTTCCCCTACTGGTGGCTTTTGGCCCTCGAAGGAACTGGTGCTTCAGACTTCTGCGGATCACTACCAGAACCCTCACCACTCCTATTCATTTCATCAAGCCTAGCCTCCAAATCCTTATATCTTTGGGCAGGTGTGCGTGTGAGTTGAGGAGTTTCGATTTTTTCCACTTTTTTAAATCCCTCTTTCGCATTTTTTAGTACATCTGGGTTCATTTGGTTCCTTCTTTTATCTTCTCTCTGCTCCCCTTCAAAAAAATGAAAGAGAGAACCGGCGCTATCTTACAGCAGTGCTGGATTTATTTTGATCAATAGAACAGGAAGAGGAGGAAAAATGCTGCGTTATGAAGCGCTATCTTATGGTTGATTCTGCTAAACTGAAAAGTATACTTTTCAGTTGTGTTCGAAACATTCAAACAGAATCTACAAAGTCATTCTGTCTGAATGTTCTTTGTGTCCTATTCTGTTATGGGATTCTATTTTGTGGTTTTCTAATGCTAGATGGTCACCTCGATTGCATTTTCAAAGTCAAATTACTACTAATGATAAGTCAATCTTCGGCCATCCATTTTTGCTTTTTTGCTAATAATGATTTAAGCCGCTTTCAGGCATTTTAAAATTTTTTTGATATTGGAATTCATGTTCGTAAAATACCGCGGCATTTTTCCATTAAGGATTGGCTTTGTTGTAATCCTTTTTGCATTGCCAATGATTTGCGAATAAATTATGTTATGGACCTTTCATTTGGTAGTGCTGCTGATCTTTCTCTATCTACTTCAATTCTTTTTCCATCAATTATGCCACGTTGATTGTCAAAAGAATGAGTCCTGTTCTACCAATCCAAAATCACTCTTCTTTTACTTACTTTTCTTTCTCGTTTTTCTATATTTTCAAAGTGATTTGGATTTGAGGGAAACGGAATTTCACCTAACAATTTTTATGTTAGCGTCCAGTTCCTTGCTCATTTATCTCTGTTTTTTTGTCCACGAGACGAGCTTAGAACTTCTAATAACATATTTTTCCTATCTTTTCCTAAATATTATAATAGGAGCAGTAATAGCGGATATAGAGGTCTTTTTCCGATGTACCATGCTTTACGTGACTATCCAAAGTTTCATCGGAATGATTTTGTATTTAGTTAGTCTCCTTACAAATGAATCACTCACTTGTATTTTGAATAAAGTAAAACTAAAGATTTTGATAAGTCAATTAGTCTTTCTTTCCATGACTTTGAATTCTATCCATTTTCATTATTTTTGGGTCTCCCTATGGCTTCAAACTTTTACATTCCAACTAATAGTTTTTAATATCTATTCTTTTTTGATAACTCAAAACCCCGGGTTACAAACTTTAGAAAGGAAGGAAACCACCTTTCTTTCAAGGTTTGTACTCTATAGTTGTGCCACTTTCATTTTTATTATGAATCCGCCCACTGCTGTCATCTTAATGAGAAATCCTTTTTTGATAAAAAGCTTACTTGCTCTCATTAAAACTGTGGGCAAACTACGAAGCGCCCTGGGGTGTCTTTTTGTTTTTTTGTTTCTAGGTTTTTTTTTCTTTTTTATTTGAGACGTAATATTGATTATATATAGTACCTTCGTTTTCTATTTTTGCTTAAGCCTTTTTATTGGGATCAGGTCCTCCATGCAAATTTGGAACAAAATTGATTGGGATGGAATATTGAGAAAATAAATATTCCATCTTTTAGGCTATGTGGGATTGATCCTCTTTCAAAAGGACATTTCAAAAGAAAAAAGGAAGAATATAATCCTACTTCTATTGAAGAATAGAAGAAGAGGGATTCTATTCCCGGTGCTCCTTGCTCTTCTCTTAGGAGAAGTAGCCTTTTGTGCCGATGACGCATGGCTGGCGGTTTCCCCATCGGGGACTGAAGCTAGCTCATCTAGCAATTCGCAGTCATCCACCTGGAGCGGCTCCTGGATTGACCGGTGGCTTAATCCGCTCCAGCCTTCCTCGGCCCCGATACAGCCGGAAGGTGAGGTTAACCAGCCGCAACCCCCAGCCGCTGGTCCATGGGAACCAATCCCCGGTCCTGCACCCATCGACTCGCCTCAATCTTTGACTCACTCTAATCAAGAGTGGCTCAGCGCATTCTTCTCTGAGGAGGGCACAACGGTTGAACAAGAGTCGGGGGCTCCAGAGGCGATGCCGCAGGCGCCAGCAACAAAAATTCCAATTATGAAAACTTCAATCATACAAAGGATGCGGGAGCTTTACCCCAAGGGATCCACTAAATCCCCTTATAAAAGCTTCACTATTCCCCGGTGGGAAGGGGAAAACTAAGAAAAGGCCCATGACCCTAGAGGACTCCATATAGAGCAGCATTTACTTCGCAACGGTAAAAAGTCCCACTGGGCTAAGGAATTACACCGAAGGATTCACAGCTAGGATTGGGAACATCCACGCAGCTGACCCTCCTTTCGCAACAAGGTAGCCGTAGGGAAACCTGCGGCTGGATTGAATCCTAAACATATTGAAGAGATATATGCGTCAACCAACTAAGACAGATTGAAGTAAGTTACAGGTTGGAAGTGGGACATCCTTTACGCTCAAGAAAAGGAGAACGATCCCTTGGTCCAGCCCAGCCTACAGAAGCCTTCAACTAACTAAAGCAAGAGACAGCTAGCCTATTGAAAGCACAATGAAATTCCTGCTCCTAGACATTAATATAATAGACAAAGGAGAGAGCTATAGACAGAGAAGTCTAGAATGCTCTTGTTTCATAATCCAAAACTCTCATATCCCCAGCCCATAGATAAGGACAGGGACTTAGCTTAGGACTGCAGGAAAGAGGATAGCCACTAGGCCGGCTACTATATATAATATAAAAGCACTAAAAATCTATGGGAAAGCATCTTATATAGGATAAATAAATCCATATTGGCTTACAGGGCTTATCCCTACTCTTATGCTTGACTAGCCATTTTGCAAGTTTAACTTGCAAAAAAAGAACCGGGGACACGTATCGCTCAAATCATTGGCCGGGGGGAAAGGCTACACCTAAGACCGGGCAAGATGCCTAATATTTACAACGCTCTGGTAGTTAAAGGTAGAGACTACCGGTCAAGAAATGAATGTGACTTGTTAAGTACAGCAATTATTATATTAGGAAATCATCGAGTTAGAGTTGTAGCTATGAGTGCTACAGATGGTCTAATGAGAGGAATGGAAGTGGTTGACACGGGAGCTCCTCTAAGTCTTCCAGTCGGCAGGGCTACTCTAGGACGAATTTTCAACGTGCTTGGCGAACCTGTTGATGATTTAGGCCCTGTAGATACTCGCACAACATCCCCCATTCATAGATCTGCGCCCGCCTTTATACAGTTATATACAAAATTTTATATTTTTGAAACAGGAATAAAAGTAGTAGATCTTTGAGCCCCCTATCGCCGTGGAGGAAAAATCGGACTATTCGGCGGAGTGGGGGAGCGTACTCGTGAAGGAAATGATCTTTACAAGGAAATGAAAGAATCTAGAGTAATTAAAAAAACATCGCAGAATCAAAAGTGGCTCTAGTCTATGGTCAGATGAAGGAAATTCTGTATCTGTAGATCATGTAATTCCTGCGCCTACTAAAGCACCAAGGATCATATGAGTATATAAGAATAGAACAGAATGGTTGAGATTCAAGGAAAATTGTACATTGATCTCAACTGTGTATAAACAGTATATATAGTATATGATACAACATGTTAGGCAATTTCAAACAAAAAAGAAATACATTTACAGGGGGAAACCTATCCAGAATGAAGTGATAGGCCTCCTTCCTTACATCTGAATAGGGCGACATCTCCATAATGCGAGAAATCTTATGCTCATTAAGCATAAGATTGGTCAGTCTATCCTGAAGGAGACCTTTTCGTTCTAAGATTCTCAGTTCAAAATATTCTCGATCATAAATTGTCCTGTAGAAATCATCGCCGAGAGCTCGAGACAAGTGCTCCCGCACTAGCCTTTCATAATCGCCTTACCTTAACCCTAATCATGCTTAAGACATGGAATTGAATGCTTCTTTTCTATTTACTAAAGGGAAAAGAAGGAGGAGGGATTTTATGGCAAAGCAAGACTGATTAGCTCGCCTAAGGGTCGTAGCGGAAGAATTCCTCATCTGCGAGCTATTGGGGATCTATTCTCAGGAAGGAATGAAAGGACTGGGCTGCCACCCGAAAGGACTGACTTAATTTCATGCTTTCAAGGATAGGTCATTTGACTCTCTTTCAAGAATTATCCTCTTTCCTCCCCCTGAACTAGTGGAATACGCTAGTCGACGGAGGAAGGCTAGCTATGATATAAGGCTCTGACCAAAGATCCTCAACGAATCCGCGGCAGTTCTGCTTTGATAAATCAGACAACATTTCGTTGCTGCTATCAAATACCTGATACATGGAGACCATAAAGGGATCCCTTCACAGAAGGACGTAAGTCGTTCCATGAGAGAGACTCCCTTCAGGGCGCAATCGGAGCTCAATTTCAAGCAAATTGACTTCCAAATACTTAAAGATAAGACACCAGAACTCACCTAAATGGGCGGATGTTTCACCGTCCATGGGGGACACCTTCGTAAACAAAGAAGGACCTAAACTAGAACCACGTATCAGAGATACAACTTAATCTAAATACTAACAATTTTTAATTTATAAAATAACTTCTAAATCAGTTTATATGATAACTAAATATATATTTTTTATCAATTAAATTTAATAAATTTTTTATTGTATTTTTTTTAATCAGCAATACAATTTCTTATTGTATTTTTTATGAAATTACTGATATAAATGTAATGTTAATTTATGTTAGAAATGTATCTTGTCTCTAATAGTTTGATTAGTAATAATAAATTTAATGGTTTGACTGAAATAAAAACAACTAAAATTTTAAACCATAAAAATGTTAAAAATAAGAAATTACCGTATGACTTATTTCTTCTTAAAAGAAAGTTAAGTATTTATTCTAAGCGTGAAAGAAAAGAAGAAACTGAAAGTGATGAGAGTTTGGGGAAGACTTCGAAAATTCTTAGTCAATTATGTTCAAATTGTTTCCTGAAATTGTTTACAACATATAGACACGCAAAAGAAAAATATTATTTTTAAACAAGATTATTTGGTGAGTTTGGAAATAATTTAAATAAAAAGTATTTCACTGTAAAAGTTTGAAAATTAAGCATGAACATTTTTTATATCAAAATTTTTTTCCAAATTTATAGTGGAATAATATCCGGATTAAATATGATTTATTACTAACCTGAAAATAATTTAAAAATGAGTTGAAAGTGAAAAATCTGAAAAAAGAAAATCTCAATTATTACAGATATTGTTATATATTATTTCAGTGATACTTATGAATTAAATTATAAGTTAAAATGTTTATTGATACTTATTTTGTTTAAAAAAGTTATTAATGGGATTTAAAGACACATACAAAGTTAAAAGAAAAAGTTTTCTTTCCCAGTCCCTAACGAGACAAAGATGAACGAGAATTTCACCAATATTGATTGGAGAAGTTTTATGATGATTCAAACAAAGGAATACAACAGGCGAAATATTATGAAAATCTCACAAGAGAGAAAACATATTAAAGATGCACATATGAATTTTCCTAATTAAAAGTCTAATATGAAAGAGAAGATGAACCGTGAAAAAATGGAAAGATTCAAGTGTAGAGATACTGAATGCTCTATCGACAAAGTTTGTACACATGGAGAAAGTATTTAAATATTAAATACATGATAAAGACGCAAAGATTTCATCAAAGCCAACATTTACATATTGAATGTCTATCATGTGGAAGATCATGAACAATGCAAAAAAAGTAATTTTTTGAGTTAGAATTTATTAGAGGTTCAACGTTCAAGTTAAATAAAATTAAAGAAATATTTCAAAGGGATTATAATGACTCAAGACGCGGAAATTGTATCATGGTAGAAGTTTCCATATCAAGTACCTACTGCATTCAAGAAGAAAATGAACATGGCAAATATGAGCATATATTTGAGTAATAAATATTAAAGTTTCAACACTTGGTTATTTACATATAATGAACGTATTTGAAGAGCAAGTAATTGCATCATAGCTAAAGTTTCCACTTTGGGCATATATTGCATTGAAGATGAAGATTAACATGCCATCTTTGATCAAGATATCATATCAAGTCAAGGAAATTAAAGTGCAATGTTCATACTAGAAGAAGAAAAGGAAAGAATTTGAAATCCCTCACACGCAAATATCAATAAGAAGAAATTGTTTCTATTTTGAGTGTCTAACGAATATTTGAAGAATGAAGAACTCTAACTTCAATAGTCACATTTTAGAAGATCTATATAAAGACCTTAAAGATGAAAAGTACAATAGAGAAGTGTACATAGTGACATACAAGCTTTGAAAGAGTATAGAAAAGAAATTTGCAGTTGTGTAATTATATTCATGATATATAGTTTATATATGCTTAGAATAGCGAATTTGTGAGATTGGGTTGTGTGCTTAACCATTGTAAAATCTTTATAAATCTTTAACCACTTCTCTCACTCTACTCTTATTTAAACGTTGTTTTAATTGGTTGATACTCCACGAATTGAGTATAAGTTCCATTCAACCCTCCCCTCTGGAGTCATTCGAACTTTCTTCAACCACCCCTTAAACAACATTATAAGCCTAGAAGTCCCCCTCATTCTACAGAGCTTGAAGTAGACCTCCCTTCTTTTTATGGAAATAAAAATGTTGAGGTATATTTAGAATGGGGGACAAAGGTTGATCAAATTTTTGAATATCACCAAGTAGATGAATTTAGAAGATTATCCATGACTACTCTAAGTTTTCAAGAACATGTCATGTATTGGTGGAAACAAAGGCAAAATGATGTTAGGATCGGTAGAAAATCAGAAATTTTAATTGGAATGAATTGAAGACATGTAAGAGAAGAAAATTTGTTCCGCCTTGCCTTTATGTGAGAAAAATAAGAAGCTTTGAGAAGAAATGATAGAGCTTGTTAAAATAGGAAGAAAATTTGAATGCAGGAAAAATGTTTAAAGAAAAAGTGCAATTTTTAATTAAATATATATTATATCAATTTTTAATTTAATAAATTTCTTGTTTGATTAGTAATAATAAATTTAATAGTTTGACTGAAATAAAAACAACTAAAATTTTAAACATAAAAAGGTTAAAAATAATAAATTACCGTATGACATGTGTCTTCCTAAAAGAAAGTTACATATTTATTCTAAGCGTGAAAGAAAAGAAGAAACTGAAAGTGATGAGAGTTTGGGGGAAGACTTGGAAAAGTCTTAGTGAACCTGCCCAATTAGTAATTTGAAACTAATATTAGGGGTGACAAAGAAGAGCGGGTCATGCGGACGGGCTCTCAGCCTGCTGAAAAGAACTGCAAGACGGGTTGCTTATTTCAACCTGCTGGTTCGCTTAGGTCCGTCCCACATAATTTGCAGCTCGCACGGGTCAAGTGTGGGACAGGGTAGGTTGGCCCACATAATCCGCATAACTTTAAAATATATAAATTTTTTTCTGCACCCCATATTTTATTCATGTAGCCTTATATTTCACATTTCGAAATTTTTAATAACATCTTACTACATATGTCTAGTGAAAGTAATATTATGAGATTATTTACCTAATGCATCTAAATAAAAAAAATTCAAAATTTTTATTTAAAAAATTATTTATTATGCGGGCTAGCCCGCAGGTCTGCAAACCAACCCTTATGTGGGGCAGACTAGAAAAATCAGCCCGCAAACAAGACCCTGACCCACTTTTTGCAAGACCTCAACCCGCTTTTCGCAAATCAAATGTGAGACGGGTCTATGTTGGACGGGTCAGTTCGCATTGCCATCCCTAACTAATATTAGTATCTAGTAATACATAGATGGCCAAATATGCATTCAAATCTAAAAATTAATAAATAGATACACTTTTAGATACTTTAGGTTTACCCATATTTTTTGGATATTATTCTTTAAAATTGTTAACTGCTTTTACTTATTTATAATCTAACCATTATATAAAAATCATACATAATTCTAATCATTTTCGTTAATGTCATATTTCAATTAAAAACTTTACCCTTTAAATAGTAAAAAATAATTAAAAAGAAAACTTCCCTTTATAAAAATAACGATTTATGTTTTTTTTCATATGATTTGTATTGTGTTTATACTATTTATTGTGAACATTATTTTATTTAGATAGTTTCTTGTAATTAAATAAAAAAAACCTTGGAAAAGACTTGAGTAGTCCCATTTCATAGGTGGAAATTTTTATGAAGTGCATTGGCCCCTTATACCACGCAAAAGAACAAAGACTTCGGAAGACTTGTAAAAGAGTGGAAGCGTCATCACCTAAATCAATAAATGTCCCATACCACTTTTTCCGAACAAAACAAAAAGACTTACACTAAACGACTAACTTCATATTTCATGCATCTTCTATAAAACGTCTTATGCATCTTCTTCCACGGTCATAAATGCAACACCCCAATTATCAACTTCATTCTTAATCATAATTATAATATCCCAAAACTATAAACTACATAATATCTTTAAGTTTCGAATTTAGTCCACATTATTAAATAATTTAACAAACAATTTTCTTAGTTCATTCTCATAGCATTCAATAGTATACTGAATATATATGTGCTCGTACTGGGCAAATAGATATTTATTGAACAAAAATTTCCAAAATGAAAATTCTACAAGAAAAAAAAAATTTAATAGAGATTTATTTTTATATTATCAAGTTTAAAACCTTTGCTAAATTTCATGGTTACAATTTCCTCATGTAAATCATTTATTGAGAACATGTTCTCTAGGATTTTCTTTACCCAAAAAAAAAGCTAACTTTGGATACAATTTTTCTTCTTTTGGTATTTAGTAGAGGTTTCCAAACCCTGTTAACTACCATGGATTTTAGAGTCTCCATAAAAAACCGTGACTTTCAGAATATTTGTAAAATACTATGAGTATCTTACAACAGTACTTCAATTTGATAATCAACAGACCTAATGAAATTCCACGTATGTTTACCTATTTTGATACAACTATTGTAGTTTTGACTGTATTTTCAACCGTATTATGTTTATAAATGATATATAACCAGAGAATAATCAACAAATCTTTAATAATTCTAGTCACACACTATCAGAAATTTGTAGATACCTTTTATGCTTCCTACTAGCATTGATCTCAGTTGCATATTTTCTAATCATGATCACCTTCTTTCTGTAACACCCTGGAAAATACCTGTAATTATTATAATACAAGTTCTACCGGTTTCCATACCCACTTGGAGTTTTTTTTCAAAATATTCCTATTATAAGATTATGGCTCATGGAAATACAATTATTTACAATATAAGGTTTAAAACATCCTAAAGTCTTCCAAGACCTCCTACACCTGTATGATCATCTGCTCATGTACGTAGTACATTCGTCATAGTTCAAACACAACAAGAAAAGCAAGGGTAAGCTAGTGAAAATAAAGTTTTATAATACACAAAATTAAATCAAAAGAGAAAACCAAATTACATGGATCAATTTCTCAATTATTCAATCTTCTTAAAATCTCAACATAAAACAATCACGTAGATCTCACATGGATCTACACATCCAAGATATTCAACAAACAACGTCTTCCGGAAGACCCATATTAAGTAAGTCCTACCAGATACTAACACCTGATCCAAAGATTACTAGCGAATCTAACAGAAAGGGTTAGGGTAAGTTCAATACAACCCAAGTCGGGCATCTCATATGTCACGGTGTGCATGAACTCCTCCATCAGCTTCTCACCACCTGATATCTTAGTCTATGTGACTTAGATCATCAGTGAAGCTCGAAGATCTCTGTTACCACATAAACATCAATACTTAATACACATACAAACATCAATCCATACATTATCCCAAATGTATGAATTCAATTCCATTCCATTTTCATCATATAGTATCATTCAAAACACGATCCACAACATTCAAAATTCTATTAAACATAAAAAAACAACACTTAAATATTAAACCATCAAAATCTAATATTTTTACAAGTTTAAATAATATATAAACAAACAACACAAGATATAAACACACAACATCCCTGCAAGAAACATTGAATATTGGGACCACGTCCCTTCCACATTCAGATATTCTAGCCTAAGGTGCTATTAAAATTTAAATTTAGCTTCCCTTACCTGTAATTCCTTATTCTGATGGAAATTCTACATCAAACAAGGGAACCACTCCAAAATATAGGAACCTATAGCAAGTTATCCAAATATTACCAAATTTTAGTACGAGCTTAATTAAGTTGAGAGAAACACTTTTCTCAACTGGCCTCACTAATATTGATTACTAAATCATAGAGAAAAACAGAGAATAAGGGAACTTTAGAGTAAAAATGAACTTACTCTGTTTGAAAATCTGATCGGGTAGAAATGTAGCCTGACTCCTTAGCTACAACATGGCATGACCAGATTTTGGGATAGATGAGGTATGGAAGAGAATTTGAAAAAAGAAGGGGAAGAGAGAAAATGTGCGCTGGAAAAAAAAGAAAGAAGAAAAGAATGAATGTGTGTGTGGGGGGGAGGGGGGCGTGGATCCTGTTTCGGGTCTTACACTTTCTAGTTCTGATTATTTTTTGTATCTATGGTTATTTGACCCTCCATAAACATAATTATGTCATCCTTGACCCTTTCATTCTCTTACATGAAACATAAGAAACTATCCATAATGACAACCCTCTTTGTCAAATTATCTTTTGTGGATGTTCTATTTAACATAATCATCAATGCAATGCATAAGACTGATGGGTGAACTTGATGTTCCAAAACATATTATAGAAATCAGAATGTTCTCCCTTTAAGTTATTGTGCAAAATTTTTTTACTCAAATTTTACTTAATACTCCTCTGACCCCTTTCCCTTCCTAACCCGCCTATTTTCCTTATTTTGATTTAGATTACATTCGTTCAGACTTTCTATCAATGTATCCACTTGAGGAATTTTCCAACTGAACCATCTTCCCCTCTAACCTAATTCCCAACTCTAAATATTATCGTTCCAACTCACCGTTTCCATCAATTTTCCATCTTTTAAGGTGGAAACATTATATAATGTAAGGAACTGATAAGTGTCATTATTTAGTAAAATTTCATGTAAAAAGTTAGACATTTATTGATTTTAATTATTGATTAAGCTATGAATCAACCTTAATTTGAAATTTTGAATTTAATAATAATTTTTGGAGTTATAAGATTAATAGAATTATTTACTACCAATTTTGTGTCATTTTCAGGAATTTAAGGAGAGATGAAGCAAAGAGATATATTATGAATAAAGATGTCACTTAACCTAAGGTCAATTAGGTTAAATAAAGGCATAAGGAAGAGAGGAAGAAGGGAGAGAAAACCCTAGGAAGTAGCCATTATGGAGAAACATTTTGGATCTCTTTCTTTTGTTTTGGTGCATATAATGGCCACCATGAGTAGCTAATTCCTTTCCTTTAGGATTGAATGCAATCGTTTCAAACTCCTATGTATTGAGGTGATATTTATCTATAACATTATGCTCTTATTTGATATTGTTATTTTCATTTTATGCTTAAAACTTTTATTTTTATTCTTAATTTAGATATTTGAAATTGACTAGGAAGTATTTATGATGTTTTGACTTAAATGAAAATACTTTATGTGTTTTAATCCTAGGAATATATTATTATATACCAAATGCTTTATAACATCTTTTCTTAATGATAAGAACTTTTGCTAAAGAGCTAAGCAATCAATGTTTAGGAGATGACCTTAACAATTTCATACATGAGGAATCAATATGAATAACTCTTTTTATTGCATCAATATCATTAAGTAAGAATGTTGTATGTTTTTATTTACCAAAATATAAACGAGTGAGAAAGATTAACTTCAATCCCAATTCTATAAATCAAATTTTCATAATTATTTACTCTATTTTATTTAAATTACAAGCAAATTTTATTTAAGCAATACTCATATTCTAATTAGAATATAAAGTAGTTAGTAGTTAAATCTTGGTAGCTGATGATTAAATATCAATCTATAAACTACTTTATAAATTTTTATTAATAAGAAAAACTACTTTAGATATCAATAACTTGTTTATTTTATAAAATAATATCTACTTTAGTCAATATAGTAACTAATTATTTTGGTTTCTAAGATTAGTTTCTATTTAATGATTTTATTGTAGTGTACTAATTATTTAGATTATAAAGTTAGTTGCTAAAACCTTGGTAACTAATTAGATATGAATTTTGAAACTATTTATCAATAATAAAAATCAATTTAGATATCAATAATTGTTTTAGTCTCTAAAATAATATTTAATTTAGTCAATATAACAACTAATTATTTTTTATCTTTAAAATTAACTTTTATTTAATAATTTCCTTATAGGAAGTTAAGTTGGATTGACTTTAATATAACAAATATAAAAATCCAATCTAACCTAGCATAATATTCTTTTTTTTTAATAAGTTGAGTAACCAGTTTGCTTAAATCCTCTCTTTATAAGGATTAAAACAGAGATCTTTTATAAACGTATTCTCCATCAAGGAAATACATTTAAATCTTGTAACTCTTCGAAAATTTTAGAAAAGTATTTGATTTTTTTTTATATTTTCTCAATACAGACGTAGTTTTTTTTTTTTCAATTTATTAATCTAAAAATTAAATAGTTTAAATTTATTGATATTTTAGTTATATTTGACTTTCGATGAACTACTAGATTTTAGTATTAGCCACAAGTTATTTCTGGAAAGGGTTGACGGAGACGGAGACTTTTCCGAATTTCCCCCGTACAATTACAAGTGTTTTGTAGTAAAAAAATTTAAAAAATTAGAGTTATTAAAAATTAGATGCAAGAATAATAATCGGAAATGATATACTTAGAATTCAAATTCAGAAAACATGTAAAAAATCACAGATAAATCATGATAAATAGATAGACCATATTGCAACTACGTGATTTAATTTAACAATATAATATATTTATTATATAAATTTAATTTAAAAAAATAAAAGGATTTAAAATAACAATAAATAATATATATGAAATTTTACTATTATATAATTTTAGAATAATAATTATAAAAAAGTTCAAACAAAATAACATGTATCATCATAACTTTACTATTTGAAAAAATGCTTATTTATTATTCAATATATATTCTAATATAATAATGTTCAATTTGATTTTTAAGACTCATCTCACTAAAAATTTAAAAATAGAAAATAGAGTCAGATGACTTTTCAATTCAGAATCTTTATGGAGACCTTTATATTTGAAACATATTTAACAAACAAAACAGGTATATTTAAGAAAGTAATTTGCATATCAGATTTATAATATTATTTAGCACTTCATGGAAATTTTCAGCTTTCAATAAAATAAAATATACAATTTTTAAATAACTAGTAATAACAATAATAATATTAAAAAAATAATAATAATTAAATAATATAAACAATTAAATATGGTAAAATTATAATTGATGTAAAATATTTAAAAATAAATTTATTATTTATTTAAATTTAAATATTTGAACATATGCTACAAAGAGAGTAAATAAATTTAATATTTTTTTAATTCAACAAATTATCATTTAACAAAGTATGACACTTAATTTTCTAATAATATCAAACATTAAATTCGTTTATGAGTAATAATAATAATAATAAAAATAATAATAATAATAATAATAATTAAAGAACACTATTAAAAAAACAATTCACTGTAAAAAAAAATTATTGATGTAAAATATTTTAAAACAAATATATTATTTTTCAAATTCAAATATTATAACAAATATTAACTATTGAAAGAGAGCGGACATATTTGACCTTATGATAACTTAATAAATTATTATTTAACACTCCATGAAACTCTTCAATTTTCAACAAAACCAAATACATAATTCGTAAATGAGTAATAATAATAAAAAATAATTAGAAAATTTGATAGAATAAAATAATTAAATACTTTAAAATGGTAATTGATGCAAAAATATTTAAAAATGAATTTACTATTTCTTAAATTCAAATATTGGAACATACCTCAATAATTAAGAGAGGGTGAATAAATATGATATTTTAGTAACTCAACAAATTATCATTTAATACTCTAAGAAACTAAGATTTAATTACCTTATTCGTCCCTACATTTGGGGAATATTCAATTTAGTACAATGATTTTTAAAAAAAATCAATTTGGTCCCTATGTTTTTTTAAAATGTATCCAAATTGGTCATTTCTGTTAAGTCCCACTTACAGCGTCAAGTGTTGCTTATGTGGCAAAGAAAAAGTGTTTATGTGGCATAGAGATGTTTATGTGGAGAGAGAGAGGTGACCTTGAGAGTTATTATTATTATTGTTATTGTTATTATTATTATTGTTGTTATTATTATTATTATTATTATTATTATTGTTGTTGTTATTGTTATTATTATTATTATTTTTACTATTATTATTATTAGTGTTATTATTATTATTATTATTATTACTACTACTACTATTATTATTATTATTATTACTGTTATTAATATTATTATTATTGTTCTCGTCGGTTGACTTTTTTGTCGGTTGAGCTAGGTTGAACGTCTCCTTTTGGATTTGTCTCTTCTGGATTCTGATTCACGTCTCCTTGTTGCACTAGAATGCGACTCCGTTGTGACCGAGGGCATCCTATCTATTGATTACACTCCGACGATCAAGTCAGTGAGGACTCACAAAAAGTAAACAGTTTTCAGTCTAGTGTGCAAAAACAATGTGCCTTCATCTGGGGTCTTAAGTCCCTTTTATAACCGCACATGCAACAGTTCTCACTCGAGAGAATAAAATCTTAACTGAAAATAAACTAAGCATGTTAATCTTTTATCTATAAAAGAAAAACCCACCTGTCACGGGCACCAATGATCTTCAGGTGCTAACCACAGGCCAACATTCTGTTTTAAATGCACGTCCCTATCTTTTAGGGTTAATAGCAACTATCAACAGGCATTAGTGCGTAAATAACATGCAACAGAAAACATACGCACGTAAAAAATAACAAACACGCACATATCATAACTATTTGCACATATTTATCTATAAGCACGTACAATGGGCCCCTCTCACATGGCAGCCTTATTATATCTTTCGGGCTCATTAATTAAACTGGGCCAATCTCATAACCCTTACCCAAGGCCCAATAGCCGAGTTGACCTCAACCTCTCCCGAGAACCAAGCTACGACCAACCCAAAATTGAGGACTGAACTCCTTCTCAATACACAAGCCCCCCAGACTCGAGTTGAGGTCGGCTAGGCGAAGAGTCTTTCGAGTACTCTGGCAACTGATGTGACGGTTTCTTAGGGGGTATGTTGGGCACAACGCACGAAGCGTCTCTGAAGTGACACTTCACTACATTCAATCTTACGTGTACACGTGGCTTACCATCGATGGTGGAGAAAACCTTACTGTTTTGAATTCCACAGCTACTCAAAACATCGTTTAGCGCCACACTATTTCATTACTCTGAATTTTCAAAACCCTTTCTTCTCCACAAACCTGTTGCTACTCAGAACTTCTCTCTTTCCCAGCAAAGTTTCTTCCTTTTCGACTTCAACAGGTATTTTACCTTTTTCAATCTCTGCTATTGATCATTCATAATACCTGTTCTACCTGGGATAATCATATGATTTTTCTACTTATATGCATACATATGTTGATCGTACTGCATAAACTCAAAATGAGCCTTCATTTTATCAGTGACTTGCTTCACCTATTCTAAATTAGTTTTGTATTCTGCTTGTGCTTGTGTTTAGATGTAATCTGCCATGGATTACAAAATCTTATACCCTTAGACACCTCAAAACCTTCTAGAAGAGACCTCTTCCTTCACTTCCCACGAAAAGATAGTAACCCTTAGGAAAAGTGGCTGCTACTTTGGTAGGGAAAATGATAGGATAAACTTAGTACCCTGTAGGGAGGACAAGCCTGTGTGTTGTGATGAGTCCTCGTCCCCCGGTAAACCTTTTTGTTTCTTTTACGCCATGGTATTCAAAAATATTCTCTTGCGTCTTCCCTTTACCATCTTCAAAAAAAGGCTGCTGACCGAACTAAACGTCACCCCTGCCCAACTACATCCCAATACCTGGGCATTCATCCGAGCTTTTTCAATCTTTTGTTCTCAGCTCGACCTTTCGTCGTTTGTAGAAGTTTTTCTTTACTTCTTTGAGGAAAAAAAACCAGGCCGCCAACTCTGGGTATCCCTTAATGGTGCCCCTGGAAGAGGCTTGCTTACCCTCTTCTAGTCTTTATACAAGAATTTTAAAGGCCACTTTCTAAAACTCCACCCTAACAAGTGGAATCCAACCCTTCTGGATGGGTTTCCATTATATTAGACCCAAGAGCCTAGCTTCAAGGTTGCTCGGCGCCTAGAATACTTACCTCCTTCTGACCAGGAGGTCTGCAAGTTTTTGTTGAGCCTACAAGTCATTTTTGACACGACTTTTCTCCTAAGCAAAGAATTCACCCCAAACGCCTTAAAGATTTATATTGATTGGTACATCTTTTTCTTTAGCCTTAACAAGTCTTACTTTTCTTTATAAATTGTAACTAATTTCTCTTTGTTTACCTGCAGAAAGAATGTTGGTGTGTTTTAGTAAAAAGGACCTAGAGGAGATGGCGATGAAGGCCAAGGCGGCTAGTCAGATGCCACTGAAGGCTCTGGTTACCCCTGCTTCCGCCGAGGATGACGAAGACACCACCTTAAGGCCTGTCTTCAACAGGAAAAGAAAAACCCTTGTTGCCCCTCCCAAGCGCTCCCTCTCTCATGGACAAGCCGCATCCAACATTGCATTTCCTCCAAGACCTCCAACCCTTCCTCTGACCACATTGTCCAACTTTGAAGGTGGCGCAGAGAGCTCTAGGAGGAAAGGAATATGGGACCCTAGCTTGGACATCACTTCCTACCTCGAGGGTGCCCTGCTACAGCCCGAGGACGAAGAGAGACTAATGGTCCATGAGGGTCACCACTTGATCCAAGAGTGATACAAACACACAAAGACTCCAAAACCAAGTCCACAAGAAGATGACCAAGAATGCCAACTATAAAGGGTCATCTCAACAAGCAAAGGAAGACCTCTTCAATAGGAGGAATGGACAAGGTCCAGAGCACTTGAAGTTCTTCCTATTAGTCTTCTTAAATATTTAGAAAAATGTTGTAAATAAATTGGGCTCAAATGAGGGGTCCAAACAGTAGAAATAAGGTAGAATAAAGTGCCTTTAGCATAGTAGGGGGTGTGGACCAAAAGGTTAGGTTAGCTTCCTTAGTTTTCTTAGACTATGCCAACCAATGGTGGCACAAACTTGTAATGGACATTGGGCTAAACAAGAGGCCAACCGTGGTCTCTTGGTATGATTTAAAGACATGCATGCGCGCGAGGTTTGTTCCTCCTCCTTATAGGAAGGAACACTTGTTGAAGTTCCAAAGGCTTCATCAAGGACATAGGATGGTAGATGAATATTTTAAACATTTCGAAACATCTTTGACTAGAATGAATATGCATGATAATGAAGAGTCAAAGATAAAAAGGTTTGTATGTGGTTTGCGAAAAGAAATTAAAGATCTTGTAGAATTAAGTGAGTACTCCTCTTTAACGAAAGTGGTTCACCTAGCCATCAAGGTAGAATCACACCTTTTGAAGAAAACAACTTTAAAACATACTCACAGTGATGGTTTCTACAAATCTTCTTGGAAGGATACAAACAAAATTTCTACAAATATTTCTCCTTCCAATTTTTCAAACAAACCCACTTCTACCCACAAAGTTTCTAAACATACTCCTTCTACATCTCCACCTAAGTCACCCACCAAAACTTCAAAAATAAAATGTTTTAAATGTTTAAGTTTTGGGCACATAGCTGCCAATTGTCCAAATAAACGAACCATAATGTTACACAAGGTAAAACCAGACCAACTAAAAACACAATCCAAAAGTGAAAATGAAAGAGAAAAAGAAGGCCAAGATACCATGGGTCTCATCCCTTCACCTCCAAGGTGTTTTCCTTCCTTCTCTTTTTCATTACCTAAAAATTCTAAATACTTGATATTTTTGCTTAGGAAGTTTAGGGATGATATTCCAAACCCTTCTAAAGGTTCTCAACTTATAAGAGGATTTTTCACAAAACATTTCATCCCCAAATATTCTTTCCAAACATTCTTGTAGCTAGAATTCCCACATATCATCTCCCTAACATTAAGCACCATAAGTTTGCTTCACCCCTACCATATCCTTCTAATGTGAACAAACTTACCGTGTTCAGTGCAGGACTACTAAATTCGTGGACGAATTCTTTCGAACCTGGGGAGCATGATACAAATACACAAAGACTCCAAAACCAAGTCCACAAGAAGATGACCAAGAATGCCAACTATAAAGGGTCATCTCAACAAGCAAAGGAAGACCTCTTCAATAGGAGGAATGGACAAGGTCCAGAGCACTTGAAGTTCTTCCTATTAGTCTTCTTAAATATTTAAAAAAATGTTGTAAATAAATTGGGCTCAAATGAGGGGTCCAAACAGTAGAAATAAGGTAGAATAAAGTGCCTTTAGCATAGTAGGGTGTGTGAGTAGCATTCTTGCTTGTTCCTAGCCCATTTGAAGGCATTTTGACTTAATTTCTAGAAGGATAAGCCAAGAATACGGGATTGACTTAGTCAAACCCTATGGCTGCCCACTTTTTTCCCTTTTCCCATTCTACCCTTTAAGCTTGCTTTCCAAGGCTCCTAAATCTATAAATAGGAAGGCCTACCTCATGTATACACAAGTTGAAAATTAGAGTAAAGAAAGTATACACAATTTTTGTGTGATTTGTGAGTGAGTGAAATTCCTCCTCTCTTGGTCTTATCTTGTGAGTTTTGAGAGCTCTCAAGTGGCGGCATCCTTCACTTATCTTGGAGTTATTTCACCATCCAAGTGGCGTGCAACCATTCTCAATTCCATTTCTCATAAGCTTCCTTTTCCTTCATCTTTTCCTTCCATTATCATTCCATCTATTCATAAACATGTTCTTATTTTGCTTCATTATGTCTATTCAGTTTTTATATGTTGCTCTTGTTTTCCTTATGTAATTCCACACCATAATTTTTCATCATTATCATCTTATAATTGTGTTTTCCTTTTGCCTTTGTAAAATGAACCTTCACATCTACTTAACCACTTGGTTAAGTTAATGTCCAATGGGGATTTTCCTTAGGTTCTCACCATACTTGTCTCATAAAATCCAATTCTAAGTAAAGTGTCACCATAAAAATGAACAATCATAAAATCAACTCACATCAAAGAGGCCATGAGGTAGTTTAGGCAAGCTCTAGCCACAAACTGCTTGGTTGCCAAGAAGCTACGAAGTTAAGAAGTCGCCACCAAGTTGAAAGCTCGTGAGAACGAAGAACTCCACCAAAAAGTGGAGAGCCTGCTACAAGAAGTCCAACACCTCCAAGCTCTCCACCAACAAACCGAGCAGCTCTTTACCGATAAGACCAACTAGACTGCTGAGTAAGTTGTTCGCGTGGCAGAAGAGAAGAACTAGCTTGACAAACTGCAACAAGAACTAGTCCAAAAGGAAAAGTTTCTTGCTAGTGAGATCGAGGTCTACAAGGCGGAAGCTGCTCAAGCCTTTTTGATAAGGTTTGAGACTACTGTAGATCAAGCATCTCGCCTCCATCCTGACTTAGATTACTCACAACTTGGCCCGGGTAAAACCGTGGTGGATGGCCAGATTGTGGGGGAGAACCAGAATGCTTAATTATTTGTAAACATTAACTGCTCATACCCTTCATACTCTTTATCACTTATTAGTAATTTATCTTGCTTTTACCTCAATTATTTTGCCACATATGGGGCCTTCAAACTTTACATGCTATAATAACGTTCGACTAGTTAAGCACAACAACTTCTACCCATGCACATGCGCTTAAGGATAATAACTACTTATGCAAATAACTTATCACTTAAGCTAATCGTTTCTTCATAGAATGACAAAGATATCGAGAATTTAATTTTAACAAATAACTAATCTTTTGCTAAACTATTTCCCATAACCACCACGAGCTAATGCTTAAACTTGGCGTACACAAGTGTAATCTACAGATTTGGGCAATGGGTCACATACCATGATCTTGCCAAGCCTTACTTCACTTAGTGTGAACTCCGATAACTGCACTTTCCTGAGCTTGATCGTTCTTTCAACGTACTAGCCTGGCTCGCCATGCATTACATGACTAAGTCATAATGCTCCTTTGTAGGGTACCTAGCTCGGGCGTACTCCGAGTTAGGTCATCCTATCTGTCCACGTATAATTGAATGATTAAACTATGCAACTTGTACCCGTCTCAGAGAGCGTCTAGACTCGAGTGTTCGCTCACACACCAAGTTAGCCCGACTTATCATGTGTGCAATCGGACGACTAGACTATGCAACTTTACTCATCCCACAGAGTGCCTAAACTCGAGTGATCACTCACACATCGAGTTAGCCTGACTTATCATGTGCTAAATTGGATGATTCAACTATGCAACTTTACGCGCTGGGCGACTTCCCAAGGAAGGTTGTTTTACCTCCCAATGGTAATCACTTTGCACTTACCCGCAGGGCGACTTCCTAAGGAAGGTCATTTTATCTGCCAACGATAATCAATTTGCACACAAGACACCTATTCGGCTAAGACTACCAAGAAAAGTCATCGTATCATGTCCCGAATTTAAATAAGCAAACATAGAAAACAATGCATCATCTTTCATAAAAAATCTTTCATTAGATGACCTCGTTAAAAAATCCTCTTTAAGGGAAAAAAAGCGTCATCTTTAAGCATCATACTGTTCGACAGTAAACATTTAATCAAAATAGATTGACTGAAATAAAACTTAAGGTTGGCAACGTTCCATGTCCGAGGAATGGTTCCTTCTTCCAAGGTTTCTAACCTATACGCCCCATTCCCTAGCAGTTCAACTACACGAAAAGGACCAGTCCACTTAGGAGATAACTTATTCTCCATCTGGTAAGGGTGAGCCTTCCGCATCACCGAGTTAGCAACCCTGAATTGTCTTGGTCTGACCTTGGTTCTCTGCCTCAGCTCCACCCTTCTTTTCAAGGCTTCTAATTTAACATGGGCTTGCTCGCGAACTTCATCTAGTAAGTCCAAGTTCACCTTTCTCCCTTTGTTGGACTCTTCCACAAGAAAATTCTGGAACCGAGAAGAGCTTTCCTGGATTTCTACTAGGATCATGGCATCTGCCCCATATTCCAAACTGAAAGGTGTTTCCTTGGTCGTCAACTGGGAGTGGTGTGGTAGGCCCATAAGATCCTAGGAACTTCCTCCGACCATGTTCCTTTCGCTTTCTCTAGTCTCCTTTTCAAACCTCTTAGCAATACCCTATTGGACGACTCTACTTGACCATTCGTCTGAGGGTGCTTTACTGAGGCAAATGTCTGTTTTATCTCGAGCTCGGAACACAACTTACTCAACTGCTGACTGGCAAATTGTGTTCCATTATCTGACACCAAGTGTCTAGGGATTCCGAAGCGACACACTATGTTTTTCTACACAAAGTGTTGCACTTTGTGGGCAATTATCTGTACAACTGGCTCGGCCTCAATCCACTTCGTAAAGTATTCAATGGCTACCACGAGATACTTCATCTTACGTATCGCCAAAGGGAAAGGACCTAAAATATCTATTCCCTAGGTGTGGAAGGGCAATGGGCTATAAATTGATCGTAGTTCCTCTGCTGGCGATTGGTGCCAGTCAGCATGTTTCTGGCACTGCTCACACCACTGGACGTACTTCCCACAATCTTCCTTTATCGTGGGCCAATAATACCCTGCTCGGATGACCTTCAATGCAAGAGCTCAACCACCTATATGACTCGCACAAGTACCTTCGTGTAGCTCAGCCATCACATGGACACATTGATCTTCATTGACACAAGCGAGGGGCAAGGTGAACATAACCATGACGGAACAACTTGCCATTAATTAGGGTATATTTCCCCACATTCCTCTTAATTGCTTTGGCCTCTACAGGCTCGACAAGAAGCAGCCCATCAGCTAAGTAACGTTGGTAAGGGGTGATCCAAGTCTTCGCGGTATCAGCCTGCGAAATAGCAACCACTCGGTCCACTGGCATCTCATATGCGATTATTCGGGGAACTTTCAAAGGTTTTTGAGTCAACGATCCGTTACTCCTTCCTTCACTAGAACTTACCTCCAAAACCTCTATCTTGGCGACCTCGGATGAACCCTCCTCTATTGTTCGAGGCGACTTCAAGGTCTCCTGAATTACTGACCTCTGTCGGTTTCCCTTCCCCGAGCTTGCCAACTTGGCCAAAAGATCGGCTTGGGAGTTTTGCTCTCTTAGCACATGGATGAGCTCAAACTAAGTGAAAACTTCTTTCAATAATATGACATACCTGAGATATGAAGCTAACTGTGGATCTTTGACTTGATACCCACCTGTCACTTGCTCAATAGCAAGCAACGAGTCACTTTTTACCAACAGATTCTGAGCTCCCAACTCCTAAGCCAACAACATCCCTGCTATCAAGGCCTCATACTCGGCTTGATTGTTGTTGGATTTGAACACAAACTTTAAAGATTGCTCAATCAATAGAACACTAGGTCCCTCCAAAATGACCCCTACTCCACTTCCTTGCGGGTTGGAATCCATCCACTGGCAGGACCCACTGAAAGCTTCTAGGGTCAAGGTGAGGACCTTCAAACATGAGCTCAACCACGAAGTTGGCATACACCTACCCTTTAATTAGCCCTCATGGTTTATATTGTATGTTAAACTCAGATAATTCTACTGACCAATGAACCATCCATCCTGCAATATCAGGCTTCTGCAAAACCTTTTAGATGGACAGATCAATCATTATTATCATGGTGAAGCTCTGGAAGTAGTGACGTAGCCTCCGAGCTGTGAACACTGTCGCCAAGGTAGCTTTCTCAATGGCTTGGTAACGTTCCTCCAGTCCCTGTAATACTTTGTTGACGAATTAAATTGGCTTTTGAACCTTATCTTGGTCCTGCATGATCACTGAGCTAATCACCCGATTTGTGATAGCAAAGTAAAGATGAAGAGGAACACCTGTCACTGGCTTACCGAGGACGGGGGTATTGGCTAGGTATTCTTTTAGCTTGTCAAAGGCCTCTTAACATTCAGGGGTCCACACAAAACGATTGTTCTTCTTCAAACATTGGAAATACGGGTAACCCTTATCTCCACTAGCCGATAGGAAATGAGACAGAGCAACCATTCGCCCAGTTAACTGTTGGACCTCTTTGACATTGATAGGGCTCCTCATCCCTAGCTTTCTAGATAGCAATTTTCATTTGTGTTTTATTACTTTACATATTTTTTTCTTGCATAAAAAATTTTGTTTTTATCTTTGATTGTGCTCTAAGTAAATTGCTTAGAGAAAGGTTTGTGAAAGTGTTGTGGGATAGTATCTGGCTAAGGAAAGGCTTGGTACTTAAGAGATCCTAGTGATCCACCTCCCTTTCCTGGGAAATTACCTACTTCACTCCACTTATCTTTCTTTTTGAAAATTACTTTTATCACAAACCCTAAACATGTCTACTCATTCTTCAAGTCATAGTGAAAGTGATAGAAAATCCACAAAATCTCTTTTGAAACAATTGGCTAGAGATTTTCAATCACTATCACTAAGACAATTGCAACATGAGGCTCAACTTTTGGAAGATAAAAAAGAAAGAGATGCCCATCTTGCACTTTTGGAAGAGGAGTTGAGGATTGTTAGAGAAAAAGATGAATACATTCAAAAATTAAAAAAATCACATGCATCACATGCATCTAGTTCTAGGTCAAGTGACTCACATGTTGAGGGGAGTCTGAGAGTAAATGATTATTATCAACCTCCACCTAGAAGAACTAGGAGAGAAAGCCACCCAAAAGAGACTAGGGTAGACTTACCTCATTTTTATGGAAAGGAAAATGTTGAAACATACCTAGATTGGGAAATGAAAGTAAAACAATTTTTTGCTTGCCATCATGTTAGTGAGGAAAGGAAAGTACCCTTAGCCACTTTAAGCTTTCAAGGAAATGCTATGTATTGGTGGACAGCCCTAGAGAGAGATAGGCGCCTCCACAGGGACCCTCCCATAGAATATTGGAATGACCTTAGGGGAGCCTTGAGACGCCGCCATATTCCTTCATACTACGATAGGGAGTAAATGGACAAGCTCCAAAGACTCCAACAGAAAAACATGAGTGTAGAGGAGTATAGGCAAAAGATGGAGCTCTACATGATGAGAGCCTCTATTAGGGAAGAAGCCACCACCACCATAGCTAGGTTCCTGAGTGGTCTCAATCTTGAGATAAGGGATAAAGTAGAACTTTTGCCCTACAGGGACTTGAATGATTTGATCCAACTTTGTATAAAAGTTGAACAACAAAATTTGAGAAAGGGATCAAGTCGCAAGGAGAGTTCTTACTCTAACTCTTATCCCAAGAGAGATTATAGAAGAGAAAAGGAGGATAGTCTTTCAAAGGATAAATCCAAAGAAACTCCCAAGAGTGTAGGAAAAGATGTGTCTACCTCACAACCCCGCAGTAGAGACATCCAGTGCTTCAAGTGTCTTGGTAGAGGCCATATAACATCCCAATGCCCAAATAGGAGAACCATGATCTTAAGAGGGAGGGATGAGTATAGCAGCCAAGATGAAGAGTCTAGTGGGGAAGAAGAGAAGGAAAGTAGTGAGGGGGCATATCCTTGCGAGGGAGAATTAATGATGATCAGAAGAACCCTCAACAATCAACCTAGTGTGAACCATGAAACAGAGAGAGAGAACATCTTTCATACAAGATGCAAAGTTTCAGAAAACATTTGTTCTCTCATTGTGGATAGTGGCTCTTGCTGCAATTGTTGTAGCACTAGGATGGTTGAAAAGCTTAATCTACAATTAATACCTCATCCAAAACCTTACAAACTTCAGTGGATAAATGAAGATGGGGAATTAACCATAGATAAGCGGGTAAAAATTAGTCTTTCTGTGGGGAACTATAAAGATGAGATTTTATGTGATGTAGTACCCATGGAAGCCTGCCACATCTTATTGGGAAGACCATGGCAATTTGACAAGAAAACCATCCATAATGGTCTTACCAACGAGATAACTTTTACCCATAGGGAAAATTTTTTTGTACTCTATCCTTTAACACCTTCACAAGTGGTAAAGGACCAAGTACAAATGAAAATAAAAAGAGAAAATGAGAAAAAAAAAAGGAAAACAAGAGAAAATCCTTAGGAACGATGTTGAGGCGTGGGAGAAGAGTGTTCCTTCCCACAAGGTTATTCAGAAAGAAGAAAAATTTGAAAATAAAATTGAAAAGATACTTCTATCTGAACAACCTTCAGGCCTCCTTCTGTGTAAAGGAACACTTGCATGCACTGCCACACTTTCTGAAGTTTGTGAACTACCTCTTCAAGTCCAAAAACTTTTAAAAGAATTTGGTGATGTATTCCCTGAGGAAGGACCTATTGGACTTCCACCTGTTAGGGGTATAGAACATCAAATAGATTTAGTTCCGGGAGCTAGTCTACCAAATAGACCAGCTTACAGAACTAATCCGGAAGAGACTAAGGAGATAGAGTCACAGGTTCAGGATTTGTTGGAGAAAGGCTGGGTTCAAAAAAGCCTAAGTCCTTGTGTTGTACCTGTTTTGTTGGTTCCAAAGAAAGATGGCAAGTGGAGAATGTGTTGTGATTGTAGGGCCATCAACAATATCACCATCAAATACAGCCATCCAATTCCTAGACTTGATGATATGCTTGATGAATTGCATGGGTCTACCATATTTTCCAAGATTGACCTTAAAAGTGGATATCACCAAATTAGAATTAAAGAAGGTGATGAGTGGAAAACTGCTTTTAAGACCAAATTTGGACTATATGAGTGGTTAGTGATGCCTTTTGGACTCACTAATGCACCTAGCACTTTCATGAGGCTTATGAATCATGTCTTTAGGGATTGCATAGGTAAGTATGTAGTAGTCTATTTTGATGATATCTTAGTATATAGTCAAAGCCTAGAGTCCCACCTAAGTCACCTTAGGGAGGTTCTTTTAGTGCTTAGGAAAAATAGTTTGTTTGCCAATATAGATAAATGCACTTTTTGTGTAGATAGTGTAGTGTTTTTAGGTTTTATAGTAAACAAAAATGGGGTACATGTTGACCCCGAGAAAATCAAAGCCATCCAAGAGTGGCCAACCCCGCAAAATGTAGGAGATGTTAGGAGCTTTCATGGTCTAGCAAGTTTTTATAGAAGATTTGTTCCTAACTTCTCAAGTCTAGCTTCACCACTCAATGAGTTAGTAAAGAAAGACACTCCATTTTGTTGGACAGAGAAGCATGAGCAAGCCTTTCAAAGGTTGAAAGCTCAACTCACTAATGCACCCATTCTAGCTTTGCCAAACTTTTCAAAAAATTTTGAGCTAGAGTGTGATGCATCAGGAGTAGGAATAGGTGCTGTGTTGTTGCAAGGTGGGCACCCAATTGCATATTTTAGTGAAAAACTTCACGATGCCACCCTCAACTACCCCACCTATGACAAAGAGCTTTATGCACTTGTGAGGGCCCTACAGACTTGGGAACACTATCTAGTTTCAAAAGAATTTGTCATACATAGTGATCATGAGTCTTTGAAATATCTAAGGGGTCAACACAAGTTGAACAAAAGACATGCAAAGTGGATGGAATTTCTTGAGCAATTTCCATATGTTATCAAATACAAGAAGGGCAGTACAAACATTGTGGCTGATGCACTCTCAAGGAGACATATCCTCTTTTCTAAACTTGGAGCCCAAATTCTTGGATTTGAAAATATACCTGAACTTTATAAAGAAGATCAGGATTTTACACCCACTTTTGCTGAGTGCCAACATAGAGCACAAGGAGGTTTTTATGTTTATGAGGGGTACTTATTTAAAGAAGGAAAACTTTGCATACCCCAAGGAACACATAGAAAACTCCTTGTAAAAGAATCACATGAAGGAGGACTCATGGGCCATTTTGGAGTAGATAAAACTCTTGAGCTTTTGAAAGGAAAATTCTTTTGGCCACACATGAGGAAAGATGTCCAAAGACATTGTCATAGATGCATTTCATGTTTAAAAGCTAAGTCTAAGACAATGCCTCATGGACTCTACACTTCTTTACCTTTTGCAAGTGCTCCTTGGGAAGATATAAGCATGGATTTCATATTAGGACTTCCTAGGACACAAAGAGGTTTTGATTTCATTTTTGTGGTAGTGGATAGGTTTAGCAAGATGGCTCATTTTATACCTTGCCATAAAGTGGATGATGCTAGCAACATCTCTAAGCTCTTCTTCAGAGAAGTGGTAAGACTACATGGTTTACCTAAGACCATAGTGTCGGATAGAGATCCTAAATTTATTGGCCATTTCTGGAGAACTCTCTGGGAAAAGCTAGGAACTAAGTTGAACTTCTCAACTTCTTGTCATCCTCAAACGGATGGACAAACTGAAGTTGTAAATAGATCTCTTTCCACTATGCTTAGGTCAATCATGAAAGGAAACCACAAATCTTGGGATGAGTACCTTCCTCATATTGAGTTTGCATATAATAGGGTAGTTCATAAAACTACTAATATTTCTCCTTTTGAGGCTGTGTATGGGTTCAATCCTCTTACTCCTTTGGATTTGTTACCTCTACCTAATCCACAAAATTTTGTGCATAAGGAAGGAGTAACGAAGGCTGAATTTGTAAAGAAAATGCATGAGAGGATTAAGAACCAAATACAACAACAAACAGAGAAATACATGAAACATAGCAATAAGGGGAAGAGAGAGATGATTTTTGAGGAGGGAGACTGGGTTTGGCTTCACCTTAGAAAAGATAGATTCCCTAATCAGAGGAAGTGTAAACTTAGTCCCCGGGGTGATGGTCCTTTCCAAGTTCTCAAAAGAATCAATAATAATGCATATCAAATTGACCTGCCTGAGGAATATGGAGTACATACTACCTTCAATGTTATGGATCTAACACCCTTTGCAGGTAGAGAAAATGAAGAGGCAGAAGCATGTGATTTGAGGACAAATCCTCTTCAAGAGGGAGGGGATGATGGAAGAGGCCTAAGCTCAGGCCCAACAACTAGGTCCATGGCAAAGAGGATTCAAGAAGAGTGGGACTCTGCTACTGATGGCAGAGAAACTTTTCTCTACATATTCAAAGACCCTTCAGAGGACTACAAGGAGTAAAGCCCAAGCCATGGGAGCTGAGCATAAATTAATTTTAGTTTATTTATAATTTCAGTAGAGTAGGGTTCATTTAGCACAATCGGGGGTGTATTTAACAATTTAGTTTGTACCTAGGCCTTTTAGGGTAGGAATGTAGCCCTACCTTCTAGAAGCATGCTAAGGGGATGCATTTACCTTTAGTCAACACCCTAGCAGCCCCCTCTTTTATGTATTCCCCATCCTACCCTTGTTCCTTACTCTCCAAGGCACCATCTCCTATAAATAGGGTGCTTTACGAAGAGTCATTGCCCACATCAACACCGAGGAAACAGTGGCTGCGAAAAATGGCAGTTCGTATTCTAAGCTGGCTAAGTCGAAAGAGAGTAGCATAACTTCTCGGTCAATGAGGGTTAATGAGACCTCAACCGGGAAGAAGGTAGAATCGAGGCATGCGTCGTACAGGAAGAATGAGCCCAAGATGAAGGGTAAGGAAGAGGAGTTTCGTTCCAAGTTCCGGGTGTCATACAAAGAACTGATAAGTATGCTCAGAGTTGTAGAAAAGTTAAGGTCCCCCCAAAAGGCTGATAGAAATTTGGGGTCAAGAAAGGATGTTTGGTGTGAATTTCACAAGGGATTCGGGCACGACATTGAGCGATGTATAGTTTTAGGGCACCAGTTGGCCGAGTTTGTGAAAGAAGGTTTCTTGAAGGAATATCTGGAGACTGACTAAGAAGAACCTAAGAGCGAAGCTACCCTAAGGGACCAGACGCATGAGGTGCCATTTCATGCCGAGTTGAACACTATCTCGGGAGGATTCTCCGGGGGAGACAGTATCGCTATCGCGAGAGTGGTAATGTCCTTAGATGCAAGAGATCCCGATGACTCGCCCGAGCCCGATCTGTATTT
The DNA here is from genome assembly GCA_037954025.1 of Phaseolus coccineus. NCBI lineage: Eukaryota > Viridiplantae > Streptophyta > Magnoliopsida > Fabales > Fabaceae > Phaseolus > Phaseolus coccineus. Next base: position 9,679,135 of record CM075681.1, on the reverse strand, counting down.
CATGAAGTTGATTTGGAAGGCATAGTCCCTTATGACAACGACCCGGTTGTGATATCTGTCGTCATAGTGGGGAGGAAGGTCCATCGAGTTCCCATTGACCAAGAGAGCTTGGCTGATGTGATGTTTTGGTCGACGTTTGTCAATTTATGATTGTCTCCCGATCAGTTGAGGCCTCATGATGGGTGCCTAGTTGACTTTGCGAGAGATTAGGTAAAGGTACGAGGATACGTTGACTTGAGAACGACCTTTTCCGATGACACGGCGGCAAGAACCATCATCATCAGGTACATTGTGGTAAATACACCCTTTGCTTATAATTTGCTTTTAGGGAGACCCTCTGATGTGAGTTGATTTTAGGTTCATTATATTTGTGACACTTTCTTAGAATTAGGATCAAGATTCTTAGCAATTTAGAGTGCAATATTTCAACAGTAATCTCTTCAACCTACACTATGAAATAAAAAATATATATATAATAAAACGTTAAATATCTGCAAAAAAAATGTAATCTTTGCGATAAAAATGATAACTTTCAAATACGATGTGTGAAGAGATTAGAAATAAAAACCCTAATAAAAATCTCATCGCACCAAAACAAAAGTTATTCATACCAAAATGGGATAAAAAAATCATAATAAGCACCTGATGGAGCCAAAACTCGAAAAACAAAAGTAAATGAAATAGGAAAGGGGTTAAAAACACTGAAAGGCTCAGATGCGACCAAAACTTACGCCAATAAGGGAAAATCTTATTGCGAATATGGAGGAAAAATACAAACATTTACTGAAGAATGAGAAGAACGTGCAAAAATCAGTTTCACATCTTGGCTTCTTGCTTCCATATCTGTAAACAATAAAACGTAAAACAGTATAAAACATACAACAAACTAAAATCCAGACATGAAACTCCACTCTGTGATGGAGAAATGGTATGAAACTGAAAATTTCTCACACAAGAGATCTATATATACTGAAAACTTGTCTCCAAAGTTCAAATTTCAAATTCAAATTTGAATAGGCACATATTTTCTGCATCTATCTGTTCATTGTTTACATAAGGTAAGAGTGTTTTTCATAATAGTATCAGAAAAAAAAACTTCACAATGAACATAGGTGAAGGAGCGAAAGGCGGCAATGTGGGTGAGAGAGAAAGTGAAAGGTGAGTGAGGGTGAGAGAGAAATCAAAAAACGAAAGTTCATGAAACTGGAAAGAGGTTAAAAATCTCATATGCGACCAAAACATTTCCATACGATAATAAGGAAAGATCTTACCATGAAGAAAAACCTATAAGCTATGTAACATGCTTTCGATAAAACGCACCAGAAGAGACGGAAGCAAGCAAAAGCACAGAGGTTTGGACAGAAATGGAAAAGTGAAGACAAGACTCAAACTCAAGTCCCTTCAGTAACCAAAGAAGTATTAACCATTAAGCCAGACAAGTTTTTCTATCATATTACGATTTTTATTATACTTATTATTATTAATAATAGTTATATTAATACTAATAATAGTTATATTAATACTAATAATAGTTATATTAATACTAATAATATTAATAATATTAATATTAATATTATTAATATTAATAATAATATTAATAATAATATTAATAGTAATATTAATAATAATATTAATAATAATATTAATAATAATATTAATAATAATATTAATAATAATATTAATAATAATATTAGTAATAATATTAAAAATAATATTAATAATAATAGTAATAATAATAATATTAATATTAATAATAGTTATATTAATACTAATAATAGTTATATTAATACTAATAATATTAATAATATTAATATTTTAATATTAATAATATTTATATTAATATTATATTAATATTACTAATATTATATTAACATTACTAATATTATATTCATATTATTAATATTTTATTAATATTATTATTTATATTAATATTACTAATATTATACTAATATTACTAATATTATATTCATATTATTAATATTATATTCATATTATTAATATTATATTCATATTATTAATATTATATTAATATTATTAATATTATATTCATATTTTAATATTTATTAATAATTTTAATAAAATATTAATAATTTTAATAAAATATTAATAATTTTAATAAAATATTAATAATTTTAATAAAACATTAATAATATTAATAAAATAATAATAATATTAATATAATATTAATAATATTAATAATATTAATATAATATTAATAATATTAATAATATTAATAATATTAATATGATATTAATAATATTAATATGATATTAATAATATTAATATGATATTAATAATATTAATATGATATTAATAATATTAATATGATATTAATAATATTAATATGATATTAATAATATTAATATGATATTAATAATATTAATATGATATTAATAATATTAATATAATATTAATAAAATTAATATAATATAATATAATATTAATAATAATAAGAATATAATATTAATAATAATATTAATATTATTAATAATAATAATAATATTAATAATAATAATATTAATAATAATAATATTAATAATAATAATAATATTAATAATAATATTATTATTATTAATATTTATAATAATATTAATATTAATATTAATATTAATAATAATATTAATAACAATATTAATAACAATATTAATAACAATATTAATAACAATATTAATAACAATATTAATAAAAATATTAATAAAAATAATAAGTATAATAAAAATCATAGTAATGTAAAAGAATTTGTCTAGTGTAACACCCTGAAAATACATATAACTATTTTAATACACATTCTACATATTTCTGTAATAGTTTTAGAGTTTTTCAAAATATTTCTATTACAAGATTATGACTTATATAAGTATAAATATTTACATATCCATAGTTCAAAATAAAACTCTGAAACTTTTAAGGCTCTCCTGCACCTGTATGGTCATCTGCTCGTGTACATAGTACAGTCATCGCAGTTCAAACACAACACAAAAAAAGCAAGGGTAAGCTAGTGAAAATAAAGTTTTATAATATATGCAATTAAATTAAAAGAGAAAACCAAATTACATGACCAATTCTTCAATTTTTCAATCTTCTTCAAATCTCAATAATAAAACAATCACATAGATCTCACATGGATCTACACATCCAATATATTCAACAAACAACATCTTCCGGAAGACTCGTATTAAGTAAGTCCCACCAGAGACTAACACCTGATCCAAAGATTACCAGCGAATCCAACATAAAGGGTCAGGGTAAGTTCAATACAACCCAAGCCGTGCATCTCATATGTCACGGTGTGCATGAACTCCTCCATCAGCTTCTCACCACCTGATATCTTAGTCTATGTGACTTAGATCATCAGTGAAGCTCGGAGATCTCTGTTACCACATAGGTATCAATACTTAATACACAGCAAACATCAGTCCATACATTATCCCAAATGTATGAATTCAATTCCATATCATTTTCATCATACAATATCATTCAAAATGTAATCCACAATATTCAAAAGTTTATTTAACATAAAAGAAACCACACTTAAATACTAAACCATCAAAATAAAATATTTTTACAAATTTAAATATTATATAAACAAATAACACAAAATATAAACACACAACATTCCTGCAAGAGAAATTGAATATTGGGACCACGTCCCTTCCACATCCAGAATCTTCTAGCCTAGGGTGCTATTAAAAAATTAGATTTAGCTTCCCTTACCTTAATTGCTTGCTTTCCAAGCAACTTCTAGAATTTTATTCCCCACCGTCTGGATAAGCTTTAAGATTTACGGGCCTAATGCAAGTTATCCAAACAGAACAGAAATTCAGTATATACTAGAATAAGTTGAGAGGATTAATCTTCTCAACTGACCCCACCAAGATTGATGACTAAAACATAGCGAAAAACAGAGAATAAAGGATCTTTAGAGTAAAAAATGAACTTACTCTGTTTAAAATTCTGATCGGTTAGAAATGTTCCTTAACTCCCCAGCTACAACGTGGTCCGATCAGATTCTAAAATAGATGAAGATTGGAAAACGAAAATTAAGAAAGAAGAGAAAAAGAGAATATGGTGGGAGAGAGAAAAAAATGGTGCGGTGTGCGTGCTGGGGGGGAAGGGTCTTTGGTTTTTTTTTTCCTTTTTCTCACCACTGTTACATTATCACCAACTACAAAAATTTTCATCCTCGAAAATGAACTTACCAATAAAGAGATTAGGGTATGATGTTCGTATCTCCTCTTCAATTTCCCACGTGGAGTCTTCAGATATGAGATCCCACAATACTTTAACCATGGAAATATTTCTTCCTCGAAGTTGTTTCACTTGTGAATCTAAAATTCTGATTGGCTTCACTTCAAATGACAGATTTTCTTTCACCTGGATTGAATCAGACTCTAGAATGTGACTGGGATCAGGTACGTACTTCCTTAGCTGAGATACATGAAAAATATTGTGAATGTTAGCTAAAGGAGGAGGCAAGGCAATTTCATAAGCCACAGGACCTATTCTCTTGAGAATTTGATAAGGTCCTATGAACTTAGGAGTCAACTTCTTGGCTTTGAGTGCTCTTCCTACACCGGTGAACGGTGTAACTCTCAAAAAGACATGATCACCCGAAGAGAATTCTAAAGGTCTTCTTCTTTGATCTGCATAAGATTTTTGCCTGCTGAGAGATGTTTTCAATCTTTCATGAATCATTTTGACTTTCTCATTGGTTTGTTGTATTAATTCTGGTCCGATTAACACACTCTCACCATCCTGAAACCAACACAGAGGTGTCCTGCACTTTCTTCCATACAATGCCTCGAAAGGAGCCATTCCTATGCTAGCTTGGTAACTGTTATTGTAAGTGAACTCTACCAGAGGTAGAATTTCATCCCAACTGCCCAAATGATCTAACACACAAGTCCTGAGCAAATCCTCTAAGGACTGGATAGTTCTCTCTGATTGTCCATCAGTCTGAGGATGGTATGCTGAACTAAGTCTGAGTTTAGTCCCCAAAGCTTCTTGAAGTGTTTGCCAGAATCTGGAGGTGAATCTGGGATCTCTATCTGATATTATGTTGGAGGGTACACCATGCAATCTGACTATTTCATCTATGTAAATTTGGGCCAACTTTTGCATAGAGATTCTCAAATCTATAGGTAGGAAGTGCGCTGTCTTTGTCAACCTGTCCACTATGACCCAAACAGAGTCATGCTTCCTCAAAGTACGTGGTAAGTGGGTAACAAAATCCATTGAGATACTGTCCCACTTCCACACTGGAATGTCCAACTGAGTTAACATGCCTCTAGGCCGTTGATGTTCAATCTTTGATTTCTGACAAGTCAAGCAAGCAGCTACAAACTTGGCTACATCGTTCTTCATGCCATACCACTAATAAGACTTCTTCAGATCTTGATACATCTTGGTCATCCCTGGATGTAAACTGAGTTTGCTTTTATGACCTTCAGATAACACTGTTTGTTTTAGTCCATTATCCTCCGGTATGCATATTCTATTTTTGAATCTCAAAATACCATCCATTCCTAAAGAGAAGTCTTTAGCTTTGTCAGTATTTAATAAGTCCATGAAGTTCTTCAATTTGGAATCTTCCAACTGCTTCTCCTTCACCATCTCCAAAAATTCATTAGTTATAACAAGTGTATTACAACTAATGCAATTTGAAAACATGGAAACCTCCAAATTCATACTCCTGAAATCTTCAATCAATGCCAGCTCTCTAATCATAAGTGATGACATTTGTATCTTTTTACGACTCAACGCATCTGCAACAACATTTGCCTTCCCAGGATGGTATATTAGCTGGAAATCATAGTCCTTTAAAAATTCAATCCACCTCCTCTGCCTCATATTAAGCTCCTTCTGATCAAACAAATACTTTAAGCTTTTATGATCACTGAACACATTAAAATTAACTCCATAAAGAAAATGTCTCCATATTTTTAATGCAAAGACAACTGCTGCCAATTCTAGATCATTAGTTGGATAGTTTCTTTCATGCGCCTTTAACTGACGAGAAGCGTAGGCAACAACTTTCTTATTCTGCATTAGAACACAACCCAATCCTTGATAGGAAGCATCACAAAAGACCTCAAAAGGCTGATTGGTATCAGGGATTGTCAATACAGGAGCATTAGTCAACCTTCTTTTCAACTCTTCAAAGCTTCTCTCACATTGTTCAGTCCATGCAAAAGGATAATCCTTTCTAGTCAATTGGGTCAAAGGAGCAACTATTTTAGAAAAACCTTCTATAAATCTTCTGTAATATCCTGCTAACCCCACAAAGCTTCTAATTTCTATAACAGTTTTAGGACGTTCCCACTGAAGTACAACCTCCACTTTAGAAGGATCTACTGATATTCCTTGTGCAGAGATAACATGTCCTAAAAATTGTATTTCTGACATCCAAAACTCACATTTTGAAAGTTTAGCATATAACTGTTTTTCTCTCAAAATGTTCAGGACAGTTCTAAGATGTTTTGCATGTTATTCCCTTGTACGAGAATAGATCAAGATATCATCTATGAACACTACCACAAACTTATCAAGAAAAGGTCTGAAGATTCGATTCATATAATCCATGAAGATAGCTGGAGCATTCATCACACCAAATGGCATAACCAGAAATTCATAATGACCATACCTTGATCTAAAAGCAGTCTTCTGAACATCTTCCGCTTTCACTAAAATTTGGTGATAACCCGAGCGCAAATCTATCTTAGAAAAGACAACTGCTCCATGCAACTGGTCCATTAGATCGTCAATTCTAGGAAGAGGATATTTATTCTTGATTGTTAACTTGTTTAATTGTCTATAATCTATGCATAGACGTGATGAACCATCCTTCTTCTTCACTAATAGCACTGGAGCTCCCCATGGAGAAACACTAGGTCGAATGAATTGTTTCTCTAATAAGTCTTCTAGTTGTTTCTTCAATTCAGCTAACTCTGCTGGTGCCATTCGGTATGGAGAAATTGACACTGGGCCTGCTCCAGGAATCAAGTCTATTGCAAACTCTATCTCTCTTTTAGGTGGAAGTCCAGGAATCTCATCAGGAAATACATCCATAAACTCCTGAACTACAAACATATCTTTCTATACTTTGTCAGTAACTATAGAACAAGCCAAAAGCATAAAACATTCTGCACCTTCTTGTATCTCTCTCTTAAACTGTTGAGCTGAGATAACCTGCATTTCTCCTAACTTAGGAAAAATTAACTTTTTCCGACCACAATCTATAAGGATATGATTAGCAGACAACCAATCCATTCCCAATATAACCTCCAAATCCTTTAGAGGTATACAAATCATGTTGATCTTGAATCTCTGTCCATCTATAATTACTGGACGCTCAGCACACATGGAAGAAGTTACTATAATACCTTCTGTTGGTGTAGATACCACCAACTCAATTTCTAATTCTCGGACTGGCAACTTAAGTTTCTTAGCACAATCAAAAGATATAAAAGAATGGGTTGCCCCAGAATCAAACAATACAGATAACTGTGTTCCAAGGATAGAACAAATACCTCTAACAAGGCTATCAGACTGCGAAGCTTCAGCTCCACTAATGGCAAAAACTCTGCCAGCTGCTCTGGGTTTTTGATTATTATTTTGTTGTAGTTGCTGCACTCCGCTAGAATTTTGAGCTCCCAATTGGACACGACAGTCTTTTGTTGCATGACCATACCTGTGACATCTATCACATGTCACATTTATCACTGGATGAGGGCAAAATCTAACAACATGTGGCCCACCGCATCTAAAACATCTGAAACTAGGTGGTGAATGAGAACTGGGTCTTCCACTGCTATAAGATTGAGGTCTGAAATAAGGTTTCTTTCTATCTTCATATTTAGGCATGCTTTTAGAAGGTCCTCCCACTTGAGGCTTAGCAAGTCTGCTACTACTTTTCAAACTCTCCACCACTTTTGCTTTCCCCACTAGAGCAGGGAAATCTCTAATGGACATAGGAATCACCACTTCTTTAAGCTCTTGCTTCAACCCAAACTCAAATTTTCTACATCTCCAAGCCTCAGTCATGGTCGTCTGGGTGTAGAATCTAGCTAGGTGTTTGAACCTAGTAGCATATTCAGTGACTGAAAGATTTCCTTGTTCCAGCTGCATGAATTCAATTTCTTTTGCATATCTGACACTATCAGGAAAATACTCCTCCATGAATCTTACTTTGAAACTCTCCCAAGTGACAACTTCTTCTCTGTCCTCCATCATCTGTTTCATACCTATCCACCAAAACTCAGCTTCTTCAATAAGCATATAGATGGCATAAGATAACTTTCTCTCTTCAGGGCATTGAGTAGCTTCAAAGATTCTTTCTATGTCTCTCACCCACTGGTCTGCTTCATCTGGATTTACCTTCCCATTAAATTTGGGTGGATTGTGTCTCAGAAAATCCTCCAAACTAAAGGTATGGGGTTGTTGATGAAGCTGAGACGCTTCTGCTGCTAATCTAGTTGTTTCTAATTGATGAAGGGCTGCTTGATGTTGTTGTGCCATAGTAGCACTCTGTTGTTGCAAGGCTGTTGCCATCATCTCTATTGCCCGAGCTAAGTTGGGCATATCTACTGGTGGAGGAGGAGTAGGTGGTCTACGTGCCATCTTCTAAGCACATAAAGAATTAGGTTAGAAATTACTAAAAATTTCCAACTACTTCTTTAAGTCAAATTAACTAAAAAAAAACACACAAAATAGATACCAAACCAATCAAGACTTATCTCTAAAATGTACTCTAACGATTTAGAATTAAGATAGAAAAAAAAAACCAAAGACCCTTCCCCCCCAGCACGCACACCGCACCATTTTTTTCTCTCTCCCACCATATTCTCTTTTTCTCTTCTTTCTTAATTTTCGTTTTCCAATCTTCATCTATTTTAGAATCTGATCGGACCACATTGTAGCTGGGGAGTTAAGGAACATTTCTAACCGATCAGAATTTTAAACAGAGTAAGTTCATTTTTTACTCTAAAGATCCTTTATTCTCTGTTTTTCGCTATGTTTTAGTCATCAATCTTGGTGGGGTCAGTTAAGAAGATTAATCCTCTCAACTTATTCTAGTATATACTGAATTTCTGTTCTGTTTGGATAACTTGCATTAGGCCCGTAAATCTTAAAGCTTATCCAGACGGTGGGGAATAAAATTCTAGAAGTTGCTTGGAAAGCAAGCAATTAAGGTAAGGGAAGCTAAATCTAATTTTTTAATAGCACCCTAGGCTAGAAGATTCTGGATGTGGAAGGGACGTGGTCCCAATATTCAATTTCTCTTGCAGGAATGTTGTGTGTTTATATTTTGTGTTATTTGTTTATATAATATTTAAATTTGTAAAAATATTTTATTTTGATGGTTTAGTATTTAAGTGTGGTTTCTTTTATGTTAAATAAACTTTTGAATATTGTGGATTACATTTTGAATGATATTGTATGATGAAAATGATATGGAATTGAATTCATACATTTGGGATAATGTATGGACTGATGTTTGCTGTGTATTAAGTATTGATACCTATGTGGTAACAGAGATCTCCGAGCTTCACTGATGATCTAAGTCACATAGACTAAGATATCAGGTGGTGAGAAGCTGATGGAGGAGTTCATGCACACCGTGACATATGAGATGCACGGCTTGGGTTGTATTGAACTTACCCTGACCCTTTATGTTGGATTCGCTGGTAATCTTTGGATCAGGTGTTAGTCTCTGGTGGGACTTACTTAATACGAGTCTTCCGGAAGATGTTGTTTGTTGAATATATTGGATGTGTAGATCCATGTGAGATCTATGTGATTGTTTTATTATTGAGATTTGAAGAAGATTGAAAAATTGAAGAATTGGTCATGTAATTTGGTTTTCTCTTTTAATTTAATTGCATATATTATAAAACTTTATTTTCACTAGCTTACCCTTGCTTTTTTTGTGTTGTGTTTGAACTGCGATGACTGTACTATGTACACGAGCAGATGACCATACAGGTGCAGGAGAACCTTAAAAGTTTCAGAGTTTTATTTTGAGCTATGGATATGTAAATATTTATACTTATATAAGTCATAATCTTGTAATAGAAATATTTTGAAAAACTCTAAAACTGTTACAGAAATATGTAGAATGTGTATTAAAATAGTTATATGTATTTTCAGGGTGTTACATCTAGTGTAGTGGTTAAAGTTTCTCTGGTTATTGAAGGTATTTGGTTTTTATTTCCATACATTGTAGATTTTATTTTATTTGTGGTTTACATACGGAAAAATCCGTATGTAATGTCTCCCGCTTTATGGCGCCAAAAATTACATACGAATATATCCGTATGGACGTTTAGTTTACATACGAAAAAATCCGTATGTAATATCTATTTACATACGGATTTTAAAATCCGTATGTAAAAGAGAGATATGTCCTCCTCAAAATGAACCACGTGTCATTTTCACAATGAACCACTTCTCCCTAATTTTTTTTCTACTTTTGGTTAAAAAAAATTTGTTTTCTTTGGTGAATTAACCGTGTGTGACACGGGTCAAAAGTTTTCCTTAAGAGGATTTCATTTGTATTATAGATTGATAGATTGATTAGCAAGAATAACATGCCTAACAAATAAGATAAAAAGAAATATAAAATTATTACAGTCAATATCAACATGAAATACAAATGAATTTAAATTTTATGCCTATCATTATTTAATATAAATATCTTTATATTATTAATTTTTTAAAAATAATTTCAAGTAGAATTTTAAAATGAATGTCTACAAAAATCAACCACTCCACGTATACAGAACAATCAATAATTCGAGCATAATATTTTGTTTATACAATATGTATGAAATATCAATTTTAGACTTCTATTGCAATGACATGATTTTCAAGGTGTTTTTTCTTTTGCTCCTACAAAGTCGTATAAGGGACCATGCCACTTGATACAATATCCACATTTATTGTTTAACCTAATATGATAGCTTTGGATCTTCTAATTTTTGTTGTTTTTTCCTTGCCAAGTCATATATCTACAAGGGGGTCATGTAACTTCGCAACAACTTCTACATTTATTGTTATTGGAATGCGTCAAATTTCTGAAGTCTTTTTCTAAGTCTTTCTTCTTTGTTTCTTTTCTCCAACATATATAACCTAATTTAACATATATTTTACAGCAAATTTGAACAAAAATTAAACATATTAAAGTTCTTACTTTTTTTTCTAACATAAATACAAGTTTATGACTTATTTGTTAAATTTAAAAGATTAAGCATACTCTTATTTAAATAGTTTAGACGTAAAAACAATTATTTTCCCTGGAAAAGATAAATTGATTTATGGCCATGATAATAAATAATTTTTCTAGCAGTATTTTAGTCTGTTTTGTTTTAAAACACTTGCACTCACTTAATAATAAAAACTATTTGTCGTTTTCAAATAACGAAAAAAAGAATGCCACTCATTGCATTTTTATTGGTTCTAACAATATAAGAAATTAAGATTGAAGCACTCATGAGAAAGTTACGTAATTAACAAGGCAAAGTCGTTTTTTTTTTTTAATTGTGTAATTAGAGACTGAAGTTGTGGTCTGCACTTCTGTCATACATTGTTTAGTGAGTTATGGATGCATGAAATGTTATATAAATATATATGGTTATTGACAGAGTTAAACTCATATACTGAAGTGTGTTTGATCCATTACCTTGCCTTTGTGATGATGACGAATTCAGTTGGTTTCAAATTCATGATTTTGATGGTGTGTTTGGTGACGCAGGTTGTTTATGGTGAAGAGGAAGTAAGATGCATAGAAAGAGAGAGGGAAGCACTTCTCCGATTCAAGGCTTCCATTGTTGATCGCTATGGCATGCTCTCTTCTTGGACCACTCCCGATTGTTGCCAATGGGAGGGAATTCGCTGCAGCAACCTCACAAACCATATTCTAATGCTTGATCTGCGCGGAGATGTTCATGATGAAATTACTTTCAATTTTTACATTGAATTTACGTCACAACGTTTTATCAGCGGAGAGATCCACAAGTCGTTGATGGAGTTGCGACAATTAGAGTATTTGAACCTCAGTTCCAATTCTTTTCCAGACAGCAATATTCCAGAGTTTCTTGGCTCTCTTAGCAACTTGAGATACCTTGATCTTTCATCATGTGGTTTTGACGGAAAAATTCTAACCAATTTGGGTCTCTTTCTCACTTGAAATACTTAAATCTTGCTGATAATTTTTTGGAGGGTTCAATCCCTCCTCAACTTGGAAGTCTCTTCCAGTTGCAGCATCTTGATCTCTGCGACAATGATTTGGAAGGAAATATACCAATTCAACTCGGAAATCTCACCCAGTTGCAGCATCTTGATCTCATGTACAATTATTTTGAAGGGAATATACCAAGTCAGCTTGGAAACCTTTCAAACTTACACGAGCTTTATATTGGAAATGGTGGCACTCTGAAAATTCATGATGGAGGTCAGTGGTTATCTAATCTTATTTCTTTAACCCATCTTTACTTGTAATCCATATCAAATCTTTATCGGTCTCATACTTGGCTGCAAATGATTGGTAAGCTACCAAAACTAAGGGAACTAAGTTTACGAAATTGTAGCCTTTCTGATCACTTTTTACTTTCATCGAGACCATCTGAATTCAATTTTTCTACTCCCCTCTCAGTCCTTGATCTTTCACAAAACACCTTCACGTCACCAATGATATTCCAGTGGGTCTCAAACTTCACTCCCAATCTTGTTGAGCTTCAACTTAATAGTAACCTCTTGGAGGGTTCCATATCAAATCAATTTGGTTTGGTAATGAATTCTCTCCAGCACCTTTACCTCTACAGTAATGTATTCAAGGGTGGGGATTTGAAATCCTTCATGGATATATGTACATTGCAGTCGTTAATTATGGGTGGAAACAGTTTCAACCAAGATCTTCCATCAATTCTTCATAATTTATCTAGTGCTTGTGCTAGATATTCACTACAAGAATTGGATCTGAGATTTAGCCAAATCAATGGTTCTTTATCGGATTTCTCCATATTCACATCTTTGAAAATATTAGATCTATCTGGTAATCAATTAACTGGGAAGATACCTAAAGACATATTAGAAGGTGGAATTCCAAAATCGTTTGGAAATACATGCACTTTACGCTCATTGGACATGTCTTATAATAGGTTGAGTGGAGAGTTTTCAATAATAATTCAACACTTGTTTGGATGTGCTAAAAACTTGCTACAAGATTTGAAATTGGGAGGAAATAATATCAATGGTACGTTCCCTAATCTTTCAAGATTTTCAACCCTGAAAATATTGGATCTTTCAGAAAATCAATTAAGTGGAAAGATTCCAGAAGGTAGTAAATTGCCATCTCAATTGGAGTCTCTCTCTATTCGATCAAACACTTTAGAAGGTGGAATTCCAAAATCATTTGGCAACGCATGCTATTTGCGGTTGTTGGACATCTCTAACAATAGCTTGAGTGAAGAATTCCCATTGATAGCCCATCACTTATTTGGGTGTGCTAGAAATTCACTGGAAACCTTAAATATAGGCATGAATCAAATCAATGGTACATTACCTGACCTCTCAATTTTCTCATCTTTGAAAAGTTTAAATCTTGCTGGAAACAAGTTAAATGCAGAGTTTCCTAATGATATTCAATTTCCACACCAATTGGAAGAATTATATATGCAATCAAACTCTTTAAAAGGTGTGCTAACTGATTACCATTTTGCTAATATGTCAAAGTTATATTCATTAGACTTATCTGACAACTCTTTATTAGCTTTGACATTTACACAAAATTGGGTCCCACCTTTTCAGTTAAAGGAACTAAGATTGCGATCATGCATTCTTGGTTCAAGATTCCCCAAATGGTTGCAAACACAAAATCAATTTACGAATTTGGACATTTCAAATGCTAAAATATTAGATAAGGTTCCAAAGTGGTTTTGGACTAAATTAGCATTGAGAAAATGGGTTTCGATGAATATTTCATGCAATGGTCTATATGGTATAATTCCGTATTTTCCAACAAAGAATCCTTATAATTCCCTAATTCTTGGATCAAATCAATTTGAAGGCCCTATTCCCCCATTTTTGAGAAGTTCCACATTGCTTGATTTATCCAAGAATAAGTTTTCAGGTTCTCTTTCATTTTTGTGTGTGGGTAATCCAGTTGGAATATTATACCAGTTAGACCTTTCAAATAATAAGTTGTTTGGACAAATTCCAGATTGTTGGAGTCATTTCAAGTCATTAGCATATTTGGATTTGAGTCAGAATCAATTGTCAGGAAAGATTCCTAATTCAATGGGATTCCTCATTGAACTTCAAGCATTGTTTTTGAGAAACAATAAATTAACAAATGAAATCCCTTTCTCCTTAATGAGTTGCACAAAGTTGGTGATGATAGATATTGGAGAAAACAATTTGTCAGGATCTATCCCTGTTTGGGTTGGGAGCAAATTTGGAAATTTGCAATATTTAAGTTTAAGAAGGAATCATTTCCATGGAAACTTACCATTGCAAATTTGTTACCTAAGAAACATTCAACTATTGGATCTCTCGCTAAACAATTTTTCTGGGCGAATTCCTAAATGTATAAAAAATTTTACTTCAATGGCTCATAAGACATCTTCAAGAGAAGGTCATTGGTATAGAGTTGAGACCATACATTTATACGACTCTCAATTGTATAATTTGAATGTACTCTTGATGTGGAAAGGTTCACAACAAATCTTCAAGAATAATGGATTACTACTTTTAAAAAGTATTGACCTCTCAAGCAATTACTTTTCAGAAGAAATTCCAGAAGAATTTGAGATTTTATTTGAATTGGTTTCATTGAATTTATCCAGAAACAATTTGTCAGGGAAAATTCCTTCAAATATTGGAAAGCTTAGATCACTTGAATTTTTGGATATTTCAAGAAATCAACTAGTTGGATCAATTCCTGCAAGTCTTACTCAAATTGATCGACTCAGTGTGCTAGATTTATCACATAACCATCTAGTTGGTAAAATTCCCGAAAGCACACAATTACAGAGTTTCAGTGCTTCGAGCTATGAAGATAATCTCAATCTCTGTGGACCACCACTTGATAAATTGTGTATTTATGAAGTACCATCAAAAGAACCAAAAGATGAAATTTCACGAGGATGATTATTCCTTTTTCAATCACGAATTTTATATCAGTATGACATTTGGATTCATTATAAGTTTTTGGATAGTATTTGGCTTGATATTATTCAGAAGTTCTGGTTCATGAACGATTTATCAGGCAAATGTTTGTATTAAAAAGTAACATGTTTACTGAAGGCAGCAAAAGGTTGAGAGGTAATATTATTGTAGCCATTCATTATATAGTTGTTTTTTCTTTTGGCTTGTTTTTTTTATCTCCATACAAATTTTATGTACGTTATATAATATTTTCACACATCCTAATTTATTACTCCTATCCTTATATTTTTCATTGATTAAAATAGTAACTTCTTTACTTAGTTTAAGACCTGAAATAACAATTACAATTCCTGTTTTTCCTTTTTAAAAACCAAATAAACAAAAAATACTTGTATAAATAATTTTAAAAGTGTTTAAAAGGTTTAGATTTATAAAAAAGTTTTTATAGATGCAAAACAAAAACAAATGATATCTCTGATTTATTTTGGTTTACTATTTGTAATATTCTATTGCTAGTTTTTTCCTTTGCATTCCATTCTTTTACTCTCAAAATAATATATTTTTGACAATTAAGTTATTAAAAACTAATAAACAAAAATACAATGAAATACACTCCATATCTTTTTTCTTCACTGTTTTCCTTTGCTCCCGTTAAGTTTCTCTCTGATTTTTATTCTCTCTAGTAATTAACTTAAACACTCTAATTTGTATGTTTTGAAATGGGCAAATTATCCAGATAAATTATATTTGTTTAAAATCAAAGCCACAGTAATTTTCACTCTTCTAACTATTTGTCCAATCATGATTATTTTTAGAAGCGATTGGATTTTTTTATAGTGGATGTCGAGATGGGGATCGATTTATGTGAAATCCTATTGCTAAGAATTTTTAGCTTTTCCGTACATCAATTATTTTCCGCTGACTTTTTATGTTGATCCCTTATATAGTTTATGCCGTTATACTGATTTATATTTTGTGTAGTATGTTATCATTGGATTGGAGAGATAAGCACAAGTTAATTGCATGTAGATGTTAGTCTCTTAATTATAAAAAGCAAACGTGCTCCTTAAATTTGAGATATGACATGAATATATATATTTCGTTATAAATTATGTCATTAAAATTCTAGTTCTTTCAACTCTCTTTTAGTTTAGAGAATAATTAGATCTCTTTTGTATTATCAGATTACATATATTAGAAGGTAGAAAAGATCAAACTGAGTCCATCAGAATATTGATTCGAGTAAGTAATTTATTCTTCACCAAGGATTTTCTTCTCCTCTTAGACACTTTATAAATGAGAGATGTTATTTTGTGTAGGGCTTGATACTTGGAGCACACTAGTAAATCAGTTGGGTTTATGATAGTATACAAAAGAAGAGTTGCAAAGTAGGCAGTACTGCTTTCAAGTAAGGGGACTTAATATTAACATCTAATCCTTGAAATATTTGTGTTATTGTAGGATTAATAAACATGTTGAGTATCTTTGTACCTATGCATGGTAATAAGTGCAAAGTATATATAGAATTAATATTTAGTATGAGGATTATTATTAATAAATTTATTGTTTTTAAGGATTTGAGTAAAATATGAGTGTTAATCTCCTACTTGAATTCACAATTGTTTGTGAAATGTTTTTTTTGGCTATGATAATGTTCTAGCAATGCTTTATCGTTTAAGTGATGCTTAAGTAATGTGTAATGATTATATGCTTCGCTTACCATTGCTCAATCACTAGAAAGGTGACTCAAGTGAGAGCTTAGAACTTGATCAAGAGAGAGGTCAAGACAACTCTCTCTTGAGAGAGGTCAAGACAACTCTCTCTTGAGAGAGGTCAAGACAACTCTCTCTTGTAGAGCAACCATGCTCATGCAAATTGTATGTCTATAAAGCGATACAGATGACACTTAAGCATGATCATGAGCATGCACATGACTTATGGAACATACCAAACCATGCAACAATGTGCCACTCCTTAAGTAGTAGTCCAGTCGTCCAACTAAGGCGAAATGTTGTAATTAATGGTTCTGAAAGATGAAATCGAGTGACATCAGTTAAGTGAAAGATGAAATCGAGTGACATCAGTTAAGTGAGAGAGCAAAGCTCTAGCGACAAGTGCTTAAATGAGGAAAGGCATTCAAGAGAGAAAATGACATAACCAATTATACACTTTAGAAATATCTTATTCATGTAGTGGGAGACTGTTCAAGTGAGGAAATCTTCCTCTATTGTTGGAAACAAGGTTGCGTGAGTAACACTTAATTGTGAGGATGAAGATGAGTGATATTTAATATATTGTTAATTACATGTTAGTATATATCATTATTGTGTGATATGCTTGTTGATATATGAATTGATTGGAATGATAAGATGAATTATTAAGTAAAAAAAAACTCATTAAGGAAATGAGATATCATATGTTTCACCATAATGACTTCATAAAGTAGATTAAAATATTAGGTAAGAAGTCGAAGAAAGTTTGTGCATCGGGTTGTTATAAAATAGGTTCATGAGCTATCTTGATATAGGTTGTTATAAAATAGGTTCATGAGCTATCTTGATATATGAAGTTAATGACTAATTTTCAATATGCTTCTAATGGATTAGGTGTTAGTCTCAGATAAAACATATTTAATACAAGTCTTTCAGATGGTGTCAAATATTACAAATTAAACTATTTCATTAAAATATTTAGTAATTCTTCAATCTTAGATTAAAATTATTTAACTGTAATTTTGTGTGTAAGAGACGTTGATAGTATGGTGTGATAAATACATGTACATGTTATGTATATCAGGTTGTATGGTGCTTATTTTTTAAATTAGATGATGTTGCAAGTGGTAGCAAAGCTACATAATGATGATAATATGTTTTAATTTATTAAAACTTATTGTGAATATTCTTTTGGAAACTTTAAGTTTTGAATGTTGTGTAAACATACTATATATAGGTACTAGTAAATGCATGTTATATTATATTATATATGGAGTAGTATGAGTATTAGACTAGATGTTACATATACATAAATAAATACTCTTTTTCATACCAAATGACTAAGTTGCTTTTATAACTCATTATGTAAATAACTTAATTCAAGAAAATTTAAAAGTGTAAATGTAGTATGCTAATCGATTAAGATCCATTATGGAAAAAGAGCTTTTTATGTCACTGATATGTTGGTTGCACAAAAGTTTTAGTATAAAATTGTCCGATAAATTTTTTAAAATAGGTCTAACTTTTTTACATCAGGTGTCCTAGGTCTGACATAGAAAATTCATTTTTACTTTGAGCACCCAACATAAAAAGTCTTTTAACTTCATCTCTCTTGTTGCCGCTATGCATGAATGAAGCTCTCTCTCTTCGTCTTGTGATCTGTCTGTTCTTTGCCAACAAATTGTGTTGGTGGTCCTCTTATGCTTTAGTAGCATTTACCTTCCATCTCCATGCCTCATTTTCTTACCGGACATTTTTGTCTAATCACATTGGACCATCTCTTTTTACAAATGTCCAATATACTCTAATCTCAACCCTAGGTGCTCATTTTCTTCCAATGGAGCATTATTTTTCATTCTTTCAAAATGCAGCGGCCCCATTCTCTTCTTTTCCTTTCTGTTCCGCCTTCTATTTTCACCATGATCATGTAGCAACCATTCTCTTTCTCCTCCTCTTCTTCTTCTTACTTAATCTTTGTTTTTCAATTTTCTTTCCTCTATTTTTCCGGTTCAGTTGAGTCTGAAGAGCAAGAGAACGGAGAAGGTGTCACCGAAGGAGAAGACTCAGAAGGTTAAAGGGATGAGGTGTTCACGAAGCTCCGGGAACAAGTACCTGAGGTCGGTGACTCTGGCTCATCTTCGCTACTCCAAGCCTTCAGGTTCGGCTTCCACTGCATGAAAGTGTTGCTGCATCGATCTCGGGAAGAAGAGAGTAGCGGTGTTGCATGCCAAGAAGAGTGTGAAGGGACGTCACGAGAATGCCTTTGGGAGCTTTGCCCCGTGTTCCTCTGTATCTCCCTCCTTACGTTAGTAATCTCTCTTCCTTTTCATTGTCATATTTTTATAAAGAATTTACTTTTCATTAACTGTAATTGTAATTTTTACAAAACTAAATGTATATTATTTCAAAGTTTGTGCACATCGTGATTATCATGTATTTTATTACTGTCCCCTTTTATGTCACAGATTGCGATAGCTACTTTGAACGCTCTCTCTTTCTGGTGGGGGAGATAGGTGGAAATGATTATAACTACGCCGCCATTGCTGGAAATATTACTGAATTTCAAGCTACTGTTCCTCCTGTTGTTGAAGCAATAACAACGGCCATCAATGTATCTTATTTCAAACTAAGTGCATTAATATTAGCCTGAACTCAATTTCTTGAGAAACGTGGTTGATAACAGTAAGAGTGCATTCCATCAATTCATTTTACTTTCTTCCTTTATTTTGATAGGAATTGATAGCTGAAGGAGCAAGGGAGCTGTTGGTGCCGGGGAATTTGCCAATTGGGTGCTGTGGTATATCTGACTTTATATAGAAGCGGGAACAAGGAGGACTATGATGGAAATGGATGCTTGAAAGTTTTCAATGATTTTGCAAAGTACCATAACAAGGAGCTGAAGCTAGCCTTGAAGACACTAAGGCAAAAGAATCCTCATGCAAGGATACTGTATTCAGAGTATTATGATGTTGCCAAACGTTTCTTCCATGCACCAAGACACCATGGTACTTAGCTCTTTTGTTTTTATTGTTTTAATTTAAAATCTATATATGATATCAACTAATCGTAAATAATGTTAAAGATGGCTTTCAAATTAAGATTGTCCGTGTCAACAAGATCGTCATCATAGATATCTTTCCTTCTTATATAGCCTTGAACATGTTTGAATGCAATAAATTTGTGTATTAAATTATTTATTATGCTGCGTTGTGTTGGAGAAATTTGCAGGGTTTTCTAGTGGGGCACTGAGAGCATGCTGTGGAGGAGCTGGAGCCTACAACTTCAATATCCGCAATGCGAGGTCACATTGGTACATCGCCAAAGGTCTAATTTATGGTCCATTTTCATATCCTCCCCTCAAGATCTCTCCCTACAAGATAGCCTAGTGTTCATGTCCCCATACTTTTCAGCACCAGGGAAAAATCTCTCACTCCTAATAATAAATGCTCAGTATTGTCCACTGTCAAGTGGCTCTTGTTTACATTTGGATGTTTAGATGGTGAATTTAGGGACCAAAGATTTTGAGATGACAATGCATTAGGTTGCTTGATGCAGATGGTGTTTGGTTATGTCTTAAATCTTGAGAACTGAGTTTACTTGTAGTCTGATTGATTTTGTTAAAAATATAGATGTTTGGTTATACTAATAGATAAATGTGATATTGTTCCAAAATTTCGGTTTAAGTAGAAATGATAAAAAGTAACTTTTGTGTGGATTGAATAGCTTATATTAAGTTTTATCATGCTTTCCAGATAAAAGAACTTAACTTTATACACAGTTATTCATATATCAATTCCAGATAGTAATAGCTAAAGAATTTATTTCTCAATTTACACCTTTTAAATTTGAATAAAATCCTTTTTCACTCACATTTTAACTACTATACATTTGCAGTTTTAGGGAATAGAGATTGGTGTTGATACTGTTGCAGGAAAGCCAATGTTAAGAGATATCTATGGTAGATGAAAGAAATGTGTTACAATAGGTAGTACAAACCTGATTTCATCCTTGAAGTTTATCATGTTTAGTCACCTCAACAAATTAATTGTGTTAGAATCCTTCACTATTATATAATAGAACAGAGATGAACAAAAGGAAACAGAGATGAACAAAAGAGTAAACTGAAGGCAAAAGATATGAGAATGAATATCTCTTCTTTCTTGTTATTCAAATCAAAACAAATAGTCTGAATATATACAAGTAGTACACTCATTCTAGGTTTAACTAAAGAGGGAAAAAATCAATAATTAAATACTAGAATCATAACACACAAAGATAAAATAAAGGTTATTCACCTCTATAAAAAGAAACAACTAATAATTAGAAAAGACGCCCAATTATTCTCCTCTATAAAGAGAAACAACTGATAATTAGAAAAGACACCCAATTAATATTAGGATCCTTCTATAACTCTGGTATCCGTATCCTTTAATACCCGCCGCAAGCTGGAGAGCAAATATTGATGAGACCCAGCTTGAAACAAATATTCTTAAAAGATTGAGGACTTAAAGCTTTGGTATAAATATCAGCCAGTTGCTCTGTGGTGGAAATGGGAAACAAATGGATGAGACCCTTCTTTAATTTTTCTCGGACCATGTGACAATCTATTTCTATATGTTTTGTACGCTCGTGAAACATTGGATTTGCTGCAATGTATCTTGCTGAGTCATTGTCACAGTATAAAAGAGATGGTTGCTCAAAAAGAACTTTGAAATCTCGAAGAAGATAAGTTAGCCATTGAATTTCATATGCAACAGTGGCCATTGCCCTGTACTCAGCTTCACAAGAACTCTTTGATATTGTTCCTTGCTTCTTTGATTTCCAATATATGAGAGAATTCCCAAGATACACACTAAAACCAGTCACTAATTGTCTTGAATCACTACAGGTGCCCCCAATCACTATCACAAAAGGCTTTGAGATGAACAGAAGTAGTGGAAGAGAAAAATAGACCAAGACTTGGAGCTCCTTTGATATATCTGAGGATTCTAATCGCTGCATTATAGTGATCAATTGTAGGCTTAGCAAGAAACTAAGAAAGTTGTTGCACAGAAAATGTTATGTCAGGTCGGGTATTAGTGAGATACATAAGCCTTCCAATCAATCTTCTGTAGGCTTGAATATATGTGAAAGGAACACTTCCAGTAGAAGAAAATTTCTCATGATTATCAATAGGAGTGGGTGTCGGTTTGCAGGCTAAAAGACCTGCATCTGTTAACAATTTCAATGCATATTTTCTTTGATTTACCATTGTTCCTGTCTTACTTCTTGCTACTTCTAGACCAAGAAAATATCTTAAATTTCCAAGATCTTTAATCTTGAATATCTGATTCAAGGCTTGTTTGATTTGAACAATCTCTTCTTTATCATTTCCTGCCAATATTATATCATCCACATATACCAATAATGCTGTAAAAGATCCTTCAGAAGAATTAATGAACAAGGAATGATCATTCATAGACTGAGTATATCCCATAGAAAGCAAAAATGATGACAGTTTGGCAAACCATTCTCTGCTAGTTTGTTTAAGGCCATATAAAGCCTTTTTTAGTTTACAAAATTTTCTTGGTGGAATAGAAGTCAATCCAGGGGGAGCAACCGTGTATACATCTTCTTTCAAATCTCCATGTAAAAAGGCATTGTTTATGTCTAATCATTTCAATTCCCAATTATAAATAGAAGCTAAAGAAAGAAGCAACCTTATGGTGGTCATCTTTGCTACTGGAGAGAATGTATCAAGATAGTCAATGCCTTCTGTTTGTGTATATCCCTTTGTCACTAACCTTGCTTTATACCTTTCAATTGTCCCATCAGCCTTATATTTTATTTTGAATACCCATTTGCAACCTATGGCAGCTTTGTCCTTAGGCAGAAGAGCAGTCTCCCAAGTTTGATTTGACTCTAAAGTAGATATCTCACATTGTATAGCTTTTCTCCAACAGTCATGTTTCACAGCTTCAAAATAAGTGTTTGGCTCAACATGTGAAGAAAGAGACATAACAAAAGATTTGTAAGAAGGTGATAAATTGGTATAAGACAAAACAAAATTCAAAAGATATTTAACTCTTGAAGATGTATTGGAAACATTAAGATTACAATGATAATCCTTTAAATACTCAGGTGGTCTTTTTATTCTTGTGCCCATTCGGACAAATAGATTAGATTCAGAACTTTGTTCTATGTCATGATTTTCATTGAGGTTTTGGTCTATATGGGAACAATCTTCTTCTGAAATCTCAATGTGTGACTCACAATTATTATCACTACTATTTTCAACATTATCATAAGGTGTCTTATCACAAGGTGTAAGAATGGCTTGTGATGGCTGACTTAAGACAGGTTGATCTTCAGCAAATAAAATTTGATCATTAATGTCAGGACTGTTAGTTTCATTGCTAGTATCCTGAACCCTTTGGTATGGAAAAACATGTTCATAAAAGACAACATCCCTAGAAACAAAAATTTCCCTTGATTGAATATTTAACAAAATATATCCTTTTGTCTCCCTTGGAAAACCAATAAAAACACATTTTGATGCTCTTGGATCAAATTTTCTTCTATTTGTTGACAAAGTGCTAGCATAACATAAAGAACCAAACACCTTTAATCCATTAAAATATGCATCAGTTTTGAAAAGCATTTCATGAGGAGAAGAATAGTTTAAAACAGGGGTGGGAAGCATGTTTATAATATGCGCAACATGTATCACAGAATATGACCAATAAATTTTGGGTAAATGAGATTGTATCATAAGAGCTCTTGCTACATCTAATAAATGACCATGTTTCCTTTCAACTATGCTATTTTGTTGTGGAGTATTGACACATGATGTTTGATGTATTATTCCTTTATTGACAAAAAAATTAGTCATGAAAAATTTAGTTCCATTATCACTTCTTATTATTTTTATTGTTGTCTCAAACTGTGTTTGAGTAAAGATAACAAAATTTCCCAAAACCTTAACAACTTCAAATTTTTGTTTCAAAAGAAAAATCCATGTGTACCTCGAATAATCATCAACTATGGTCAAGAAATATTTATGACCATGAATTGATGGTATTGAGTATGGTCCCCAAATATCTACATGAATCAAATCAAAACATTTTTTTGATTTAGATGTACTAATAGGAAATGAAAGTATTTTTTGCTTTGCAAAATGACAAACATCACAAACAAAAGATTTGTTATATTTAACAAAAGGAAATTTATTCTTGATAACATCAATACATGTATTTGAAATATGACCTAATCGAAAATGCCAAAGGGTTTCTAGATCACTAGCACTAACTTTAGCAGTATTGATGGAGTGTGTAGATTTGATGGGTGTGATTTGAAGTTTTTGGTAAGAAGGGATCCTGAGTATATAAAGTCTATCTTGCATCTTAGCAGATTCAATCATTTCATTAGATATCTTGTCCTGAATGTGACAACCATTAGAGTCAAAGGTAATAACACAAGATAATTTATCAATCAATTTTGCTACTGAAAGAAGATTAAAATTGAAGCAAGGAATGTACAAAACATTGTTTATGACATGATTTTGATTGAGAAAAATACTTCCAGAATAATTGGCAACGACTTGATTTCCATTTGGTAATTTGACATAAATAGGATTAATTTGATGATATGAAGTGAAATAAGTTAATGATGAACAAATGTGATTAGTAGCACCACTATCAATAATCCAAGAACTGAAGGAAGAAATAAAATTATTACTTGTTTGATTGGAGGGATTAGAGGGAATAAAAGAGACTTGATTAGAAGCATTGTCCATGGATTTGACTTGTTGTAAAAGAGCTAACAATGTTTGAAACTGCTCAGGAGTAAAACCACTTTGTTGAGACTTCACTTTTGACTTTAAACCTTGATGATTCTGCTCATTATTACTAAACTTTGTATTCTAAAAAACTACATAACTCTGATCATGGTTCCGATTTTGAAGCTTGAAATGGGGTGGAAAGCCATGCTTTTTATAGCATGTATCAATGGTATGCCCTGTCTTTCCACAATAACTGCAAATTTTGGAAGTATATCTTCTTCCATATCCACCACCCATGCTATAGGTCATAGCATTGTTTTTATAACCTCCTTTGCTAGTAGCAATCATTGCCTTGGATTGATCACCAAAAACTTGTCTCTCTTGTTGTGTAATGAGAGAGTAAACTCTATTCAAGGAAGAATTATCTGATGAACTAACATGCTAAGGTGAACAAAGATCTTGTGAGGGATCAACAACTTCACCCATAGATAAATGTAGCAACCAGAGCTCTGAGATCAGAGCTCTGATACCATATTACAAAATAGAACAGAGATGAACAAAAGAGTAAACTGAAGGCAAAGGATATGAGAATGAATATCTCTTCTTTCATGTTATTCAAATCAAAACAAATGGTCTAAATATATGCAAGTAGTACACTCATTCTAGGTTTAACTAAAGATGGAAAGAATCAATAATTAAATACTAGAATCATAACACACAAAGACAAAATAAAGGTTATTCACCTCTATAAAAAGAAACAACTGATAATTAGAAAAGACACCCAATTGGGAGATGGTAGTTGGACCAACTTGAGAAATTATTTTTGATGAAGCCAGTAAGGAGTTATCTTAAAATGAAATTTCAATATGTGAAACTGGAATTAAAATGGTGGTGAGAATGTCACATGAATATAATTCTCAGGTTTGATATTTTTTTCCTAATCCTGTATATCTCTTTCAGGGTGGATCCAACTTAATGATGCAGAAGAGTTGAAGGCAAATTGATTTTACTAAGGTCATGTTTAAATATAATTTATATACAAAGGATGACTATAGAGTTAATCTTTTAACATTTAATGGCTGTGATGAAAACTTCCTAAGTTGTATTTAAAAATGGCATATTGTTTTATTTCTTTATTATAATAGCCAAAGCTTGTATTTATAGTGTACGATTTTTCATTGTTCGCTTTTCATTCTTTTGTGCTTTTCAGGATTTTCTAAAGTTTTTTTTTTTAAATTAAATTAATAGGTTTATATCATTCTTCAAATCAATTCACATACGACTTCAATTATTATAGAAACATTATAAGTCAATTAGAATTTTAAAGGATAATATATATATATATATATATATATAATGTGGGATGAATGTTTTTAAGCACCAGGCAAAATTATATGGGTACGGAAATGGGAATGTATAGGAGTGATAGAGATGCATAAACTTAATTATTTAAAGTTTTGATTTAAACATGATTTAATTTCAAAGTTAATGATAGGCAGTTTTTAAATACTCTGGATATATGCTATGGACATGGATATAATTACTATTCATAGTAATTATGCTTGCAAAATATATTATCTTTAATTTGTTCATTAATTTGTAAACTAAGAAGTTGAAAAGTGGTAAATGTTACATTTGAAAAAAAATAAACAGATAACATGAGAAATACAAGATGTGAATAATCCTCTCTTCTTTTGAGCTGTAAATTATACTTCAACTTTAATATATAAATATCTTTAATATACAAAATGTGAAATTTAAAAGCTATATATTAGATATAACTTCAATTTCTATATTAGATTTAAGCTGTGAAATTTACTTATATATAAAGTAAAATAATATGTTTTAAGTTGTGTGTGAATTTTATTTTTATGTTTATATTAGTTTATCTTTACGTTGTAAACATTTATTCTTTGTTACTTTATCAATGATAGATTTAATTATAAATTATAAATTTTTTGTTTTTTTATTATTTTTTAATTATTTCAAGATTTATGTGTATTAAAAAAACAATTCATTAGAAAAAAATACAATCTATTTAAAAAAACACAAAAAAATAAAATTAACGGAGATTTTGAAAACCCCTGGAAGTGACGGGGGTTTCGAAAACCAGTGGTATTGACGGGGGTTCCGAAAACGCCTGGTATTGACGGGGGTTCTGAAAATCCCTAGAAGTGGTGGGGGTTTACAAAACTGTCGAAAAATAACTGTCATTCCAGGGGTTAGTAAAAATTGCTGGTAATCCATTAACAACGATGAATCTTCCGAGAGAAAAGCAAACCGTGGGTAACACACTTAGCGGGGGTTAAAACCCCCAAAAATACTAAATATAACCACCGTTAAAAATAATTTTTTTTTAAAAGTGAATATGGAGACTAATTAGTTCATTACAAAAAAATCATTAAATAACAACAAAATTTAGAGACAAAAAATAATTAGTTACTATATTAATTAAATTATATATTATTTTAGAGATTACAAAATTATTGGTATCTAAACTGATTTTTATCATTAATAAAAATTTATAAAATAGTTTATAAATTGGTATCTAAATTAGCTACCAAGGTTTTAGCTACTAATTACCTATATTATAAATTAGTCTTTAAAAGACTAATAGAGACTAATTTAGAATATAGGTAATTAATAGATAAAACTTTAGTGGCTAATGGTTAGATACCAATTTAGAAATTACTTTATAAATTTTTATTAATAATAGAAACCACTTTAAATACCAATAATTTTTTTAGTTTATAAAATGGTTTCTAATTTAGTTAATATAATAAAAAATTATTTTGATTTCTAAAATTAGTTTCTATTTCACAACTTTAGATTAGAGTTTAGAGAAACTAATCTATTAATTTGGTTATTTATTAATTAGAAGTGACTAATTTTTAGTCATTTCAATTTTATAAGATTTTAGAGACTATATTATAAGAAATTTATAAAACTAAATAGTGGAGAAGTTATAGGAAAAAATGTTTAAGAGATTTTTCAAAATTTTAATAAACCTTAATAGTAAATTTTTGAAATTTTTTAAAATACAGGACTAAATAGAATAAAATGTTTCAAATTATTTAATATTATAAGGATTACATAATAATTTTTTAAATAGTTTAAAATTATAGAAATTAAATTATAACAAATTACAGATCAACATATTCAAAATAAAGGTTTGCATTTATGTTCTATGTGTACGCTTTGTGAAAAGCACGAGGAATCTATTCAACAATTATTTTTTAAATGTTCTAATATTTTGCATATTTGGATTGGGTTTAATAGATTTTTCTTACTTCTCATTTCTCTAATAAGGATGATCTTCTTTCTTTTATTAAGAATGATGGTAGTACTTTGGTTAAATTGATTAAGCTTGTTGTGATAACTTTTTCTATTTGGATGATATGACGTATGAGGAATTATGCTAGATTTCAGGATAAGATTGATGTTTCTAGGGCTATTTCGGTAATTAAAGATTTAACTTGTCTAGTAAGAAATTCGTCTAAAGCTTCAATAAGAATGATATATTGGATTTCAACGTAATTAAGTTTTTTGGTATTAATACTCGTACTGGTAAAATTCTTCGTTCTCTTCTTGTTAGATGGGAGTTCCCTTCACCAGGCTGGGTTAAAATTAACACTTATAAGGCCGCTAGAGGATATCCTGGTCTTGCTACTTGTGAGGTATTTTTCGTAGGAGTATGGGAGAGTTTATTGGTGCTTTCTCTACGTTTCTTGAAGTTCAAACTGTTGGGTCTATTAATGTCTAAGTTCAAGAGGAGGGGAGGGGGGTGAATTGAGCTTATAAGATTTTTGCAAATCAAAATTGTTTTCAGTTATTCACAGAAAAAGAATAGATTGATTTATAAAAGAACAGATTTATTTTTTATTACTTTTGACATAAACAGAAGCAAGATCAGATTAGGCTTGAGATTAAACAGATTAGGTACTTTGATAGTAGCAAGATCAAGAAGGATATTCAACCAAGAAAACCAACTCTTGAAAGTTTAAGAACAACTTGAAAGAAAGAATTGAATCTTGAATAAGGTTATTAAAATGGATTTTATGATATTCGTTATTCAGCAATCACACATACTCATATGTTCATAAACACCAAAGAATTCATTGGAACTTGAAGAACAATATGAACACGCCCACAGATTCAATTTTAGTTCAATAGATTTATTTTCTGGCAGATTATCCAATTATGCAAAAAATTAGTACAAAGATTAAGAAGAGAGATGCACACACAGATTATACTGGTTCACTCATCAAGAGCTACATCCAGTTTTACCTTACACCAAGGCAAAATCCACTAAAAAGATCAAAATAATTACAACACCTTACAGTTCTTGAACCCTACAAGAACAAGGTACTCAAAGCTGAAAAACCCTATTTCAACACAACTTGCAGTTCAAGAAATCCTATCAAGAAGTCTCTTACACAAACACCTTTACACAGAAAAGAATATGGAACAGAAACACCTTAACAGAAGATGCAAGAATCCAAAACAATGGCCCAGATTGTAGTCCAGCAGTGACAACACCTTCACTTTGATCAAGGTAACCAAAGACCAAACACTTGAAAATCTTTGTGAGAAATCTTACAAAAACCAGCAATTTTGTGATCTCTACTGGGAAAAACGTTTTTGCTCACTTAAAACTTTGTAATCTTCGTCTTTTCTAAAAGAGAAGTGCCACTCTTTATAAAGAAAACCAGTCTATAACAACTTTTCAAAAAACAGTTAAAGGCTGTTATAAAAAGAACAGGTTGAATTTAGAAAACAGTGGATTGTTTTTCAAACCCCCTCCAGCTCAGCATACCAGAAACAAGAAAGGCTGAGACAGGTTTACTTGTGCCAAAGCAAAACTTTGTGAAAAACTTTAAAGCAAAAGGCATAGTTTAGAAAGAACTTGTTGTTTTATAGAACAACAGATTTATTTTTCTGCAGAGAACATATTTTGAGAAAAGACATGAGAAAAACATTTAGAAAACTTGGTTCTTGATCTTATCACCTTGATTAGGGTCATGAGGTGGGTCACGAAGCAAAAAGGCTACCTTAAACTCACTTTACCCTATATTCAAGACCCCTTTAGTACAATATAACAAGCTTCAAAGCAAAGCACAACATTTGCTACATCAAACACTTATAAAGTCTTCAAGGATCATCATCCACTTTCAACATAAACTGCTATGGTTGTTGAGTTTTATGGAGTTATACATGCTATGGAGGAAGTTCAAAAGATAAGGCTTACTAATGTATGGCCTGAATGTGATTCTTCCTTGATTTGTGTTGCGTTTACTGCTAGGACTAATGTTCCATGGATGCTTCGTAATCGATGAAATACTTGACTTAATTACTGTGGGAAAATCAAGTTTAGGGTTACTCATATTTTTCGTGAAGGGAATATGTGTGCTAATAAGTTGACTAATTTAGGATTTATTTATAGAGAATCATTTCATTGGTATAATAGGCTTCCATCTAGTATGTTCTTAGAATTCTTTATGAATAGGTATAGTCTACTTATGTATCGTTTTTGTTAACATATGGGTTTTAGTCTAGTCCCCCCACTTTTTTCATGTGATGGCAGATGATTGTTGTTACTTGATGTGTTAGCCTAGCTGAGATGTCAAGTTGCATAGTGATGCTTAACATGAAAAGCTTTTATATAAAAAAATTATAACAAATTTATAAATAATAAGTTCTAATGAAATTATAACTAATATAAATTATGTATTCATTCCTATTATAACCTATAAAAACTAAAAGTTCAGAAAATGTTGAAAAATATAATATAAACAGTAGGAGTTAAAAAAATGGTTAAAATTATTTTAGTTGAACTTTAAAATATATGTGTTTAATTGATATTTTATTTTTTAGTAATTTTATTAATATTTGGTTTTGTATTCAAGCACACATTGAGACCTTAGTTCTTTTTTGAGATTTAGCACAAATGATTATTAATCATTTGTATTAATATTGAACTGTTATTTTTAAGTTTGAAAAAAATATTTTATAGTTTGTTAATGCATAAAGATTGAGTTTAATCTTAAATTTGGTAGAATTTTAGCTCAAACATTTAGTGTAGTTCTCTGCGTGCATACTTAATTATGGTGCATTGTTTATCACCACTTTTATTTCATATACTTTGGAAGTAATTGAGGAAGGAACAAAGGGTCCCCCTGCTAAATAAAACCTATGTTTAGAAGGCTATTTAGACAAGATGTAAGAAACCTGAGATGAGAATAAAAATGGTAGGAAACATAACTAGTTACTTCAACATCTAGCTAATTTTCCACAATGAAAGATGATTGATAAAAATTTTCTAAAATTTTGAACAAAGTCAAGGAAGTTTGGAATTGAACTTGTTAATAAATGTGATGAATACTTATGGAAACTTAAGCAATGAACATAGTTCAATATTTTTTGGTCATTTACAATCTTCCTCCTTGGTTATGCATGAAGAGAAAATATGTAACATTATGTATTATGATTTCAAGCCCATGATAATTAGGAAATAACATAGTTATATATCTTAGTCCGTTAATTGATAATTTGAAATGTTTTGGGAAACATGAGTGAATGTGTTTGATACATATTGTGAAGGTAATTTTAGGTTGCATGTGATGTTATTTTGCACCATAGATGACTGTTCTGGCCAATTGACTTGGTCGCTAGTAAACTTCTGCAGGCGGGCTCGGACTCCGTCTGCCTTGTGGTGGAACTTGCGCTTTTCTTAGTGTCTGAATGGCGTTCATGTTAAGACAAAGGGTGCCCTAACAGTCGGTCGTACTCCGACGCTCAAGTCAGTAAGGGCTCACAAAGGCAACAATGATTCTCAGTGTAGTGTGTAAAAATAGCGTACCTTCACCTAGGGTTTCAACCCCTTTTGATAACCGCACATGCAACAATTGCACTTGAGATAAGCAAATATTAACTGAAAATAAGCACATTATATTATATCTCTAACAGAAAACCACTTGCCACATGCACCAATGACCTTTAGGTGCTAAACTACAAGCCACATTCTATTATACATGCACATCCCTATCTTTTTAGGGTTAATAACAACTATCAACAGGTATTTTACGTATAACAACAAACATGTATGCGCAACAACCAAGCAACAGAAAATATCTAACGTAATATTAACAAAGATATATATACATAGTCATAACAGATACGTGAGCAACCATATCTCTTTATCTTTTATCTCCAGAATAAAATATCTCTTTATATTTTATCTTTAGAAAAATACAACAATAGATAAAATATAATATCACAACAGATAAAATATATTATCACAAAAGATAAATATAATATCACCACAGATATCTTTATATTTTATCTTCAGAATAATATCAAGAGATAAAATATCTCTTTATCTTTCATCTTAAGAATAATATCGCAACAGATAAAATATTTATTTATCTTTTATATTCAGAATAATATGATAACAACAATCATATATTTTATCTGAATTACCTTTTCTGGGCTGACCAACATCTAGGTCAAACTCGTGACCCACCCTTTGGGCCCAATAGCCGATGTTTCGAGCACTCGAGCACTCATGTCCAGTACAATGACATTTCAATACATGGTAATTTCAATGGTTTCAATGTCAATAGCCATTATGCATGTCTTACTTGTGAAAAATCATTAGCTATACACAATTGAAACATGGGAAAAAGACCGTGTACATTAGGTATAAAAAATTTCTCATTTGTTTCCACTCATACCATAGTTTAAAAAATTGATGAATGTTAGAAGGATGAATTTGCATCGACATCCCAAATGGTGAACATTGTGTTCGGAAAGACACAAAAGAAGTCAACTAAGAAGTGTTGAATTTAGCATTTATCACTAGGTCAAAATATATATTTGATAGTCAGAGCACAAATCTTTCTACTTAAGAGCATAGCATCCTAAACACCACGATTCGATTGTGACTTAGCCTATTTAGCCTCTACTATAGGATAATTGATGCCTTTCAATAATCTCCCTTAAGTAATTGTCCCATGAGAGTCAAAGTCTTTGATTGTGACTTGATCCACCTAGCCTATACCACGTGATAATTGATACTACATACAAGAATCTCCCTTTTAACAATTGTCCAACTAGGAATGAAACTAGTGACTTTAACTTTGATACTAATTGTTGAATTGAGAATTTACCATTGGATAAAAAACTATAGTTAATAGTTAGAGTGCAACTCTTCTACTTAAAAGCATAGCAATCCAAACACCACAATTCAATTGTAACCTAGTTCACTTAGCTTCTACCATGAGACAATTCATGTATACTATAATAAGAAGAACATTTGAAAGAAACCATCTATATTTTTTATCTTCCTTATTGGTATAAACTAGATGTAAGACACATCATAATGTGATGCATGCGGAGAAAAAATATTTGTGATACTATAATTGGGACATTGCTTAATATCAAAGGAAAGATAAAAGATTAAATGAAATTAGATTAGGAATTGGTTGATAGGTATATGGCATGAGTTACACCCATAATATATTGGTAAGTGCACCTGCTTGTTCCTAGCTTGCCAAACACATTGTCCAAAAAAATGAAGTTTTGTGTGTGTTAACATGGTGTGAAAGGCAAGATACTCATTGAATGTTAAGAGTCTTGTATCCATCCAAGATTTAAAGTTAGTTACTTTAAAGTGTCATGATATTGTCATGTATTGATAACTTTTACCTATGGTTATTCACAACATTTTACCTTTTACTATTAAATTATGTTTGTTCTTCAATGGCATTTGCAAGAAATTCATTGACTTCACAAGTTAGAAAAGTTGGAAAATGAAGTAATTTCAATCTTGTTTGTTGGAAATATATTTTCTACTTTTTTTTATATCATTATGCATGTGATAATTCATTTTGTGAAGGAGATTTGATTGTGTGACCTAGTTTATTTAAGATGGATGTACCCTATTGAGAGATACATGAAGATCATGAAAACATATGTCAAAAATCAATATAGCTTAAAACTTCTATTATGGAGAGGTACATTGCAAAATAAATTGTTGAGTTTTGTGTAGAGTGCATGTCAAAGACTAAACACTAGTGCAAAAAAGCCAAACAAATGCGGCTATTTTATATTTATAAGTGCAACTATACAGTCGCACTTGATCAACACGTAGTCTTAAATCGAAGATTTACAAATGCGGCTAAAATAGCCGTATTTGTAAATCCCATTTATAAATGCGGCTATCCTAAACAGCCGTATTTGTAAATACTTCTGAGAGAGAAGAAAAAGAATAAAATATTGCATTTAAAAATGTGGCTTTTACCAAAGCCGCATCCATAAATTGGATTTACAAATGCGGCTATTGTAAATAGCCGCATTTGTAAATAGTAATATTTTTTTCGTGCGTTCTGTTTAGTGCTAATTCCCATACAAATTAACCTGTTCAATTATAACCTAGCCAGACAAATACTGAAATTCAGATAATCAATTATTATATATTGATAAAAATGTATTACAATCACTAATAATATATCTTTATCTATCTATCTAATTCCTATATTATTCATTAGCTAACCTAGAGTTATAAAAATTTAGGAAATATGTGGACCAAGAATGTCTCACATATGATATGGCATCCGAAGACATTGGGTTCTCATCGGTGAAGAACTGCATTTGAAAATATGGTTGACATAAATTAGTTTTAAGATACTATGTTCAACAATTATAAAAATAATTTAACATAATGTTACCTCATGCCAATTACTTTTAAGGCCTAGTCTTACAATGGTGTAATAACCACACTCATAGCTTCCTGGTTGTTTATTGCACTGTAATTCAATAAAAAGTAAAAGTTAGTATTCATAAACAATGAAAAGAGAAAGGAAAAAAATTACAAACCTTTAGTCTTATCCAGGTCAAATTTTGAAAATTTGAATTAGATCAAACTTTTAGGATGTTATATCCACACCATGAACTGGTTAAGACAAAAATCTGAGTTAGTAAATGGTTAATTAGTAACATACGGAGTTAAGTTTATAATGTACTTACCTATCAACGATATTTTTAAGACTTGTGGATGGCTTCTTGTGTAGGGAACAATGTTGAAAATGGATGATGCTCCCTAAAGACTATATAAGTGTTTGATGTAGCAAATGTTGTGCTTTGCTTTGAAGCTTGTTATATTGTACTAAGGAGGTCTTGAATATAGGGTAAAGTGAGTTTAAGGTAGCCTTTTGGTTCGTGACCCACCTCATGACCCTAATCAAGGTGATAAGATCAATCACAAAGTTTTCTTAATGTTTTTCTCATGTCTTTTCTCAAAATATGTTTTCTGCTAAAAAATAACTCTGTTGTTTTGTAAAACAACAGGTTCTTTCTAAATTGTGCCTTTTGCTTTAGAGTTTTTCACAAAGTTTTGTTTTGGCACAAGTAAACCTGTCCCAGCCTTTTTGTTACCGTTATGCTGAGTTGGAGACAGTTGGAAAAACTCTCTTTGTCTTTTCGAAAATAAATCTATTTATTTTAACTTCAACCTGTTGATTTTATAACAGTTTTGAACTATTTTTTGAAAAGTAGTTAGAAACAACTTTCTATATAAAGACAAGCATTTCTCTTTTTAAAAAATAGAGATTACATAGTTTTAACAGAGCTTAAACAATTTTTTTTGGTGAGATCAAAAGATTGGAATGCTTTGGTGAATGTTTTGAAAAGAGAATTTTCAAGTGCTTTCTCATTGGTTACCTTGGTCAAGATTGAGGTGCTGTCATTGTGGTGTTGCAGTTATGTGGCTACTATTTTTCAGATTTCTTGTTCAATCTTCCAGGTGCTTTCTTTCATAAATTCATTTCAGTGTAAAGGTGGTTATATAGACATTTCAAGATAGGGTTTCTTGGAGTGTTCATAGTGTTGAAATAGAGATTTTCAGCTTTGTTTTTCCTAGTTCTTGTAGGGTTCAAGAACTGTAAGGTGTTGTAATTGTTTTTTAGTGGAATCCACCTTGGTGTGAGGTGGGACTGTATGTAGCTCTTGATGAGTGAACCAGTATAAATCGTGTGTGCAAATTTCTCTTTTCAATCTCTGCTGCAATCTCCTTAATGTTGAACCAAGTGGTGTTCAATGTTTTGAAAAATCCAAATCCTTTGAAGGATGTTGAAGCCTCTGCTTTGCTTGATGCTGCTGTGCTAGTTTAAAGCTTTGTTCTGGGGTAATTTAATGTTGTAATCCACCCTTAGATTAAATCTCAAAGCAATTAGCATCTCAATCTTTAACAAAGCAAAATGTTTTTCAAGCTAAGTTGAAACAACCGATTGTTTTGTCGAAACAACCGATTGTTTACACTTAGGTGTTTTGAGAAAGTTTGAAAACTGTTTTTGAATGGTGAAATCTGTTAAGTAACAAAACAACTGATTGATCCGAGGAAACAATCGATTGTTTGTTTTGGAACCATAACAGAAAAACTGTTTTCTTTGACTGAGCTTTAAATGCTTTAAAACTGAATACGCTCCAGTCATTAAATGCTTTGACCAATCTTTTTAAAGCAATTAAGAGTTTGTTAAGATTTGATAACAAACTATATCTTTGTATAAATTCAGAAAAACTGATTTAAGTAAAAAGAATCTTTTGACAAAGTTTTTCTAAGAGAGCTTTTCAAAGTGTTGAGATTGCTTAAGAATTTTGTGATTGATCAAGGTGCTGGAATAGGATTTTACTTGTATTGATTTCAGATATTCATCTGTAACAAGTGTAATCTTTGTAAACTGCTGAAACAATTCGTTTGTGTATTTTTGCTGAGATTGGTTGTGTGTTCTTGAGGTATTCAAGATCGGCAATCTTAGTGTTGGCCAAAGAGAGTGTGTTTCTTGAGGTTTTCAAGGTCATTCTCTTGGTTGTTGTGTAAGTGATCAAGGTGTGATTGCTTAGTGGATTTCCTCAGGGTTTCTGAGAAGACTGGATGTAGCTCTAGATTGGAGTGAACCAGTATAAACAACTATGTAAAATCTTTCTATCCTTAACTCTTTAAATTCAGTTTGTTTGTTGTTTGCTGGTATAAACAACTGATTGTTTCGAAGAAACAACTGATTGTTTTTCTAGTATTACAGTTTTGCTTGCTGTTTTGGCTAACTGAATTGCTGAATTAATTGGTTTCTGAAATAAATTCATTCTAGCTGTGAAAAGTTTGCAAAAACCCCTTTAGACAATTCAACCCCCCTCTAGTTTAAAGCCATCTTTTCTAACACTTAAAACTGATAATCTGCTGCAATATAAATCTGTTCTTTTAAAATTGAATCTATTGTTTCTGGCACTATTCATGCCGTTCTTCAAAGATTCAAAATAAAGTTTTTGATTGCTTGTGAATAAATTAATCTGAGTGTTGGCTTATTGAAGAAAGTAATAAAATCTTTAAAAGAACCTAGCTTAAGGATCAAACATAGCTTCATGATACGTCTTTAAGATTTAAGTAGGATTTCTTGAAACAAAATCTTTCTTAATCTTGTTGTTGTAAAGATACCAACTTTGTTCTTTGGAAATTCATTCATTGGTTTTGAGAATTAATCTGGTTAAGGTTCTGTATTCTCAAAGTGATCAGAAAAATAATTTGTTCTTCATAAAATCAATCTGTTCTTTTTCTGTGTTTTTCTGAAAACAGCTTCTAATTGTGAAAATTTTAAAAGCTCAATTCAACCCCCCTCTTGAACTTTGACACTAATAAACCCAACAATTGGTATCAAGAGCTAGAACTTGAATTTTACTCAAGTTTGTGTGCAATATGTCTGAGTTTAAGATGCCTTTTGCTAAGGGTTCGTTTATTAATAGACTCCCTATGTTTGCTGGAGTGAATTATGCTTTTTGGAAAATAAGAATGAAAATTTTCATGGAATCCATTGACCTTGGTATTTGGGATGCTGTGGTCAATGGACCATTTATGCCTATGCAGGTTATCAAGGAAGAAACAGTGAAGAAACCATGGTCTGAATGGAGTGATAGTGAAAGAAAAAAAGCTCAATATGACTCTGTTGCAAAAAACATCATAACTTCTACATTGACAATGGATGAATTCTTCAGAATATCTCAGTGCTATTCGGCTAAGGAAATGTGGGAGATTCTGGAGGTAACCCCCGAAGGCACGGATGATATGAAGAGATCAAGGAAACATTCACTTATCCAAGAGTATGAGTTGTTCAAGATGCAACCTGAAGAAAGCATTGTTGATGTACAGAAGAGGTTTACTCACATTTTAAACCATCTTATTGGATTGGGAAAAGTGTTTGACAGGGAAGAACTCCATATAAAAGTGTTGAAGTGCCTTGATAGGAGCTGGCAACCTAAATTCACTGCAATTTCAAAAAGTAAAGATCTATCTAAGATGTCTACTGCTGCATTATTTGGAAAATTGATGAAACATGAGTTGGAACTCAAGAGGCTGAAAGAGCAAGAGACAGTGGAAAGGGAAACAAGAGGACTTGCCTTAAAAACAATTGTACAGGATGACAGCAGTGAGGAAGAAAGGAACACAGAACATGATGAAACATTGAGTCTACTCACAAGAAAGTTCAGCAGATTTCTGAAGAAGAAGGGCAGAGAAAGGACTCAACAAAAGAAGATGTATTCTAAACCAAATGAATTAAATTCCTCTAACTACACCTGTTTTTGGTTGTGGCAAGGCAGGACATATCAAGATTGATTGTCCAAACAATCAAGTGAAGGAGAAACAAATCAGCAAGAAGGTTGGTAAAAGAAAAGGAAAAAGGGCTTACATCTCATGGGAAGATAATGAAGTTTCATCCACAAGCGATTCATCAACTGCAAGTGAAGAAGCAAACCTTTGCTTCATGGTGAATGATGAAGGATCAATCTCTGATTCAGTAAGTGATTTCTCTACTAATTGTAAGAGTTATGATCAATTGCTAATTGCATTTAAAGAAACCCATGATGAAGCAAATAGGTTGGCTGTAATATGTTAAGTTAAGAAATGCAAATAATCATCTTGAACCTAAGGTGAAGTCTCTTGAGGAAGAGTTGCATAAAACTAAAACTGAACTTGTCATTCTTGAATTAACATGTTTGCATGAATCTATAAAAACCTGTGAAAACTGTAAAAAGCTGGAAAAACAGGTTGATTATTTGCTAAAAACATTGTCTAATTTCACTAAGGGAAGGGATAATCTTGAGACTCTTTTAGGGTCACAAAATGTTGTTTTTAACAAAAATGCAATTGGTTATAATCTTAGAAAGAAAAATAATGTTAAAAGTTGTCCAGTTTCTTTGTTCCCTCAAAAACAAGTTTTTCCTCTTTCAATAATGTTAAAAAGGTATATCCTGTTTCCTGCTTCTATTGTATGAAGTCTGGTCATACATCTAGAACATGCAGAATTAGAAAGTATGTTGTTCCAAAAGGTTTAGTTAAATGGATTCCTAAAGAAAGGTAATAATCTGTCTGGACCCAAAAACTAAAGCGTACCATATATTGCTGCTGTTTATTTTGCGAAAAAGCAGCAGAAAAGTGAACAAATGGTATTTGGACAGTGGATGCTCGAAACATATGACTGGAGATCTCACTCAGTTTATAGATTTAAAACTCAAAGCTGAAGGGTATGTTACCTACGGGGGCAATAACAAGGGAAGAATACTTGGAAGAGGAAATGTAGGAACCAAAGGATCAACCTTAATTGAAAATGTGTTACATGTGGAAGGATTGAAACACAGCCTCTAGAGCATCATTCAATTATGTGACAAGGGTTACAACATCAACTTTGAAACCAACAAATGCACAATATTAGATAAGGAATTTGGTAAGGTGTTGTTTACAGGTAAAAGGGTAAACAATATCTACCTCTTAGATATCATGAACAATAACACTAAAATTGAATGTCTCTTATCAAAAAGTGATGAGTCTTGGCTGTGGCATAGAAGGTTGGCACATATCCATACAAAACATTTGAATAAGCTAAAATCAAAGAATCTTGTTTCTGGTTTACCAAACATTAAGTTTCAAAATGACAGATTATATGATGCATGTGTTAAAGGTAAACAAATAAGAACTTCTTTTAAATCTAAAGAAATAGTTTCTACAAAACAACCTTTAGATGTTCTGCATATGGATCTGTTTGGACCTTCTAGGACTGCTAGCTTGGCTGGAAACTTATATGCTCTAGTAGTTGTTGATGATTTTTCAAGATATACATGGACTCTTTTTCTTGCTACCAAAAATGATGCATATAAGGCTTTTAAGAAACTGTCTAAGATTCTGTAAAATGAATGTGGTATTCGTAGTGATCATGGGGGAGAGTTTCAGAATTCGAAGTTTGATAAGCTTAGTGAAAAACATGGGATATCAAATAGTTTTTCTGCCCCTAGAACACCCCAACAAAATGGTGTGGTTGAGAGGAAAAATATATCACTATAAGAGCTTGCTAGGACTATGTTGAATGAATCTAAGCTACCTAAATACTTCTGGGTTGGTGCAGTTTATATTGCTGTTTATGTGCTTAATAGAACATTAATTAGCCTATCCTTAAGAAAACACCATATGAGTTGTATAAGGGAAGAAAGCCTTGTGTAAGTCATCTTAGAGTGTTTGGATGTAAGTGCTTTATTTTGAATAATGGCAAAGATAATTTGGATAAGTTTGATGCAAAATCTGATGAAGGAATTCATATTGGCTATGCTTTGAATGGACATGCTTATAGGGTCTTCAATAAAAGGTTGCTAACTGTGGAAGAATCTATGCATGTAGTGCTTGATGAATCTGACAATTACATGCCAAAACCAGTCTTAGATGAATAGGAATGTGATGATTTAAGAACTGTTCTGCATAAGAATGATTTGATTGATAAAGATGCAAATGATTCACATGCTGTCAAAGAGTTTGTTGTTCCTGCAGATTTACCTAAGGAGTGGAAGACTCCTAGAGACTTGACACTTGACAATGTCATTGGAAATATTGAAAAAGGGGTTTCAACCAGAAATTCTCTTAACAATTTTTGTGAAACCATGGCCTTTGTCTCACAAGTAGAACCTAAAAATCTGAAGGAAGCTTTGCAGGACAGCAACTGGATTACAGCTATGCAGGAAGAACTGAATCAGTTTACAAGAAATGAAGTGTGGTCCTTAGTTTCAAGAACACCTGAGATGAACATTATAGGAACAAAATGGGTGTACATAAATAAGATGGATGAGTATGGAGTAATCACAAGGAATAAGGCAAGACTGGTTGCCAAAGGATATAACCAGGAAGAGGGAATAGATTATGACGAGACATATGCACCAGTGGCAAGGCTTGAAGCTGTAAGACTGCTCTTAGCATTCTCCTGCATCAAAGGATTCAAATTATTCTAAATGGATGTTAAAAGCGCATTCTTGAATGGGTATATCAATGAAGAGTTATATGTCTCATAGCCCCCAGGTTTTGAAGACTGCATAAATCCAAAACATGTATTCAAGCTAAAGAAGGCACTCTATGGACTTAAACAAGCTCCTAGACAATGGTATGAAAGGTTGAGTGTTTTTCTGATTTCACAAGGTTATGACAGAGGTACATCTGACAAGACATTGTTTATCAAGAGAAAAGAGAAAGACATAATTCTGGTTCAAGTCTATGTGGATGATATTATATTTGGATCAACCAATGAAGTGTTGTGTGAGACATTTGTGGAAATTATGAAGAATGAGTTCGAAATATCTATGATGGGTGAACAGAATTACTTTCTAGGTCTACAGGTCAAACAACTCAAAGATGGTATATTCATAAACCAAGCCAAGTATTGCAAGGACTTGCTAAGGAAATTTGAAATGGATAAGTGCAAATCTATTAGCACACCATTCTCAACTAGCTGCCATCTTGATCATGATATAGCTAGAAATCTTGTTGATGAGACTAAGTACAGAGGGCTAATTGGTTCTTTATTATATCTTACTAACATAATGTTTGTTGTATACATGTGTGCTCGCTTTCAATCTGCTCCAAAAGAGTCACACTTCAATGCAGCCAAGAGAATTCTGAAATATCTACAAGGAACCAAAGATGTTGGCTTATGGTATCTAGGTAATGTTTCACTAAGTCTAACCGGTTACTCTGACTCAGATTTTGCAGGGTGCAAGATTGATAGAAAAAGCACGAACGGCACCTGCCACTTGCTTGGATCAAGCTTAATCTCTTGGCGGTGCAAAAAACAAGCATGTGTTGCTCTCTCTACTGCTGAAGCAAAATATATTGCAGCAGGGAGTTGCTGTGCTTAAACTTTATGGTTAAGGCAACAGCTAAATGATTTCGATATCTTGCTAAATAAAATTCCTATTTTGTGTGACAATACTAGTGCCATCAATTTGACAAAAAATCCCATCATGCATTCAAGAACCAAGCATATTGAAATAAGACATCATTTTCTAAGAGAGCCTATATCAAATGGAACATGTGAAATTAAATTCATTGGTACTGATTTGCAACTTGCTGACTTGTTTACTAAACCTTTGGCTAAAGATAGGTTTAATTTTCTGCTAAATGAATTGCGTATTATAAGCATAAGTTGTCCACTACAATGAAAAATTAAATATGTTGTTTATCATTTAAATGTGTTCTTTTCCCTCTGATACCGGTTTGAATTTATGACTAGGAAAGAGAAACATTAATTTTTTTTTCCAGTGACTGACATAATGGGTATTAACCGGCAGGTTTTTTCCTTTTTTTCTTAATAGTGTAACTGATTTGATGCATTGATTATGTAATTGGATGAATTGATGCATGAAACATGGCTCCAATATATTCTTGCTCTATTCGAAAATATTTTTTGCACATACACAGGGAATCAAATCTACACATATCTCTGCTCTTATGATCCTTAGTAATTCCTTTGATAAAAATTACTATTTTTCTTCTGTTATATAGACCTATGTTGGTATTGCCAACTCTCATCTTTCACCCTTTGCCTAAAACTGTTAAGGTAACTCTATCTTTTATGTTTTGTTGCTTTGCACCATTCACATTGTACTAACTTTCTGTCAAGCTGGTTGTTGTCTCTTGATTAAGTGCAGGCTTGAAGTTGTTTTAAAGAAGAACAAAGAGAAGCAGAACTCTACTACAAGAAGAAGTGATATACTTTCTATGCTTATCTCATGCTTATGTTGCTTAAGACTGTTATGTATGGCTACTATTATCTGGTTTCATATTTTCTATGCCCCAATGTTGTTTGATGAATCCAAAGGGGGAGAAAAATAGCTCATACTGCTAGGTGATGCAGACTTGATAAGCTGTTGTGGTATAGGGAGGTATATATTCTCTAATCTGTTTTTTTTTTTGTGTTCACTTTCAATTTATTTTGGAATTAAGTGCAGTACAAGTGCTGATCTTTCTTCAAAGCAACAGAACTACGAGGATTTGTCTCCATCAAACAAGGGAAGATTGTTGAAAATGGATGATGCTCCTTGAAGACTATATAAGTGTTTGATGTAGCAAATGTTGTGCTTTGCTTTGAAGCTTGTTATATTGTACTAAGGAGGTCTTGAATATAGCGTAAAGTGAGTTTAAGGTAGCCTTTTGGTTCGTGACCCACCTCATGACCCTAATCAAGGTGATAAGATCCAACACAAATTTTTCTTAATGTTTTTCTCATGTCCTTTCTCAAAATATGTTTTATGCAGAAAAATAACTCTGTTGTTCTGTAAAACAACAGGTTCTTTCTAAATTGTGCCTTTTGCTTTAAATTTTTTCACAAAGTTTTGTTTTGGCACAAGGAAACCTGTCCCAGCCTTTTGTTACCGTTATGCTGAGCTGGAGACAGTTGGAAAAACTCTCTTTGTCTTTTCGAAAATAAATCCATTTATTTTAACTTCAACCTGTTGATTTTATAACAATTTTGAACTATTTTTTGAAAAGTAGTTAGAAACAGTTTTCTATATAAAGATAGGCATTTCTCTTTTTAAAAAATAGAGATTACATAGTTTTAAATAAAGCTTAAACAATTTTTTTGGTGAGATCAAAAGATTGGAATGCTTTGGTGAATGTTTTGAAAAGAGAATTTTCAAGTGCTTGTTCATTGGTTACCTTGATCAAGATTGAGGTGCTGTCATTGTGGTGCTGTAGTTCTATGACTATTGTTTTTCAGAATTCTTGTTCAATCTTCTAGGTGCTTTCTTTCCTAAATTCATTTCTGTTCAAAGGTAGTTATATAGACATTTCAAGATAGGGTTTCTTGGAGTGTTCTTAGTGTTTAAATAGAGTTTTTCAGCTTTGTTTTGCCTAGTTCTTGTAGGGTTCAAGAACTGTAAGATGTTGTAATTGTTTTGAATTGTTTTTTAGTTGAATCCACCTTGGTGTGAAGTGGGATTGGATGTAGCTCTTGATGAGTGAACCAGTATAAATTGTGTGTGCAAATTTCTCTTTTCAATCTCTGTTGCAATCTCCTTAAAACTGATAATCTGCTACAATATAAATCTGTTCTTTTAAAATTGAATCTGTTGTTTCTGGAACTGTTCATACTGTTCTTCAAAGATTCAAAATAAAGTTTTTGATTGCTTGTGAATAACTCAATTTGAGTGTTGGCTTATTGAAGAAAGTAATAAAACCTTTAAAAGAACCTACCTTAAGGATCAAACATAGTTTCATGATACGTCTTTAAGATTTAAGTAGGATTTCTTGAAACAAAATCTTTCTTAATCTTGTTGCTATAAAGATACCAACTTTGTTCTTTGGAAATTCATTCGTTGATTTTGAGAATTAATCTGGTTAAGGTTCTGTTGTCTCAAAGTGATCAGAAAAACAATCTGTTCTTCATAAATTATCCATGAAAAGAGTGAGTAAACCTTTAAAACATGAAATAGAAATTGAAGACATAAAATTAAACTTACTCATTAATATAAGGGCATAAATAAATTTCTTTTCCCTCTTTTTCCAAGGTGTTAGTGATGTATGATTGGGTCTCATTTGCCTTTGCTCCAGTGGGATTAGTATATGCGGGATCTAAGAATCCATACACATTTTCCTTTCCCTCAGTGATAGAGACACCATTCAAAAACCTACAAGTAATTAGTTAAAGCATAATTAATGCTAATTTAACATAAAGTAAATTGAAATATAGGTAAACATACTTACATCATAAAAAATTGAATTATATTTATATTGAGATCCTGATCCGCAGCCACAAATTCTAATAAGTCTGACATGTATATGTACAGTGGTAGCTCAGTGTTTACTTCAAAAAAGGTATTA
This sequence comes from Phaseolus coccineus, assembly GCA_037954025.1. NCBI lineage: Eukaryota > Viridiplantae > Streptophyta > Magnoliopsida > Fabales > Fabaceae > Phaseolus > Phaseolus coccineus. The sequence goes on along the minus strand of CM075681.1, from coordinate 9,634,320 downwards.
TCCCATGGAACTTCCAGAGGATCTCGACCAATCTGTCCAGCAACTACAGCTAAGGAAGCTATAGATCATCAATCGGAACCTCATGCTTCCTTTTCGGACTTGGTTTTCGATGAGGTTTCTACAAAATAAAAAACATTTGTTTTAAATTAGATAGAATATATAAATATAAATGAATATAATGAAATCAAATTATTACCGGAGGTTCTAGCATAATTCGAATGAGGTGTCTGGGCCAGGCTACGAATGCTTGAAATGCATCGGCGACAGTTGTTACCTCATTTGAAGGTAGTGGAACACGAGTATCAACTACTCATACTCTTTCAACTGTTACCTTTGCCACATCAAGGGAGAGAGGAACGTTACGTAAGGTGGTGGCCTCTTCATAGACTTTTCCAATGGCCACCACTTGAGGAATCATGTCGCCCTCTACTAGTAGCTCACAATGCCTAGGCTGACCAACGATATCCTCCCCTAATGTTGTAGGAGTCGCACAACTCCTCTTTGTGCTCTTGGGAGCAGGACTAACAAGCACCTGAATTGGCAGCTCACCACAAACTTGTTGCGATAGTAACTCCTGTCACAACTCTAGCCACATCCTTTCAGTCTCCTTTCTCATCTCGTCCATTAATTCTTGTCATAGCTTACTCTTCATTTCTGCTTTGGTCTCTTGGGGGGACGAGGATGAGTGTCGTAGTACAACTCCAAAATATAGTTTAATTCCAACCCCCTGTCCAGCTGCACGAACACGACCACAATGCTTAGGTCGTCCAATTGGTTCAACTAGGATATCGTGATGATCTTGAGGAACAAAATTACCTTAGCAGTCCAAGGTATCCTGCAAGAGACCAAAATCATTTCAGTTTTTAATATAATTAATGGTTTAAATAAATGCAAAAGAGGCTACAAATAACTTACAATTTTTTCGATGATAATCCCTGATTGCTCTAAACTAAGTGCACCGAACTTCTTAATTCGGTCCATCTTCCATTTTACATGGCGCAAAGGTGGTCATGGAGGAGAAGTGACCCTTGTATCCATATTCTCATACCAAGTCCCCTGTCTAGATTGCTCCTTTTCCACCATCAGTGATTGCTCAAGCTTTTGGTACCCCGAACGAGACATTACGTGTGGGGTAAGATTCATCAAAGCCATGTCTTGTTGTTTCTTCTGACGATCCTGTCATAAATGAAATAAACAAAGTGAATTAAATAATATTAACTTATTAATGTGACTTCAATAAAAATAGTTAAGTAACTTCACTTACCATCCAAGCTTCATTTTCACGACTTTCTTTAAAAAGACACCATGTCTCTTCATCAATGCGTTGGTACTTTAAACAAGGACTTTCACCTTATACTTGCCAAAAGCATAATTTGTCGTCTGTCTTGACTTAAACTGACGAAATTTAAGTCTGATATTGGATAGAATATTTGATCGAAGCGGTTCCACATTAGGGATTTCAAAATTTGCCTGCAAAATAATATCATCACATTAAAATTAATCAATGAATATTAAAAGGCAATATATATGATAACGATAATAATCTAAAGCTTACCTGAACATCCTTCCAGAGCATTTTTCAATCAACCTCTGATACATCCTCCCATGAATTAATCAAAATAGAGAGTCTCTCCCGAGAAATAACTCCAAGATAGCTGCTAAAAGTCTCAACATTAAGACCAAAAGCCACTCCAGTGTTGACGTCAATATCAACATGTATCTTCTCACCAGCAGCACGTCTCAATGAGAGACGCTTCAATCTAGTAGGTCCTCTGCTGCCTCATCTGGATCGGGGTCAGATTGGAGTCTAATCGTCATCCATATCTGTGTTAAAAAATTAGGTAACATACATTAGTTAACCTACGTCGAAAGAAAATCATATAAAACAAATACATCAAATTCTAAATGCGTATTATCAAAAACTATTTCTAAATTTATTACCATAGTCTACGAATGTTCATATGTAAATTCCTTCACTGTGGTCTTTACGGGTTGCATGTACATCATCAACTGCATCGTCATCTTTATTATTTATCATTGTTGTTAATGAACTGGGGTCACCATTTTCAATATCATCTATGGCCTCCCTTGTTTTTTTCCCGTGTAAAACGACATACCAATGTTCTGACGTAGGATCTTGGATGTAGAAAACCTGAGATGCTTGTTGAACCATTATAAACGGCTCATCTCGATACCCCGTCTTTCGAAAGTCCACTAGTGTGAATCCTGTTTCATCAATTTTAACCCCACTTTTATTGTCAACCCATTTACACTTAAAAACTGGAACAGAAAACTTAGTATAGTCAACCTCTCATATCTCTTCTATAAACCCATAGTATGCCATTGATCCAAGAACAGAATTTCTATCTTTCGAAGTAGAAAACTACATTGACTCGGCTTCAAGAGTAACAGCAGAATTTTGAACTGTACTCTTTTCATCCATAGAATTCATGTAAAATATACAATTATTCACTTCGTACGCTTTACAAGAAATGACATCAAACTTCAATCCAGCAGCCAACTAGGTCAAGGTCTCCAATGCCATTGAATCCTTAAACACCTTGTCTTTAAACCAAGGCATGAAAGTTCTATTATGTTCCATCAAGACCCATTTCTCTGCTTGTCTTGGGTTATTTGCCTTCACGATGGCTTTATGAGCTTCTATGTAAGGTATAACTTCATTTGTGTTATTCAAAATATACAAATGTGCTTGCAAGACTTCTGATCGAGATTTGCTTACAATATTCACACCACGTAAACATTTACTTGTAGAACGCCTGTGGTGCCATGAATTAGCTAGAACACCTATTGGATTTGCTTTTGACATGTACTCTGAACAAAATTCAATACTTTCTTCAACTACGTACCTTTCAATCATTGAAGCTTTTGGACGATAATGATTTTTCACATAACCTTTCAAAATTTTCATATACTGCTCAACAGATACATCCATCTTAAGTACACTGGTCCACACAATCTAACCTCTCTAACCAGATGCACAACTAGATGAACCATGATGTCAAAAAAAGATGGAGGCAAAAACATCTCCAATTCACACAAGATAACAACAATTTCATCTTCAAGTTCATCTAATTTTAATGGATCAATGAATTTACAAAATATAGAAGAGAAGAATGAACACAAACAGGTTATGGTGTGTCTAACATTTTTTGGTAAGATCCCACAAATAGCTACCGGCAGCAACTGTTGGATCAAGATGTGGCAATCATGAGACTTCGACCCAATTAACTTAAAATCTTGCATTGACACTAGGCTCTTCACATTTGAGGAATGTCCTTGTGGCACTTTCACACCCTTTAGACATTGACAGAAACTTACTTTTTAATCTTTTGACATGGTGTAACAGGCTGGGGGCAAATATGTATGCTTACCCATTTGTATCGGTGCCAACTCGCCTCGTATGTTCATCTCAATCAAATCTAAACGAACATTTAGACCATCCTTCGTCTTCCCGTTAATGTTAAGAAGAGTACCAATTAAGCTATCACACACATTCTTCTCAACATGCATTACATCAATACAATGTCTGACTTCTAACCTCGACCAGTACGAAAGATCAAAGAAGATTGATTTTTTCTTCCAAATGTTTGTCACAGATGACTTTTTTTTGGCTTACCGAAGGTGTGGTTTATGTTATTTACCTTTTCGTAAACCTTAACACCAGTTAATGGAGTTGGTGGACCACTAGTCTCTTGGTGTCCATTAAAGTTTTTTTTCAATCTTCGATAAGGATGATGACTTCTAAGAAACCTCCGATGCCGAAGATATATTGTCTTCCTTCCATGTTTCAATTCTTGAGAAGAGGTGTCTTCTTCGCATATTGGACATGCTTTATGACCCTTAACACTATAACCTGATAGGTTACCATATGCCGGAAAGTCATTGATGGTGCAAAATAACATGGCATGTAGCTTGAAAGTTTCATTAGAAAATCCGTCAAATATTTGAACACCCTGATCCCACATTAACTTCAAATCTTCAATTAGGGGACTTAGATAAACATCTATGTCATTCCCTGGCTGTTTCGGACCAAATATCATCATAGAAAACATCATGTATTTTCGCTTCATGCACAGTCTAGGAGGTAAGTTGTAAATAACTAGTAAAACAGGCCATGAACTGTGATTTGTACTCATATTACCGAACGGATTCATTCCGTCTGTAGCTAGACCAAGTCAGATATTTCTTGACTCTTTACCAAACTCTGGAAACTCATCATCAAATTTCTTCCATTGAATAGAATCAACTAGATGTTGGTATATGCCATCACACTTCCTCTCATTTGCATGCCATCTAAGATTCTTAGCATCATTTGGGTTTGCAAACAAACTCTTCATCCTTGGAATGATAGGAAGATACCACATGTTCTTGCCAGTTGACTTGGCCACCGATTGACTCCGATGACTGGTTCTGGCTCCACCTATCTCCACTGGAATTTGGGCCTTCCTTGGTTGTTTGGATGTTATTCCTATCAAGACAGAGGGCACCCTTACAGTCGGTCACACTCCGACGCTCAAGTCAGTAAGGGCTTATGGAAGAATAAGAAACAGATAGGTTCAATATTAAAAAATTGTATTTAAAATTGCGTACCTTCACCTGGGGCCTTAAGCCCCTTTTATAGAGTACCATTAGGTTACCATTGGTAACCACCTTCCCTCCTGAGAATCCTATCTCTAGTGAGAGTATATTCAATAAAGAGAATTTTTTATAGTGTATGTAATATTAACAGCACAACTGTGTAGAATTCTATCTTTTGGGAGTGCAACAACCCTAACAGAATAACCACCTGGACTCCAATTAAGGCGGGGTCCAATCTAATCTACTTTCAAGTACATTTACCTGCTTTTACGTATAACATATGCAATTGCTCCAGAGATAATAAAATCTCAACTGGAATATAACTGGGAATATTATCTTTTATCTTTAAGGTGTAGACCGCAAGTAATCACAAATGCACGCTCCTATCTTTAAGATTATATCATGCAACAAATAACTAATTGCAACCCTCTCGACCCAACGGCCGAGCTAACCTGCCTGCAGGCACCGATGTCCGATCTTCGTGGATTGAGATCTGTTCCACTACACAAGCCCCCCAGTCTCGAGTTGAACTGGCTTCAGTGAAGAGACTAAGTTGCTCTCAAACCCCTTCTGTAGCCTTCAAAACAACTTCACATTTGTTGTATATATGCATGCACAGTTTTATTTATGCCACTATGCTTTCCCTTTACATGGCTTGACTAGCACATTTGATAATGCATGCAAAGACTTCACACTTAAGTAATATGGACATTGTTCTTGCCGGTTGACTCGCCTGTCAGTTGACTCCACGACACTCACACGCCTCCTTCCTCACGTTGATATGTGCTTGATTCTGGCGAAACAATCTGCACCTGCAAAAAAGAAAGGGGCGCCCTAGAGGCCGTTTGCACTCTGACGCTCAAGTCAATATTGGGCAAGAAACACTAACTGTATCGAGTTTCTCTGTGTTTAGGTCTAGAAACTGCGTACCTTTGAGAAGTATTTTACTGACCCTTATATAGTCTAGGGTTTACTGCGCCGCTAGCCCTAATTAGGGTTCACTGCGCTGCTAGCCATATTCAGGGTTTACTGGAATACCCTTGCGCCACTATCACCCAATCTTAGGGTAATCTAGCACATAAGGTTTCCTTCTCTAGAGTGCAAACTCTAACAGGGTGACCACCTGGATGCCTCCTTGTGCACCTAGTCTCTGGGGCCACCTGTTCTGGGAGTGCCCTTGCTGTTCACGTGCCATGCATATAGCCTTTACTGGGAAACCCTAGTTCTGATGAGTACTCGACCCTCAGAACTCTGCACCTAACTGTGCTCTCCCTGCTACCCGCATAGGCTCTTCGTGATTCAGGCCTCTCCCTACCTCTGGGTATTTAACTGGTCATTGGCCCACACTGGGAACCAATCTTAGCTGTTCTGTCTACGCTGTTCAAATCACCCAAGACCGATGTCACCTCGTCACACTCTGTTGCCAAGGACTGATCACCCTGCAGAGTGACAAGGACACATCAGCCCTTTCTGGTGATCGTCACGCTGATGACTAATCACCCGTCTCTGTGGGAACATGCTGATGACTAATCACCCTTCTCTGTGGGAACATGCTGATGACTAATCACCCTTCTCTGAGGGGACATCATGATCAAATCTAATGATAAATCCTATCATGACAAAGGTGATTTACGATGCATTTCAAGTAATGACCAACTATCTTTAGTAAGATAATCTTTCTAACTCAATGTAGCAAATTACCGCGCACCGTCATCCTTAGGACGACTTGTACCTGATGGCTTGTAGCGGGCATTTTCACCTCACCCTTCCTTTATATGTCCCTTCTCAAGGATGGGGGTGGCCGACTTGGGCCTTGATCCATTCCCTGTGAGGCATATTCAACGCTGATGTGGATTGCTCTGCATCCCTTACCTGCACCATCGGGGCGTAGAGTCTGTTCAATGGCTCGAGCCTCGGGCCACAACGGTGGCAAGTTACGACTTGAGAGCCATTATGGATGGGTGCTCGAGCCACAACGGTGGTGAGCTGTGACTTGAGAGTCGCTATGGACGGGTGCTCGAGCCACAACGATGGCAAGCTGCGACTTGAGAGCCGCTATGGATGGGTGCTTGAGCCACAACGGTGATGAGCTGCGACTTAAGAGCCGCAATGTCCCTATTTGAGGGTTCTTGAGCCATAGTGATGGCGAGATCAAAGAAGAAGAGAATAATGGCTCAAGCCATAACGGTGGCAAGCTACGACTTGAGAGTCGCTATGTACCTGCAGAAAGATTCCAAATTTGGAGTGTTCCCAAGAGGAAAATACCTTTGCTTATTCAAGCACACAGGGCACTTTCCCCAGCATCTTTCCGCCCAAGTCACCATCCTGTTTGGGTGCGCGAGCCACAGCGATGGTGAGCTGCGACTTGAGAGTCGCTATGTACCTGTTCAAGGGCTCGAGCCACAGCGGTGGCGAGCTACAATCAGGGGTGCCCATGTCCAGATTGTTTCTGAGCCAAGGGTCCGCGCGCCTGAGTCGCAATGCACCTATTCGTTCCCAAACTTGGAATACTTCCAACGGGGAAATTACCTTTTCTGAAATGGAACTTGTGGCTTGTTGCGTTCCCTACTCGAGGAATGGTTCCACTATCTTGACTTTCCAGCCGATAGGCTTTGTCGTCCAACACTTCTCTGACCCTGCATGGTGTAAAAGTTTGGCGTTGTATTGTCCCTTACCGTCGAGGTATGGTAGGACATAATCATTTGTCATTCTCGACACATGAGTTCGGGCATAATTTTCAAAGTGTTTGATCTTTGTGGCATATTGTAGATTGTGAACTAGTACACCGGGTAAGTTCCCAGGAAAGAGAGGTGGGTCACCAACGGACGCGCTTAAATACTAAGTCTTTCCTCTCTAGAACTTTCCTAGACCTGTACTCTCACACTACTATGCTCTATATCCAGTAACAAGAATAATTTCTCTCCACTGAGAGATAATGATCATAATTATGATAATTGTATCACAACAGATTTAAATGATAATCATTTATGTTATCTTCATAATAACAAATTTACATATATTTGTTATTATGATAACAGATTTAAACAATAACAATGATATCTCTCATCTTCAGAATAATATCACAGTAGATAAAATATCTCTTTATCTTTTATCTCCAGGACAATATCATAATAGATTAAATATCCTTTTATCTTTATAATAATATCACAACAGATAAAATATCTTATTGTAACAGATAAAGTATAATATCACAATAGATATCTTTTTTATCTTTTATCTCTAGGACAATATCACAACAGATAAAATATTCTTTTATCTTTAGAATAATATCATAACAAATAAAATATCTTATTGTAACAGATAAAGTATAATATCACAATAGATAAAATATTTTTTTTATCTTTTATCTCTAGGACAATATCACAACAGATAAAATATCCTTTTATTTTTAGAATAATATCACAACAGATAAAATATCTTATTGCAACAGATAAAATATAATATCACAATAAAAATTATATATTTTATCTTAATTACCTTTTTTGGGTTGACCAACATCTAGGCCAAACTCGTGACCCACACTCGAGTGGTCGTACCGACACCGAGCTAGGTTGACTTACCATGTGCTTATTCGAGCAAATAATCACAGTCGAGGTTTGCCACGCTCCACGCTTGAGGAATGGCTTCTCCCTCCAGGGTCTCTAGTCTATACACTCCATTCTTGAGCACCTTGACCACGCGGTGGAGGCTATTGCTCCCAACCTATTCCAAGAGGGTCTACCCAAAAGCAAATTGTAAGCAGAAGGTATGTTAACAACAATATACCTGATCTCATGAGAAGCCGACCAAATATCCATCATACGAACTCGATTGGTTAGCCTTGGCTTCCTCGTTTTCTGCTTAGAGGGTTCTCATGGTCTCCATGATTTTATGCAAAGTGGGGGCCTCACTCCCTTCAAATCCCAGTGGACCTTACCTCATGTTCCTCATTACGTTAGAAAATTCAAAACACAATTGTGGATGGGACCTAGTTTTATCGGGCCCCATGGTGGGCGCCAAAAATATTTTTGCCGGTTGACTTGGCTGCCAATTGACTCCGATGACTAGTTCTGGCTTCGCCTATCTATGCTGGAATTTGGGCCTTCCTTAGTTGTTTAGATGTTGTTCCTATTGAGACAGAGGGTGCCCTTACGGCCAGTCACACTCCGACGAACAAGTCAGTAAGGGCTTATGGAAGAATAAGAAATAGATAGCTTCGGTATTCAAAAAGTGTATTTAAAATTGCGTACCTTCACCTAGGACCTTAAGCCCCTTTTATAGAGTACCATTAGGTTATCATTGGTAACCACCTTCCCTCCTGAGAATCCTATCTCTAGTGAGAGTATATTCAATAAAGAGAATTTTGTTATAGTGTGCGTAATCTTAACAACAACAGTTGTGTAGAATTCTATCTTCTGGGAGTGCAACAACCCTAACAGAATAACCACCTGGGCTCCAACTAAGGCCACCGCTCCCAGGGTCCAATCTACTTTCAAGTACATTTACCTACTTTTACGTATAACACATGCAATTGCTCCAAAGAGAATAAAATCTCAACTGGAATATAACTGGGAATATTATCTTTTATCTTTAAGGTGTAGACAACAAGTAATCACAAATGCACGCTCCTATCTTTAAGATTATATCATGCAACAAATAACTAATTGCTACCCTCTCGACCCAATAGCCGAGCTAACCTGCCTGTTGCAGGCATCGATGTCCAATCTCCGAGGACTGAGATCTGGTCCATAAACTATGATTTGTACTCATATTACCAAGCAGATTCATTCTGTTTGTAGCTAGACCAATTCAGATATTTCTTGATTCTTTACCAAACTCTAGAAACTCATCATCAAATTTCTTCCATTGAATAGAATCAGTTGGATGTCGGTACATGTCATCACACTTCCTCTCATCTGCATGCCATCTAAGATTCTTAGCATCATTTGGGTTTGCAAACAAACACTTCATCCTTGGAATGATAGGAAGATACCACATAACCTTCATTGGGGGTATATGCTTTTCTATCTCTTCAATAGTATCGTCATCTTTGTGTTTCAACTTATAACATGATAACCCACACCTCGAACAACTTTTCAACAATTCAAAATTTTTTCTGTATAATACACAATCATTAGGACATGCATGTATCTTTTTATACTCCATACCCATTGGACAAAGAATCTTTTTGGCCTCATAATTACGATTAGGTAGAGTATTTCCCTCTGGAAGCATATCCTTCAACAATTGAAGCAATTCCGTGAAACTTTTATCAATCCATCCATATATTGCCTTCAAATTCATCAATCTTAATACTGCAGACAACCGTGTGAACTTAGTTGATCTAGGATACAATGGAGTCTCTGCATCGCTTGACATACTTCCATATCCATGTGCTTCTGCAAAAGACTCAACTCCCACATCACGAATCATGTCCTCCAATCGATCATCGTCATCATCATGTACTCCATCATCCATGGTGGACCCTACATATTCTTCAATTACGAAAACGTGTGGAAAAATTTAATAATTCACCATGCTATGTCCAAGTTGTATAAGATCGAAGAAACCCATCACATAGAAGGTGCTCCCTGATTATCTTAACATCAAGTATCCTTCCATTCAAACAATTAACACACGGACACCTGATCTTTGCTCAATCCAGATTACTATTATTCACGTTACGTTGCGCAAATTGTATAAATTCTTCCACTCCTTTTTCGTACTCATCACTTATTCTAACAAAATTAATCCAATTTCGATCCATTATATACTGTAATAGTCATCTAGTCAATCACTATTTCGGCAAAAATTTTTATCTCACGCGATTGTCAAGGGTCGAATACCCCCGGACTCAATATCAGCACATATCAATTGCCAAGGGACGAACACCCTCGGACTCATACCAACACGATAATTCTACTCTAAACTAAAACTAACATAATATAAATTAATAATAAATACAAATTATAATAAATAATATAAATTTTAAAAAATATATATTACAAAAAAATAAACAAATTCTTAACATTAACAAAAATTCAAAAAAATTTAAAACATAACCAACCTCTTGTGCGTGAAAGCAACCCTTGGTGAAGAGTGGAAGAGAGCGAATGCGACGGCGACGGGGGCAACAGAGGCAGTGGCGACGACGCACACAAGAGCAGAATGAACAGGCGCGACAATGCATCCGTGCTTAAACAATGCAAAAGCCAAAAACAGAGTGAAAAGGAGAAACGAAACAAAGAGAAGACGAAGATGAAAAAAGAAGAAGAAAGATGAAGAAGAAAGGAACTCACACTTGCAAACAGATTGCACTAGCAAACGCTTGAAGGGAGAGGAACAGTGATGAGCAGCAAAAGAAAGTATGAAAAGCATAAGTGGCGTGCTCCAGAGTTAGGGTAAAAAAATGATTTATAAATACGGTTGTTTGTAACAGTCGCATTTATAAATCAAAGCGCATCATTTATAAATGCAGTTGTTTGTAATAGCCGCATTTATAAATCAAGCGCTTTGATTTATAAATGCGACTGTTACAAATAGTCACATTTATAAATGAAAATAATTTCAAAAATGTCCACCGCATTTTGTAAGACTACGATTGAGGTAAAAACATATTTAATAAACAGTAGTTGTTTGACTTTTCTAATGAAACCCGAATATCAGTGTTAAAGAGATGAACAATGAAGTGGGTTGCATGCATGTTATTCAAAATATCATTATGAAGAGATATGGGAAAAAATAATAACTTAAGAGTTTGTTTAATATATTATTGTTATTCTTTTATTATTATAATAAATTTAATTGTTAAAATTAACTAATGTAATTTTATTTTATTTTTAGGATTATGATAAATTCTAGGCTTAGTAGTGGAAATAGGGATCTGGGTAGATCTATCACCTGATTGTTTCAGTTAATTGTAGGGCGTATTGTTAAAGAGGGGACACGTGGTGATGTGGATCCTCGTTCCAGAAAGGCATCGAGCCTAATTGCTACTATGTTTAGAAGTTGTTTGGGAGTCATGGCTCGTTGCCATGTGGTTATTACCATTCTTTCCTGGGATGTTTTTCAGGAGGATAATAATGATAGGATATTAAGGTATATTACCCTTGCTCAATGATAGTGATTTATTTTTGCTTAATTGAATAATCAATAGTTTTATAATATTTTTTATGTTATAAAATTTACATCAAACATCTAAGATTTCAAGCATTGAAGCCATGAGTAGAGGATTTTATCTACCATTGCCACTAGAAGGATGTATTTGGAAATATTAATTCCATGTATAAAGTAACAAATAAGCAAGAAGGATTGAAGGTAGTTTCATGTCACTCGATTGAACTTGAGTTAGCAGGTTATTTCTATTCGTTTTACTAAGTATATATATGTAGTTATAAGTTTTTCTTTGCAATTAGTGGAGAATTGATTTCCATTTTTGGCACTGTTCCCAATGCTCCGAAACCAAGAGACAAAACAAAACCATCCAAAATCCTCTGTCACTTGTTCTAACTTCAATCACAAATTCTAGAACAACTCAATTTAATTTGAAACATAATATCCACAATGTTGTTTAATCAATCCCTTTTTTTTATTTAATAATAACAAAATTTAAGCATTATTAAATCACTCAGAAGTGAAACTCATGCAAAATGGTGAAGAATGCAAATAATAATAAGACAACACCTTTTAACAAATTGAAGGGCACATGAATTTCTTTGGATTAAGCTCCAATTGTGACGTCTCCTTAGCTACTTTAGGATTAAAAAAAACTACACTACAAGATGAAGGACTAAAGTTGAACATAGGTAAAGGTAAAAGTAACCAGAGCCCACCATTTATCTTTTCAACTTACATTTTAAAATTTTCAATTTCCATAAGCCATTGAACATGCATCACATTATATACAAAGTTTATACAAAAACAAAGATCGTTAAAGAGTTATTATAAGAAATATTGGAAGGTAAAATGACAAAACCATAATGCAGTAGTAGTGAACATGGATATAGATTGGCTTTTTATATGGAATTCACTATCTTATGGTATACATAAGAGATAGATATAAGAATCTGAATGCAAACTAATATTGAATCCAAATACAATTGAATTTACAATAATTTAAAATTAAAATAGAAACAACAAGTGAAATCAGATATTGAAACATTGATTTTAAATTAAGATTGAAAAATAATAAATAATGATTAAAGTATAAGAGAATTTGAATGCATATATGAAAGGAAATTTGATGCTAAGAACACAATTCTAGTATGACAAGAAATGAATCTTAAATAACTCCTAAAATCAAAATCTAAGAGGGAACTCTAAATAACTCCTAAAATCAAAACTCAAAACAGAACTCTAAATAACTCATAAAATCAAAACTCAAAATGGAACCTTAAATAATCTATAAAATCAAAATCCAAAATGGAAATCTACATAATCCTTAAAATCAACACCTAAAATGAAACCTTACATAATACCTACAATTAAAACTCAAAACAAAATCCTACGTAACACCTAAAATCAAAACTCAAAACAAAATCCTAAATAACCCTAAAAATCAAAATCCAATTAGTACCTTAAATAATCTCTCTAAAATCAAAAACCAAAAAAGTTCAATATCTAACAAAATCGCACTCTCAAAAACCTCAAACCTCAGCTTCATTCTCGCAAAAAGCTACCTTTCAAAATTTTTCAAAATTTCCACCTTAACAACTGGACCCCGCAGTTTAATATTCTATCATTTCATTGTCCACCTAACACAAGGTGTAATTTGGCACATCCATTTCCTTGATTTGGTTGTCAAATAATCAGTACTATTTTCTGCAATGTACCAATTCATTTAAGAAAATAAACTGCACCAATTTGCTTCAACTTTTCACTTATCAAAATATAAATTGCACCAACATTTTTACTCAATTTAATGAATATTCAATCAGCACTTCAATAATCCATTTTCTAGCTTTCACATGCCAATTCTACATACTTTTCAAGATGAAAACTGCACCAAATTGAATCCAGCACTTGCACCCAACTAGAAAAGAAAAGTTCTGCACCAGATTAATCAAAACAGTGAACTCCTACTGCATATAATTTTCTGCTTCACCTCTATTTGTTGTTCAGATAATTGAAAATTGAAAGGTACCTTTTGCTTCAAAAGTTTCTGTTAAATCAACACTGCTCTACATCAAATTAAATATTCAACTAAGAACACTAGCTGTTTGATGAAACGCATCAATAAATTTTCAATTCTAATCATTTTACTAGTAAGTTTATTGCGCTAACATTCACTCTACTGCACCATCAGAAATTGAATAACCACAAATCAATACAAGAACAAAAAAAACAGTGTCTGCTTCAACGACGAAGAAGAAAACAACATTGTTTCAAACAAAACCTGAACGATTAGCAATGATAATCACCCCAATCTTCGACTGTCTCTAGCGAGACTATGAGGTTTTGAGAATCAACTTCTCTGATTTCCAGAAACCTAAACGCAAAACACAGAATCGATCATCAGCACACAGATTCAAACAACGCGTTTCGCACCAAAAAGCTTCGCTTTCGCTCGTCACCGGAAGGGTTCCTATCAACCGTGTTTGCACCGTTCAAATAATTCTCTGTTTCAATTCCTCCACCATAAACAACCACGAACAACACTAATTTTTTTTGAGAAATTGAATCACAGATAAACACAAATTATAGCAGTTCTTGTTTACGGAGTTGCGGAAAATTCTCACTTCCTCCTCTATTTTTTTTTATTTTCTATTATCTGTTTATTGTTTATGCAAATATATTTTTTAATTTTTATCAATTTCCTTTTAAGAAGAAAACCACCACAATCTGTTTCTGGCGAAACTCCGAGGCCTTTAGGTAGCGAGTCGGATTGTGGAAACTTGCGATGCACAGTCACAATAACAAAACACAGAACCAAGGTTTTCGGAAACGAAAACGAAAGAGGAATTTGACTCTGTTTTGTTATATCCAAATCAAAAATCGCACATATGAATTGGATTAACACCAAACCGAAAATTTTCATGAAATTCCAAAAACAGATTACTGTTCACACCACTGCAAATTTTTGGCAAATTTTCCATTTTGAAGAAGATGAAAGCTAAATTTAAAGAAAATAGCTAATAATCTAATAGCAATTTAAGAATAAAAAAAAAACAAAAGCACTGAATAACTCCAATCTATGAATAAAATTTGAAAAAAAAATTAAAAAAATTAAACTAACGAAGTTTATGATGAATTTGGACTAAAGGTTACTTTAAACAAAACATGTATGATTTTAAAATCAAAATATTCAATTATAAAAGAATTTCGTCGAACAAATTTAAAGAAAATTAAAAAAAACACATGAACATGAATATAAAAATACCTAAAAATAAATACATGAAGGTTCAAGTAAGAATAAAGAGTTTGAACTAAACAAAAAGATAAAAAAACATAAAATCAATCGTTAAATCTTCTTCTTCATTGTTTTGATTTGAATATCTTTTACAGATGATAAACATTATTACGAAAGTATTAAAAATTGTAGAAATTTGAAAGAGATGAAAATAATGACGGTGAATCTGTAAGGTTAGGCCAACACTTTAATTTCTAGAGTGAGGTTGGGCCAACACTACTAAGAGTAGTCTAGAAAATTGTCTAGCAAGAAAACAATTTTAAAAAGAACTCTGAACAAATAAAAGTGTCTCAAATTGGACAACATTTTATTACTCAAATCAAAGTTAAAAATAATGTACAAGAAACTTGTATTTATAGAAGAAAGTCTCTCAAAACCTCTATCAAATGAGAATGTGACAAGTGTCACCACCTTATTGGTGCGAATACTTTTCATTAAGGAAAAAACATGAGGCCTCATGCCTTTCTTGCCTACTTTTCTATTTGCATTTCCTTTTTACTATTTTACACTCTACTTTCTTTTTTATTTATATCCTTCTTTACTTTGACCCAAAATACAAGGTCCAAAATTTTCTAACTACTCTATAAATTTTTTATAAGACTAAGAAGAAGAAAATGGATTTACAATTCCTTAAGTAAGTCTTGATCTTTGTCTATGTTCCTAATCGGATATTTTGAGCTAGCCGAAAGTTTGGAGACCGAATGGTATGTTGTACAAATCAACGGTTAAGATCAAATGTTTCATTACCCAGAACATGACACGTGATCATATACCCATGGGTTCCTCGTTTTCTCGTTTCCGATTGAAATTTTGGAAACCCATCTATACTACAAGCAACTTGTGTCGAATGTTTAAATCTTGACCAGCTGGGTCTCTTCCAATTCCTTCAGACTCATCAATTTACTTTTCTTGGGATTAAAAAGAAATCCTAGAGAACATGTTACTAAAATATAATTTGCATGTTGAAATTGTAACCATGAAAAAATATTTAGCGAAAGATGATAATCTTGATAATGTAAAAATAAATCCTTATTAAAATTTTTTTCTTGTAGAATTTTGATTATGGAAATTTTTGTTCAATAAACATCTATTGGCCGAGTACGGGAGCATATTTAGTATATCATATGACAATGAACTAAAAAATTGTTTATGAAATTATTTAATAATGTGGACTAAATTGGAAACTTAAAGAGGATATTATGCAGTTTATATTTTTGCGCAATTATAATTATGATTAAGAATGAGGTTGATAATTGGGGTGTTGCATTTATGACCGTGGAAGAAGATGCATAAGACGTTTTATACAAGAGGCATGAAATATGAAGTTTAGTTGTTTAGTGTAATGAGATGGCCCAATTTTCAAATTCTTTTTGTTTCGTTCAGGAAAAAGTGGTATATGGGACCATCCCACTGTGACAATCATTTACAACTCTTTGTTCTTTTGCGTGGAATGTCATATAAGGGGCCGATGCACTTCATAGAAATTTCCACGTATGGAATCGGATTGCTTAAGACTTTTCCAAGTTTTTTTTTTATTTACTTACATGAAACTATCTAAATAAAATAATGCTCACATAAAATAGTATAAACATATATAAAAATCATATGAAAGTGAATCTCACTAGCTTGACTACCTCATAATTCATCATTATTTCTGATAAAAAACCTCATAATTGATTATGTTCTAGTTGAGAGTATAGTTCATATATTAAGGTTCATACAATCATACTATAAATATTTAGAGATAAAAAGAATGCGAATTGAATAAATTAAGTGAGATTTGTTAACATAGATTATTTATTTTATTTTTTGTTTTAAATATTTAATTTTTATGTTTTATTATTTATTTATAATGATTATTTATTGAACTGTAAAATAAAAAACGTATGTTTTTCTTATTTGTCTTGTTTTAACTATTTGAACAAATATACATTTATAATCCTAAATATACTTTTTATATATTTTTTAAAACAAATATACTTATAATACTAAATAAAATATGAGTTTCATAATTACATTAGAAAACTGTACCCAAAAAATAGAATAATTTATTATTTATTTTTAAAAGTAAAAATAGTTATCACAATTTCAAAAATAAAATCATAAAATAATTATAAATATAATTGTGTATTCTCTTTTTTATGTATAACTAATTAAAAATTAAAAATAATGCAAATTAATATATATATATATATAATTTTATAAAAATAATATTAAAAAACATAAATTTTTATTTTTATAAAGAGAATTTTTTTAATTATTTTGAAATAAAAAATTATTTAATTATTTATATTATTTAAAGGGTAAAGTTGTTAATTGAAAAATGACATCAACGAAAATTATAAAAATTATTTATGTTTTTTATATAATGGTTAGATTATAAATAAGTAAAAGAAGTTAACAATTTTAAAGAATAATATCCTAAAAAAATGGGTAAACCTAAAATTTATGTATTTATTAATTTTATAGATTTGAATGCATATTTGGCCATCTATCTATTATTATTAGATATTAATATTAGCCACAAATTAATAATGTGACGGTTTGACGTCTTCCCCCCAAACTCTCTTCACTTTCATTTCTTCTTTTCTTTCACGCTTAGAATAAATATCTAACTTTCTTTTAAGAAGAAATAAGTCATACGGTAATTTCTTATTTTTAACATTTTTATTGTTTAAAATTTTAGTTTTTTTTTTTATTTCAGCCAGACTATTAAGATTATTATTACTAATCAAAGTATTGGAGGCAAGATACATTTCTAACATATACTAACCTTAAATTTATATCACTAATTTCATAAGAAATACAATAAAAAATTTATTAAATTACAAATTGATATAAAAGTCTATACTTAATTATCATATATACTGATTTAAAAATTATTTTATAAATTAAAATTGTTAATATTTAAATTAAATTTTTTTAATAAAAAAGAATAAATAAATGAAGGTATTTTAGGAATACTTCAATCAATCTGATAGAGAGACAACCTAAACCATTCAACAAACCTGTAACACGGACCAAACACATACCTCTTTATAGTTTAAGTTCTATTTAAATTAAGTTATATTTAAGATACCTGATTCTAGTTTAGCATAGATGTTTCTTTTAAAATAAATTTAAGAGTTAAAATTTTATTTTAGTGAGTTTTACATGTATGGGATTTTGAAGTCACACATAAGATCTGCATTGATTAGATTAATCTCTATTGATTTAGATTTATAATGATATGGTTGATTTATAAATCAAATAGCCTAGAAGCAAGTTAAAAAAATATTTAGTTTTTCTAAGTTATGAAGCACAACAATTAAGGGAAAGTATCTTTACAGTAGAAGTATTAATGTAAGTTTGGAATTTTTTGGGAAATGAATAAATAACAAAATGATATATTGTCAAGTTTATATTAAATTTGAGATTTGTTTCAATTAAAGAATTTCATGTTAGATGAGTTTGAATTTAAATGTTATGTTTGAGAAAGAACTTTGGAAATTATTAGAAATTATACAATGATATTGAGTGTGAACTAGTAATTGCATGGGAGAATAAAATAAAATAATATTTTAAAGTTTAACTTTCATAACAGAAATAAAATTAATTATTTTGAATCAAGATAAATTGAAATTTGTTCTTGAAACTTGAGTTGTAGTTGTAATAAACAAATTAATTTATGTTTAGAGTTTAGGGTTACATTAATTGGAGGTGAGGTGGGTTGAACATGAAAGTTGTCCGATGTGTGATTGTATTTAGTTTAGTGTAATGAGATTATCCAATTTCTGTTTTTTTGTGGAATGTGATAGAAGGGGCCAATGCACTTCATACAAATTTCCACTTCGTTCAAACTTTTTTTTTTTTATTTACTTACACGAAACCATCTAAATAAAATAATGTTCACATAAAATAGTATAAACAAAAAATAGATTGTTTATAAACAAAAAAAAGTATGAAAGTAAAATGAGATTTCTAAAGATAGATTGTTTATATTTTACTTTAAATACATTACTAAAAAGTTATTAAATAAAAAATAATGTTATAGACTAATTAATTATTATATTAATTAAATTAAATATTATTTTAGAAACTAAAATAATTATTAGTATTTAAATTAGACTTTATTAATAATAAATAATTTTAAATTAATATTTAATTAATTAAATTTTTTAACTTTAGTTGTTTAAATTTTAAAGTTGATATTTAAAATCTTAATAACTAATTAAATATTAATTTAAAAATTATTATTAATAATATAAATTAATTTAGATATTAGTAATTTTTTTAATTTTTGAAAGAGTATTTAATTTAATTAATATAATAATTAATTATTATTATTTTTAAATTAATTTTTATTTAATAATTTTTTTAGTGATATTTTGTTTTAAAATTTTATCATTAATAAGTTGTGAAACCCATTTTAGTAAGAGAAATAAGAATTATAAGCAGAAGAGGGTGTCCTGGATAAGTGTTTTCCACCACTGTCTTGATTTACTCACCCCGTCCAAGCCCCTCCTTCAATTGCTCTTTCGAATTGCATCTTCCTCTCTACCTGCAAAAAAATTAAGTTATTATTATTTTATTATATATTTATATAACTTTTATTAAGACTTTTGTTGTTTGTAATTTTTGTGTCAATTGAGTGCTTTTAATGGAGGGTACACAAATTGAGTATTAGCAACTTTGTCATATTTAATTCATATATTACAAAACTAAAATTTTAAACTTATAAATTTTGGCAGTTAAACAGAGAGAAATACTTTTTTATGCATACAGAAAATCTCTGAGAGACAATTTTACTAGAGTTGAATAAATATACTGCAAATTATAAAAATGTTACCTCTATGATAAACTAAATATATATTAAATGTTTTACTTTTATGTCTAATTTTTATGAATATCTCTACTGGTTAAGGTGGGACAAATCATTTAATATAGTATCAGAGACCGTCTAACCAAATAGAGTTATCACACAATGGAATGGAATGAAGATATACAATAAATCAGGTAATTTTATTTAAATTATGATATACATTAAATACAGCTATTATACAATAATAAAGTACGTTTCTATCAATATACTAATTACATTCAAACAGAGAACTTAGTTGATTATTGGAGAACTTCTTGCAGGACCCTCCCAACCAAGAACTAATGATCGAACACAAGAAAGGAAGAGAGAAAAATACAACCAAAGGAAAAATATCAATTGTTCAGCCAATAATAATTACTGTTTAAATTCTATACAAGCACACAAAGAAAATTATATTTGTAAAATGTAAATATTATAATATATTCATATCTAAATAGATTTATCTTTTGTTAAAATTCATATTTAAATGGTTCAAATATAAAAAGTAATGAAAGAACAGGAAAACAATAAATATGGTACAAAGTTTCGTCTATGTTTAATAACACTTAAGCAAAAGTAAATATAACAAAATCTAAAGTTGTGAAAAATCAAAATAGAAACGATAATTGTTTAGCTTTGGAAAAGTTTTATGGTCTTGCTAAATAATTTTGTAATTTTGTAATTATAGTTTGATTCGTTTTAGAATAGTTGCATTCGTAGAACTCTTTTTTAGTTTGGTCGTTATATATAGGTGGTTATGGAGAGTGCCTAAGTCATCAATAGCAATCTAGTTTTAATACTCACTACATTTCATCCATCAATATTTCTCTGTCATGATCACACCCACAACAACTTCAATGACCAATCCAGTTGGTTTCAGATTGATGATGTTTATGGTCTGTGTGGTGTTGCTGGTTGTTAATGGAGAACACCAAACGACATGCATTCCAAAGGAGAGGGAAGCACTCCTCCAATTCAAGGCTGCCATTGTGGATAAATACGACATGCTCTCCTCCTGGACCACTCCCGACTGCTGCCAGTGGGAGGGGATTCACTGCAGCAACCTCACCGCCCATGTTCTAGGCCTCCACCTTCCTGGAGAATTTTATGTTCAAGATGAAGAAATAATTGATCGTTATATGAGCGGAGAGATCCACAAGTCGTTGATGGAGTTGCGACAATTAGAGTATTTGAACCTCAGTCGTAATTCTTTTGATGGCAGTCACATCCCAGAGTTTCTTGGTTCTCTCACAAACTTGAAATACCTTGATCTCTCTTCGTCTCATTTTGGCGGAGAAATTCCAAGTCAGTTTGGCTCTCTTTCTCATTTGAGATGCTTAAATCTTGTTCAAAATTCTCTGGAGGGATCAATCCCTTGCCAGCTTGGAAATCTCTCCCAGTTGCATGAGCTCTATCTTGCATCGAATTCTTTTGAAGGAAATATACCATCTCAACTTGGAAATCTCTCTCAGTTGCAGTACCTTGATCTTGCATTTAATTCTTTTGAAGGAAATATACCATCTCAGCTAGGAAATCTCTCTCAATTGCTAGTGTTGTCTCTTGGAGGTAGATCTTTTGAAGGAAATGTACCATCTCAGCTTGGAAATCTTTCCCAGTTGCAGGAGCTTTATCTTCAAGGTATCAAAATTGACGATGGAGGTCAGTGGCTGTCAAATCTCATTTCTTTAACCCGTCTTTACTTTCACTCTGTATCAAATCTTAATCGTTCTCATAGTTGGCTGCAAGTGATTGCGAAGCTACCGAAACTAAGAGAACTAAGTTTAGTTGATTGCCTTTCCGATCATTTCATTATATCATCTAAGCCTTCTCATTTCAATTCTTCTACTTCCCTCTCCGTCCTTGATCTTTCCTTCAACACCTTCACATCACCAATGGTATTCCAGTGGGTCTCAAACATCACCTCCAACCTTGTTGAGCTTAACCTTGTTTGGAGGGTTCCACATCAAGTCATTTTGGCATGGTCATGAATTCGCTTAGGCACCTTGACCTCCGCCAAAATAGATTAAAGGGCAGGGATTTGAAATCCTTCACGAATATATGCACCTTATCTTCTTTAAACTTGTATCATAACAATTTGACTGAAGACCTCCCATTCATTCTTGATCATTTGTCTAGTGGTTGCGTTAGACACTCATTGCAAGAATTGGATCTGTCAATTAATCACATCACTGGCACATTGTCTGAGCTTTCAAGATTTTCATCTTTAAAAACATTGGTTCTAGAACAAAATCATTTAAGTGGAAAGATACCTCAAGACATCATATTACCACCGCAGTTGGAGTCTCTCTCAATTCAATGGAACTCTTTTGAAGGTGGAATTCCAAAATCATTTGGGAATGCATGTGCTTTGCGCTCATTGGATATATCTTCTAATAGCTTGAATGAAGAGTTTTCATTGATAATTCATCACTTATCTGGATGTGTTAGAAACTCATTACAAGAATTGAGCTTGAGCGCAAATAAGATCAATGGTACGCTTCCTGACCTTTCAGTATTTTTAACTTTGAAAAGATTGGATCTTACTGAAAATCAATTAAGTGGAAAGATATCTGAAGGTAGCAAATTGCCATCTTCATTAGAGTATTTGTCTACCCAATTAAACAAATTTGAAGGTGGAATTCCAAAATCATTTGGAAATGCATGTGCTTTACGTTCACTGGATATGACCCAAAATAGCTTGAGTGATGAGCTTTCGAGGATAATCCATCATTTGTCTGGATGTGCTAGATATTCATTAAAAACATTACATCTAAATATGAATCAGATCAATGGCACACTACCTGACTTCTCAACATTCACATCTTTAAAAGAATTATATCTTTATGAAAATAAGCTAAATGGAGAGATTCCTAAGGATATTCAATTTCCACCTCAGTTAGAGATACTCGGCATGGATTCAAATTCTTTAAAAGGTGTTCTCACTGACTACCATTTCGCTAATATGTCCAAGTTACGGGAATTGTATTTATCTGACAACTCATTGGCCTTGGCATTTACTGAAAATTGGGTCCCACCATTTCAATTGTTTGTTATAGGATTGAGATCTTGCAAGCTAGGTCCAACATTTCCCAAATGGTTGGTGACACAAAATAAATTTGACAATATTGACATTTCAAATGCTTCAATATCAGATATTGTTCCGGAGTGGTTTTGGGCTAAATTACCATTGTTAAATGATTGGTTGAATATAAACATTTCATACAACAATTTACAAGGTATAATTCCAAATTTTCCACAGAAGAGTTTTTTTCGTGAGATGTCACTTGGATCAAATCAATTTGAAGGTCCTATTCCTCTATTTCTTCAAAATTCTTTTCATCTTGATTTATCCAAAAATAAATTCTCAGATTCAATTTTGTTTTCATGTTCGAATGGTACAATTGAGAGTTTGTACCAATTAGACCTTTCACATAATCAATTATCCGGACAAATTCCAGATTGTTGGAGTCATTTCAAGTCATTAACTTATTTGGATATGAGTCACAATAAATTTTCAGGAAAGGTTCCTACTTCAATGGGTTCACTTTTTGATCTTCAAGCATTGTTGTTGAGAAACAACAACTTAACAAATGAGATCCCTTTTTCTATGAGGAGTTGCACAAAGCTTGTAATGTTAGATCTGGCAGAAAACAAATTAACTGGACCTTTTCCTGCTTGGATTGGGAGTAATTTGAAAAAGCTACAAATTTTAAGTTTGAGAAGTAATAATTTTTATGGAACTTTACCAATACAGATTTGCTATCTCAAAAATATTCAGCTCTTGGATCTCTCAATCAACAACTTATTTGGACAAATTCCTACATGCATAATTTCTTTTGTTGCAATGGCTCAAAAGGTTTCAGAAAATTACCATCAATATAATTACAAAATAGGGGTATCTGGTGGTCTTGATTCTTATGAGTTGAATGGAGTTTTTATGTGGAAAGGTTCAAAACAAATGTTCATGAACGATGGGTTGTCTCTTTTAAGAAGCATTGATCTCTCAAGCAATCACTTTTCAGAAGAAATTCCAGTAGAAATAGAGGATTTATTTGAATTGGTTTCATTGAATTTATCAAGAAACAATTTAATAGGAAACATTCCTTCAAATATTGGAAAGCTTGCCTCACTTGAATTTTTGGATCTTTCAAGAAACCAATTAGTTGGTTCAATTCCTACTAGTCTTACTCAAATTCACCGTCTGAGCATGTTAGATTTGTCACATAACCATCTAACTGGAGAAATTCCAATCAGCACACAATTACAAAGTTTTTCTGCATCAAGTTATGAGGATAATCTCGATCTATGTGGATTACCTCTTGAGAAATTGTGTACTAAAGAAGGACCAACACAAGATCCAAATGTTGAAGTTCATGAAGATGGATACTCATTTTTCAATAATGATTTTTTGATAAGTATGGCATTTGGATTTGTTGTAAGCTTCTGGATGGTATTCGGCTCAATTTTATTCAAGCGTTCTTGGCGACATGCCTATTTCAACTTCTTGAATAATTTAGCAGACAATGTTCATATCAGAGTAGCGATCTTTGTGAAACTACTTACCGTAGATAGAAATTAGCAGGTAATGATGTTATAGTCCTTTTACTATTTATCTGGTCACAAGTTTTTATTTATTACTTTTCTAATATCTATTCATTAAAATAAAATTAACAAATAATGATAGTATCTAGAACTAATTTTTTTTATGATTATTCTTTAAAATAAGTTATTTCTTAATAAATTAAACTTGTGTATACTTTTTTATATGTTTGTGGAATCTGTATATTTTAAATAAGTGGTTTTTAAAAAATAATTATTTAAAATGCATGTTTTAAGTTTAAATAAAGTGTTTCATTGCGAGTCTCTAAATCTTCTTTATTTCATTGTATATATATCAATGAAAATAATATATTTTTATTTATTTGGAGGCAACAAACCTGCTGGCTTCCTGTTTCCGAAAACTTCTTCATGTTCTTAAAAACTAAGAAACAAAGAAATTATTTGATTAAAATAGATTTTGAAATTTATGTAAAAAGCCCATTCTTAGTGTTTGCGTTTTGCAGTTAATAAATTATATAGCTTATGTTTTTATGCTTTTTTTAAATACATCAACGATATTTTTTTCTTTAGGTGAACAAGAATTTTATTTATTTTGATTTACACACTTCTGAGAACTAAGCCCTTATTTTGATTTTTAAAATTTCAGGCACTTGAAGACCCATCCTGGTGCATTACTCCAACATTTGAGCTTGTTAATGCTTGGATAAGGCAATAAGTTGGAAATTATATATGGCTTCTTTAAATTCCCTTTTTTATTGTGCTGATTAAAAACATTTTTCACTGTGAATGTGGAAGCTAGTATGCATGCTTTGATTGAAGTGTTACTTTTTATTAAATTATAAACCTCATTAAGCATTGTCTTTGTAATCAAATATTCATATTTTGATTATTGAGTAAAATGTATTCCAGATATTTGCCACATTTTCAATGTTGCAAAAACTATAGACATAGGAAAAATAAAATACAATGTACAAATTTTATGAATCCAACACCCTCCACTGTTATAATTAGTATAAAATAATGTCACCCAGTTGTTTAAATCAAACGAAGATCACTTAAATTTTGATTTATGTGTCCCTCAAAATTCATGATAAAAAGGATGTAACAATGTCCAGTAGCGTAATTATGAGTCTCAGGTAGCAACTCAAAATCACTTTATAAAGAAATGGTATATTTAACACATAATCATGAATACCACTATTTTATATATAGATCGAGATTAAATATTTTGCATATTGAGTATTAAGTAAAATTTGCGAGAGAGTCTTTCCGATGTTGTTTTCTTTGAGCTCGACTAAAGATGCTAAGGTGATAGAGTTTGGGATCTGGAGGAATAGTGTTTGGGTATGACACTTAGATTGGCAAAGGTCTCTTTTTGAATGGGAGAAGTCTTTGGAGAATCTTTTGTTTTAGGCTTTGCAAGGAGTGAGGTTGGACTTAGGAGAGGAGGATAGTTGGATTTGGAAGGGTGGGGGACTTCAAACATATACGATTAACTTTGTCTATGTTCAGATAAGGAGTGATTGAGTTGTGGAGATACCTTCAGTGTATAGTAAGTTGTGGAGGTGTAAAGCTTTGCCTTCAACATTATTCACTGCCTGAAGGGTGATGGAGAATAAAATTGCTACTAGGATCAATTTGGAAAGGCGTGGGGTAGTGATTGAAAATTCATTATGCAGTTTCTGTGGGAAGGAGGAGGAGTCTTATCGCCATTTGTTTTTTGTATGCAGTTTTGCTTAGCGCGTTTGGAGTCTTTACTTTGAGTGGCTTGGGGTGTCGTTGGTGACTCACAATGATCCTGTGTCAAATTTTTTACAGTTCAGGATGTGTAATGCTTCAGATTCGGTAAATGATGTTTGGGGTGCAATTTAGGTTGGAGTAGTAAGTGAAATCTGGAGACACGAGAACATGGTTATCTTTAAAAGGGGTGTGACTAATGTGTCAGAAGTGTTCACAATGGTGCAAGTAAAGATTTGGTCTTGGATTTATGCAAAATCCCGTTTTGTTTTGTTTTCTTACTCTAATTGGTGTTTAGACCCTTTGGCTTGTATGAGACTAGTCTCTTTATGTCTTTTCGCGTTTTATTTTTGTTAGGGTTGTGTCTTTGTCGGTTTGGTAGATGTTTTGATAGGAGGAGGATAAAGTGTTTTTTTTGTATAAGGGTTGGATCACCCCTAAAGTGATTCATATTTATTGATTTTTTATTGCTGATAAAAAAAAAGAGTAAAATTTGCGTATCAGATTTTTGCAAAATAACTTAAGGGGAGTTTTGGATTAGGATTCCTTAATCATATAATGAAACGTGAATAATGATTAAATAATACCTGGTAGACCCGTGATCGCATGGCTGAAAGACGAAGACATGATCTTGATCAGATTCCCCTTTAGGGTGTATCGCTTAGAATGGAATTATGTGAGTAGAGAGACAAAGAGATGAGAGGCTCGAAAATCCCTTTAGGGAATTAGTTTCAGCCGTGTGATGTTAGAATATGAGAGTGTCTCTTTAGTTGTCTGGTAATCTTTATTTATAATACACCTAAGGGGAAACCCTAATTATTTATGGTAAGGGTAATTACGTCCATTAAGCAATTACCAATAATATAATAGGATAAATATGGTAATTGATCAATTAATAAGATAAATAATCGTGAGGTGCCACATAATATTCTTACATTCTCCCACTTGGCCAAAGGATTATTTATTATGAGCATTAGATAAGTCTGGCCAGATTTTAATACTCATTTTAGTTCTAAACTGTAATTGTAGCAGAGAAATACAATCTTTGAATCCGTATTCAACTCAAGACCCCCATTAATCATACTACAATACAAATTTAAAACTTAAGTAAATTTTAGGATCAATTGATAAGTAAGCCCTTTAGACTTTGATTTGTACAGTTAGTGTCTATGTATATTTAGGCATGCATAAACATATTTAAGAACACACAAATCAAGGTAAATGAGGAAATTTTATTAAACATAAGTAAGTACAAATATGCTAAATAAGGTCTTTAGATAATCCCATCTTCGAAACATGTTCTTCGAATACTTTAGGTGGGAGACCTTTAGTCATCGGATCCGTAAGCATATTTTTAGTACTAATATACTCAACACAAAGCTTATTTTCCTCAATTCGCTCACGTACGAACAAGTACTTTGTATCAAGATATAATCCAGCGCCACTCGAACTGTTATTGTTCGAAAAACTAACGGCAGCTGAGTTATCACAATAAAGCTTCAATGGCCTGGAAATGGAGTTAATGACTTTGAGTCCAGCGATAAGATTTCGCAACAACATTCCATGACAAGTTGCATTATACACTACAACATATTCTGCCATCATTGTTGAGGTTGTTGTTAATTGCTGCTTATGACTCTTCCATGAGATAGGCCCGCCTGCTAACATAAAGATATACCCAGAAGTGGATTTCTTGTCATCTTTGCATTTTGCAAAATCAGAGTCAAAATAACCCACCACTTCTAAACTGTCACTTCTCCTATAGGTCAACTTATAGTCTTTTGTGCCTTGTAGATATCGAAGTACTTTCTTAGCTGCTTTCCAGTGATCTAGACCAGGATTAGATTGATACCGGCCTAACATTCCAGCAATGTAAGCAATATCCGGACGAGCACACACTTGAGCATACATAATGCTTCCAACTACAGATGCATAAGGTATCATCGCCATTTGCTCTTTTTCAGCCTCTGTTTTCGGACATTGAAAAGAACCGAAAACATCTCCCTTAATTACTGGAGCCACAGAAGGAGAGCAATGCTACATGTTATAACGAGTGAGGACACGCTCAAGGTAGGCCCTTTGGGATAATCCCAAAATCCCCTTAGCTCTATCTCGGTATATTTCGATGCCAATAACATAAGCGGCCTCTCGGAGATCCTTCATGTCAAAATTATGCGAAAGTATGCGCTTTGACTCATGCAACATGTCTATACTATTACTTGTCAATAGAATGTCATCTACGTAAAGGACAAGTATAGTAAAGTTGCTCCCACTCATCTTGAGGTAGGTGCATTGATCCACTTGATTCTTAAGGAAACCTTGTTTCTTCATGACTTCATCAAACTTTATGTACCACTGCCGTGATGCTTGCTTTAGCTCGTAAATGGATTTCTTCAGCTTGCAGACTAAGTGTTCTTGACCTTCAGGTTTAAAACCTTCTGGTTGTTGCATGTACACGTCTTCATGCAAGTCGCCGTTAAGGAAAGCGGTCTTGATGTCCATCTGATGTAGCTCTAGATCAAAGTGAGCTACGAGGGCCATTACAATCCTTAAGGAATCTTTTCGAGAGACAGGTGAAAAGGTCTCTTGATAATCAATTCCCTCTTTCTGAGTGAACCCTTTTACAGCCAATCTTGTTTTGAAGTGTTCAATGTTTCCATTCTGATCTAGCTTGGTTTTGAACACCCATTTAGATCCTACGGGTTTTATTCCGTCAGGTAATTCTACTAGATCCCAAACATTATTTTTCTTCATGGAGTCAAGCTCATTAAGCATGGCATTATTCCATTCAGAAGACTAATCACTAGTAATGGCTTCATTGTAAGAGGTAGGATCAGTATACCTTCCGACATCCATTTCTGCTTCAGTCAGGTAGGTTACATAATCATCAAAATTAGTAGCGGTTTTAGTTCTAGATGACCTCCTGAGCTGATTAACGGGTTCTGCATTGTACTGATGTTTGTCGTTCAGGGTGCCTTCATTCTCGGATGGATTCAGAGTAGCATCAGGTTCTGAGGATGGAGTAGGTGGTGCAGTGACGCGCGGAGTGGGTACAAGAGGAGTGAACAGAGGCAAATTAGTAGTCGATGTAGATCTCTCCCCCGCCTCTTGTACTTCTAGTAAATCCAGGTAAGGATTGTCACTGCTCCCATTGATTTTGAAATCCTCTAGGAAATGAGCATGCTTGGTTTCTACAATGCGGGTGATGTGGGAAGGACAATAAAATCTATAACCCTTTGAGTGATCGGGATACCCGATGAAGTGACAAGTTACTGTTTTCATGTCAAGCTTCTTTAAGAAAGGGTTATAAACTTTAGCTTCAGCAAGGCAACCCCATACTTTCATATATCTAAGACTCGGTTTCCTTCCAGTCCAAAGTTCATAAGGAGTTTTAGGGACATATTTGGAAGGAACTCTATTGAGTATATGAACTGTTGCTTTTAATGCCTCGGTCCAGAGGAATAAGGGCAAATTGGAGTTGGCTAACATACTACGCACCATGTTCATTAGGGTCTTGTTTCTCCTTTCAGCAACACTGTTTTGTTGAGGAGTACCGGGCATGGTGTATTGGTTCATAATCCCCTGGCTTTTACAAAACTCATAAAATGGACCAGGGGCTTGTCCCAAATCAATATGTCTACCATAGTATTCACCTCCTCTATCTGATCGCACAACTGTTATTTGAAGATCAAGTTGTTTTTCAACTTCAGTTTTATAATCTTTAAAAGTTGTAAGTGATTCAGATTTTTCCTTAATAAAATAAAAGTACATGTAACGAGAATAATCATCTATAAAAGTGATAAATGAATTATGTCCTGTTATTCCAACAATGCTGTAAGGGTCACTAATGTCAGTATGAATAAGTTCTAATAATTTTGAACTCCTAGTGGCACCTTTCTTAGTCGTGGATGTCATTTTTCCTTTGAGGCATTTGACACATGTTCCAAAATCAGTGAAATCGAGAGATGGTAAGACTTCATCCTTCACAAGTCGAGATAAGCAATCTCGTGAAATGTGGCCTAAACGTTGATGCCACAATATGGATGAAGTTTCTAAGTCTCGTTTTCTCTTGGTCTTTGTTAAGTTCTCATTAATATTATATGATAACAAAGATTTGGAGAAGCTATCATCTAGTTCTAACTTATAGAGACCGTTATTCAGAAAACCAGTACCAAACAATTTAGAATTTAAAGAAATAGTAAGTTTGCCATGACCATGGGAAACATAAAAACCATCAATGTCTAACTTTGGTCCTGATACAAGATTCCGAGTAATCTCGGGAATATATAAGGTATCATAAAGTTTAATACATCTTCCAGTTTTCATAAGTAATTCTAAGGTTCCCACAGCTTTGACAAATAGTTCTTGTCCATTCCCCATCTTAAGTGTTCTTTGGTTTCTTTCCAGCTTCCGGATTGTAAGGAATCCCTGGATTGAATTGGTCACATGAACCATAGAACCAGAGTCAAACCACCAAGTATTAGTTGGAACATTTAAATTAAAGGACTCAATTATCATATTTAGATGATTACCTTTCTTAGCCAGCCACTCCTTAAAGCTTGAGCACTCAGACTGCTTATGTCTTACCTTGCGGCAGAACTTGCAGTAGGGCTTGCTAGTGGATTTGTTAGAGCTGGAGGGTGCACTTGCCTCAATTTTAGGGACCTTATTAGATTCCTTTTTATGGAATTTGCCCTTCCGCTTCTTCGATTCAACAACCACGAGGTAAGCAACATTTGGTTTCTCCAACTTCAGGCGCTCTTCTTCTTGAACAATCATAGCAATCAACTCACTCATGGACCATTTGTCCTTCTGAGTATTATAGTTGACTTTGAAGGCTTCAAATGCAGAAGGAAGAGAAGTCATAATGAAGTGGACTAGGAAACCTTCACTGATCTCCATGGCTAATCCCTTAAGTTTACGGGCCATGTCGCTCATCATCAGGATGTGCTTGCGAATGCCGGTGCGCCCGTCATATTTTGTAGTAACCAACTTCAAGATAAGAGTACTAGCATGCGCCTTAGAGGTTCCTTGAAATTGTTCCTCCATGGAAGCTAGATAAGCCTTAGTGTTAGGTGAATCAGGAATGCCTCCTCTGATGATTGGGCTAATGGAATTCTTGATAAGCATAAGACACATCTTGTTACTCCTTTGCCATTTCTCATAAGCCATCTTATCTTCAGGAGTGCTCTTATCAGTGAGGGCAAGAGGAGCAGCTTCAATTAGTGCATGATCAAAATCCAGCATCCCAAGAGTCAGCATCAAGGAATCTTTCCAAGAAGAATGATTTTCACCAGTCAAGGTCTCAATTCCCATATTAGGGGCTGGTTAGACGACGAATTAAGATACTTAGGCTAAGGAAAAAGTTAGAGTGATATAGGGAAACTTAGATCTAAAGCAGGCATAAGTAAGAACCATTATGATAATGAAGTTGTGATAAAATCTATTATAACATCAAAATAATAGACTAGATTAGGTTCTACTTAAACAATCAGCTTTCACTTTGGTTAACTACCAATTATTTAAGAATAATGAACAATTATAAGTAAGGTATGTGCAATAAGAATGTGACACATCATCTTTGGACAGAAGTGAACATTTAAGCTTATGCACATATTAAGTTTGCAAAACACAAGTGCAACAAACATCGTTGGACAGAATAGAAATAATTGTGTTTTTAGGCAAATGTCATGTGAATATTTAATAATTAAGTGTACTCACAAGTAAGTGAAGGTGCTTAATTAGACTCAAATAACAAGACATAACCCATCATCGTTGGACAGAAGGGAGACTCCTGTTATTAAGTTTAAGCAAAAAATTTTAATTTTAATTTTATTTTAAAACATAATTACGGTATCATGAGATTTACCATATTTAATTCGATAAATAAAAGGAAACACGTAAATATGTTACTCGTAAACCTGATAAGGTGAGTAGCGGAATATTAGGGATTTGATTTTAGATTTGGTCTTCAAAATTTTAATTAGATTAATATGTTTCCAAGTTTGACACGACTGCTATTTTCGAAAATAGTAATAATAATAATACCCAAAAATTAATAAGGCAAGAATATACTATCCTAAATAAGGAAAAACTTGGAGACTAAGATATCAATTTTTATTTTATTTATTTATTTTTAGGAAAACACAATCAAATCAAATTCATTCCTAATTAAGGGAATCAATTGTATTTCGAAAATTTTAATTAAGGAAAAAATATTATTTTCAAAATTTCCTAATTAAGGGAATAATGAATTTTCGAAATTCATATGAACAACAAATAATGATGATGAATATAGAATCAAAATTAATTCCATTCCAAATAAGGGAATACTCACGAAAATTATGAAGAACACATAACATTCATATTAAATTAAAATTTTTGAAAATAAGTGGTTCAATAATATATCAAAATAAAAATATCGAAAATCAATTTGGGAGAAACGAAAGAAGAATCGATTAAGCAACATAAAACCTGGCTCTGATACCAAATGTTGGATTAGGATTCCTTAATCATATAATGAAACGTGAATAATGATTAAATAATACCTGGTAGACCTGTGATCGCATGGTTGAGGGACGAAGACATGATCTTGATCAAGTTCCCCTTTAGGGTGTATCGCTTAGAATGTAATTATGTGAGTAGAGAGACAAAGAGATGAGAGGCTCGAAAATCCCTTTAGGGAATTAGTTTCGGCCATGTGATGTTAGAATATGAGAGTGTCTCTTTAGTTGTCTGGTAATCTCTATTTATAATACACCTAAGGGGAAATCCTAATTATTTATGGTAAGGGTAATTACGTCCATTAAGCAATTATCAATAATATAATAGGATAAATATGGTAATTGATCAATTAATAAGATAAATAATCGTGAGGTGCCACATAATATTCTTACAGGGAGAACATTCTGATTTCTATAATATGTTTAGGAACATTAAGATCACCATCCCATTAGTCCTATGCATTGCATGGATTGATTATGTTAAATAGAGCATCAACAAAAGATAATTTGACAAAGAACGGTGTCATGATGGATACTTTCTTATGTGCCTATGCATAAAAGAGGAGGAAATAGAACACCACTTATTCTTCACTTGTAAGATTAAAAAAAAACTTGTCTGAAATCTTTGTCATAGGTGGATAGAGTTCTTACTATGTCCCAAACAAAATTTGAATCAGTTCTGACTGACAAATGTAAGCAACAAGAGAAATGAGATATGGAGATGTATGAATAACAATTATGTGGAGCAAATGAAATCATAGAAATAATTTTCAAGAATATGATGATGGATAGTGAGGAAATATTTGGATTGCTATAAGTAAAAGGATGGGAATGTATAACTAATAAATGTAACAATGCTTCATTCTTTCTCAAATTAATATATCTGTCCTAAAACGTATTGAAATTTTATTAAGATATTTTTTTATCAACAGAAATTTTATTAAGGTAGGTAAAGAGATGTAGGATTTTCATTAGGTCTGTTGTATATCAAAGTGTAGTATTGTTGTAGGATATTCATGGTATTTTACATACATTTCGAAAACCATGATATTTTACTAAGATTCTGAAAGTCATTGTATTTTATAGAGACTCTGAAATCCATGATAGTTAATGGGACTCAAAAACATTTGTTAAATACGAAAAAAAAGCAAAATTGTAGTCAATGTTAGGTTTTCTTGGGATTAAAAAAAATCCTAGAGAACATGTTCCTAAAAAGTATTTTGCATGTAGAAATTGTATAGTTTAGCGAAGATTTTAACTTTAATATTGTAAAAATAAACCTCTATTAAAATATTTTTTTTTTAATTTTTTTATCAATTCACCTATTTAGTATGCTATTGAATACTATGACAATAAACTAAGTAAATTGTTTGTTAAATTATTTAATAATGTGGACTAAATTGGAAAGTTAAAGTGGATATTATGTAGTTTATATTTTTGGGAAATTATAATTATGATTAAGAATGTAGTAGATAATTAGGGTGTTGTTCATGACCATGGAAGAAGATGCATGAGACGTTTTATAGAAGATGCATGAAATATGAAGTTTAGTCGTTTAGTGTAATGAGATGATCCAATTTTCAAAGTCTTTTTGTTTCGTTCAGGAAAAAGTGGTATAAGGGACCATCGCACTGTGCCAAAATCATTTACAACTCTTTGTTCTTTTGCGTGGAATGTCATATAAGGGGCCAATGCACTATAGAAATTTCCACGTATGGAATGGAATTGTTCAAGTCTTTTCCAAGTTTTTTTTTTTTTACTTACATGAAACCATCTAAATAAAATAATGTTCACATAAAATAGTATAAACACAAGAAAAATCATATCAAGTGAATCTCACTAGCTTGACTACCTCATAATTGATCATTTCTGATAAAAAAAATTCAGAATTGATTATGTTCTAGTTGAGAATATATATATTTTATGTATTAAGGTTCATACAATCATACTATATATGTTTAGAGATAAAAAGAATGTGAATTGAATAAATTAAGTGAGATTTCTTAACATGGATTATTTATTTTATTTAATTGTTTTAAATATTGTATTTTTTTTATGTTTTATTATAATTGTATTATTAATAACTTGTAAAAGCCTTTTTAGTAAGAGAATTTTATTTTAAAATTTTTATTTCTTTATTTATCTGTGTTTGAATTATATAATATATATGAATTATTTTTTTTTTCTTTTTGACATTTTATTGTTCTACTCAGAGAAATTGTTCGAGATAGGAGGGTAACAAGTATTGGGGTAAAAAAATGAAATTATTATTGTATTATTATATTTTTATACGACCTAAAACTTATTCATGTATTGATATAAAGTCTAAGAAAAATACAACATAACTATTAATATAGAATGTTAGTTAATAATTGTATATGGTTAATAATTTTTATAATAATAAAATATTAGTCAAAATTTAACAGAAGAACCAATCTACATATATTTTTTAAAAAATTAGAACTATTTTTTTTAAATATTATACTTTATTAAATATTAATCCTAAATGTTGAGAAAAAAAAACACTTATACCAACGAAAATATGATTTCAAGAATTTCCTTTAATCTAAAAGTAATAACTTTATTTTTTTTATTAAGCCTTTTTAACAATTTAACCTAAGCATATAAACTTGAAATCAAGGCTTTATACAAATATAAACCATAAGACATATTCCAAAAAATTACTTGTCACAACCTAATTCTCTACATTTATATATAATATGTCACTAAAAAAATTATTAAATAATAACTAAATTTAGAGTCTAAAAATAATTAGTCCCTATATTAATTAAATTAAATATTATTTTTGAGACTAGAAAATTACTGGTATCTAGAGTGGTTTCTATGATTAATAAAAATTTATGAAATGATCTTTAAATTAGTATCTAAATTACCTACTAAGGTTTTAGCTATTAATATCTTAGATTTTAAATTAGTCTTTAAAAGACTAATATAGACTATTTTTTTAGAGACTAATTTAAAATATAAAGTAAATATTAACTAAAATCTAGGTAACTAAAAGTTAGATACCAATTTAAAAATTAATTTATAATTATTTATTAATAATAGAAATTACTTTAGATACCAAAATTTTTTTTGTTTTATAAAATACTCTTCAATTTAATCTGTATAGTAACTAATCATTTTGGTGATCTATAAAATTAGTTTCTATTAAGTAATTTCTAATTAATGATTTTTTTTAGTGTGTTAAGTAAACATATTATGATATGAATCCATTCAGTGCATCCATCTTACAACTTTATAAGAACACTACCTGAAGTAAAATCACACTACAATATATATTCATCTATATGTGAAAACAAATTAGACAAGTTTATGCTAATGGTGGGATAAGTTTCTCTTGTGGAAACTTTTGGTTGGGCCTCCTTATTTAAGGAGCCCTTTATGAGCCCATTTACTATGACATCCACTCTTAAAAAATTATTAAATAATAAATACAAATTAATGTTAGACAAAAAGTAAGTAATTGCTATATTGATTAAATTAAATATTATTTTAGAGACTAAAAAAATTATTGATATCTAAATTAATTTCTATTATTGATAAATAGTTTCTAAATTATGACAGATGATTATTGTTACTTGAAGTGTCAACCGGAGATGTCAAGTTGCACCGTGATACCTAATATGAAAACATTTAAAAAAAGTAGTTTTTAAATGGATATCTAATTAGTTACTAAAATTTTCACTATTAATTATTTAGATTACAAAGTTGGTAGCTAAAATTTTGATAGTTAGTTAGATATTAATTTAGAGAATATTTATAAATAATAGAAACTAATTTATACATAATATACTTTTTACTTTTTAAAATAACATCAGGAGTTGGAAGCAAATATGTCACCAATAATTAGTTGGATGAGATCGAAGTAAAGTTATGTGTTATATGCCGATAAAATATAATTTAGTGACTTAGAAACCAAACTTCAATCCATAGCTTTATTGCCTAGTACATTGCAGAATGTCTCATGGAGTGAAGAAGTTACATGTAATCAATTTAAAGACCAATAAAATTTAAAAAACTTATGTAATTGGCAATATCTAAATATTAATTAAGGAACAGATTTGGTCTCTCTCTTTAATTGAGCACATAATGGCTTTTAATCATCTGTTACTTTGGCATCATATGATTGAGACTTTCCACTAAAGGAAAGGTGATATTCATGATGATAAGTTAGCTAATTTAGGATTTATTCATAGAGAATCATTTCATTAGTATAATAGGCTTCCATCTAGTCTATTATTAGAATCCTTTATGAATAGGTATGGTCTGCATATGTATCGTTTTTGTTAACATATGAGTTTTGGTCTAATCCCTCTTATTTTTGTATTTTCTTTCTTTTTTCATTTTTTTAATAATACTTTTTTCATGTAATGACAGATGATTGTTATTACTTGAAGTGTCAGCCTAGCTGAGATGTCAAGTTGCATAGTGATATCTATTATGAAAGTTTATATTAGAATACATTAAAAAAAAAGATGATATTCATGATGATGTTTTTCAATTTACGTATTGCTAAACAATTCATCATTCAACGTTCAAATTCCTCACATGGTTTTCTAAATTTTTTCCTAACTAGTACGTGAACGACGGTTTTCACAAAATCTTAATTTTAAATTATAATATTAAAAAAATACAAAAAATTATAATTTGAATATTATATTAAATTTGATATTATAAAATATAATATAAATTCTACAATGATTAATAATTTAAAACACTTAGAAAATATCAATTACATGAAAGAACAATAGTTAAAAAATAAACACTTTACAAAAAGCAAAGTAGTCTAAATTTTAAAAAAATAAATATCAATTATTTACATAAAGAAACTAAACATAATAAAAATCATATTTGTATAAAAGAAACTAAACATAATCAAAATCATTTATGCATAAAAAAAATTAAACATAATAAAAATCAGTTAAACAAATCATAAACATTAAGCGTAAACATAGATTGTTCAAGTCTCAATAATGTGAAACATGAATATTTAAGTAAATTATTCTTTAAATCTTAACAAAGTAAGAAACAATAATTTAAAATAGTCATTCTTCACAAAAGAAAAATCACTCAAATTTCATTTTTTGGTAAATCAATATATTATTTAACACTACATGAAACTTTTCGGTTTCCAATAAAATGAAGCACAAATCCATAAATAAGTACTAGTAAAATGAAGCACAAATCCATAAATGAGTAGTAGTAGTAGTAATAATAATAGTGATAATAAGGATCTGACTAACTTGTAATCTTGTGACATTACATAGTCAATTAGCTTGATCAATATTTCTTAAAAGCATTATTGGGACACCAGTTTTGAGTTTTAGGCAATGATTAGGAATCTTGAGCATCTAATATGTTTAAAAACTCCAATGTAAACCAATCAACTTGAATGTCTTTATGTTCATCAGATTGGTAAGGTGTGTCTGAACTTAAGTAAATAACTTTTTCTCTAGACATTAAACATATGATAAATTCATTGACTTGATATACACATTCAGTTGTTGAACAAGTATTGCACCGTCATAAAAAAAAAGTTAGCATTGCTCATATTATCCAAGAATTTAGGATACACAAATTCAACTAAGCTAAGTAAAAGTGAATCACATGTTTGAGTATTTCAATTATGCCTTCACCCATTTCATTTAAGTTCATATTTCCATCACCAATCTTTAGAATCCAATCAACAAATTCTTTGATATCTGGAGCACTTTCAACTGATTCTTGACTTGTTAATCTCATATTCTCTAGAAGTTTAAAAACTTTGCAGTATTTTCATAATTGAGAAAAGTTTATTACTTCCTTTACAATGTTGTATCTTGATCCCTTCATAAAATCACCTCCTATTACAACAACTTTACAATCAAAAGGTTTGTTATTGTTCTCTTCATCTACAACCTTTATAATAATAATATCATAAAATAATTATAATAAAAATACTATAAAATTGTATATATTAATTTTAATTATCATTTTTAGAATGATTTGATATAATGTAATGTGTAGATTTTGGAACATATTAAATAAATATCACGTGTAAACAAATCATTACATATTACATATTAGTTATAATAAATAATTCAATAATTTTCAAGTATAAATAATTCAAATTTTTAAATAAATAAATTCTTAATATAATAAGTGGTAGTCATTATTAACAATGTTTACTGTTGCAACCATCTTTATTTTAGTAGTAACGAGTTTTTATGTTTTTTATATAGAGTTTGTAGAAGTAGCATTGATTTTAATTTGTGATTTTATTTAAACATTTGTTAACATATTTTAAGAAATACTTTGTTAAATTAGACCTAGTTGCAATATTTTGTATTAATGTGAACTTGATTATTGAAATAAATAAAAAGATAATGACAAAATCATTTTGTTCCAAATAATATGAGATACTAAAAATAAGTTATTGATATTTTCAATTTATTGAAATTGATTCTGGTTAAAGAAGATTATTGAGAAATATTTGCAATATTTATTTGAAGAAATTTGTTTAGAAAAAAATGGATTTAAATGATAAATAGGAAACAATGACAAATAAAATATTCTATAAACCATACCAATTTAATTCTTTTTGTTTTTTGATACAATATCAGTTTAGTTGAAGGCGTTTTGAAAAAGTATGTGTGGTATTTGGTTTAAGTCATGATTAAATAATTTGTAATAAATGGAAAGAAATGTATAGGAAATAAAATAATTTATAATTTGTATCTCTTTAGGATTTTGGAAAACTTAGAAATTTTATTAATTTTAGATTTTATCCAAGACATTAAATAATTTAGGATATGGATATATTTAGAATCTTGAATAATTTAAGAATAATTTTTAATTTATTTAAAAATGATATTACAAATTTTTGAATTTTTATTTATTTAGGATTTTTGAAAATCTTATAAATTTTATATATTTTATATTTTTGGTACAATTACCTTATTCGTTCCTACATTTAGGGATAATAGTCAATTTAGTATAGTGTTTTTTAATGAAATCAATTTGGTCCCTATGTTTCTTAAAATGTATCCAAAATGGTCCTTTCCGTTAAATCCCATGTAACGGCGTCAAGGATTGCTTATGTGGCAGAGAGAAGGGGAATTTGGTTTACTGTGAGATGTGACGTGTTAACTAAGGTGGATGGTTACATTAGTTTAGTGAAAATTGAAATAGGGGTTAGGGTTTTTTTTATTATTTTGAATTGGGGGTTACGAATTTAGGGTTTCTGAGAAACGACATTCTAAGGTGTGAGTGTGAGAAGGATTTTCAGGTGGGATCCTGTGGTTCGTGCCTTTGTTGCGATTGTGAGGTGGTATCCCGTGGTGTGATCCCGAACCCATTCTGAAGGAGCAATCTGCGTTTGTGATTTGTTTGTGCCTTCGTTCATAGGTTTGCTTGTGGTGGAAATGTGTGCCTATAGGTCTCCATCTGTATCATCATGCAGCTGTAATTGAATGGAAGTGCCCCAACACCGATGTAATTCTAGCCATGGTGGTAGGAGCAGGACGACTTTTGTTGGTCCCATTTGCGATTATGGGGAATTTGCAGTTTTGAGAACCACAACAACTGTAAAAAATGGTGGGAGACAATTTTGGGGGTGTCCAAACTACAAGGTGAGATGTATTGAATTGTGGTTTATGAAAAAAAATGCATTGGTATTGATTTTTTTTGTCACCGTTTTGTCTAATATAGAATAGGAGTGGCATAAGCATGGGATGTAATTTCTTCAGATGGTGCATTGAAGACACTGGGGATGACAAAGATGAAACTATTACTAGACAAAGAAACAAGATTTGTAACTTAGAGTTGTATCCCCTTCAATTTTTAAATCTGACATGAGTAAAATAAGAAGTTAGAATGCTTGCCTGGGAGGTAATGCAATAAGATGTTTAAAAGCCTCAATATTGATTTCCTTTATAGCCCTCATCTCCCTCTCCCGTGCTTGGGGATATGTGCTGGCAGCTACCCTCCACATTAAAGTTTGCAATTTTTTTCCTGCGAATTTCTTTTTGAAGTTTGAGTATAGGTGTCGAACACAGAACCGCTGCACTGCCCCAGGTATCAGTTCTTGAATGGCAGGCAACAAACCCTGTCAAAAGTCATATATATAATACTTAAATGAAAATTATACAAAAAAAATAATCAACAATTGACAACAAAGAATATACCTTTTGTTGGTCAGATATGAAAGTGATGCCTTCACATGCATCTAACCCCCAACATCTTGAATTAACAGCTGCAAAAACTAGCTCCAAGAATCTTTGCATTCAACCTCAACCATAGCATATGCCAGTGGTAGTATCTGATCAATTGGGTCCCTCCCAATTGCTGTCAACAGTTCACCACCATAAAAGCCTTTCAAGAAGCACCCATCCAAAGCAATTATGGGCCTACAAGATATAAACTTATCCTTGTAGGATTTTAAGCACACATAAAATCTGTTAAAAACTTTGAACCCATTCATGTCTTTAACTTTCACTTTCACTGTAGACCTCGGATTTGCACGCATCAACTCATGTGCATAGTCATAAATTCGTTTGTACTGCTCTTGAAATGAACCATGGACATTCTTCAACGCCATGGCCATTGCCCGTTGAGCTTTTGACTTACTTATACTTGTGTTCCATTTTTTAACAACTTTATTTCTTACATCATTACTTCTCAATTTTGGATTCTGACTTAAAGTAGTCTCCAACCTCCCACTCAACCATTTAGTGCTCAACAAATCAACCTTAAACTGCCTAGCACAGGTATGTACATCATTTAGTTTTCTTAACTGCCAAGAACATGTTAAGGGTAAGAACCCACAATATGAATTCCATTCATATTGTCCTTGTGCTCCAATACAATAGACACGAACTCTGGAATTATCATTTTTTATTATTTTCAAGTTCCTCCCTAAATGGACAACATAAGTTCTAATGGCATCTTTAAATGCTTCCTTGTCTATAAAATAGGTACCCACTTCCCAGGAGAAATCTGCCATGTTTTTTGGCATTTCAAATTATGGAAATTTACCACCTGTACTGATCTCTTCCTCACCATCTTCAAATTCTTCCATGTTGTCTAATTGTTATGATTCCCACTCTATATCAGATAGCCCTCTATCATGCACAAATGTTCCTTCACTTTCATCATCATCACCACCTAAATTCTGCAAATCATCTGTACAATTTAGTTCTAAACCTTGTATAGGATTATTGGCCTACCTTTTACTTCTGCGCCTATGCCTAACCTCACCCATATTTGTAGTACCCTTACCCTCACCCTCACCTATATCTGTAGTACCATCACCCTCACCCTCACCATCACCCTCACTATCACCCTCACCCTCACCCCTGGTAGCCTCACTTTGAACTTCAATTTCACCTTCTATAAATTCAACTTCTCTTAACCAAAAAGAATCTTCTGACACATGCCCACCATCATCATCCGCACCATCATTATCACATTCCATGTCTTCATGTATAGAAGGACCAATAACCTGACCACCATGACCTTCATCATCAGCACCACATTATGACATTCCATACCATGATGCTCCAATGTCCACACCAGCATCATTCTCAATATCACCTCCAACAACTTTAGGTTCCACATCATCACCATCCTGAACACCACCTTCAACACCTTCGGGTTCCACACCACCATCCTCAACTTAAGCTTCAACAACATCTTCATCCACATCACCACCATCCTCAATACCACCTTCAACACCTTCGAGTTCCACACCACCATCATCCTCAACTTCAGCTTCAACACCTTCGGGTTCCACATTACCACCATCCTCAACACCACCTCCAACACCTTCGGGTTCCACACCATCACCTAAAACCAACATTACTTCTGCCTCTGAAACAACATGCACTAAAAATAAATGAACTTGACCATTCATATTTGCAATTTTTAGCATTTCTAATGCACCACCATCATCAACCAAAAACCACCAATGTAGTTTCCAAGTCTTCACAACCTCCACATGAATACCACATCTCCTATACTGTTAAAAACCCCATCTCCTTTAGGATGCCAACTATTTCAAAGTAGCTCCATCTATCACTGTCACATTCCCATGTTGATTTCACCACCAACATATCTCGCATCACAAAATGTCCCACTATGGTGGACCACAAGCTGAAAGTAACCTTCTGCCATAATATAGACTTTATACAAGGTATCCCTATCAAATATAAATATACATATGACCACAAATAAAAAACAAATTACAAACCAATCCTACACTTAATTATGTCAGAAATGAAATTTTGGACCACACATAGAAAATTCTTGCACATGGTGGACCCTACATCATAAACTACTTTGTAAATATTCTCTAAAAGTAATCACAAAACAAAACCACTTTGAAACGGAACCAATTTGAAAGTAAGTCAAAAAGTACTAACTTTAGAAACGACCAACCATGAAACTGCACCATGCTCGACAATGCCTTCGGGTTCCACAATCGCTGCCCCCACACAATCGCACTTCACGAGCTCAAGATCACACCACAGGATCGCACCTCACAATGGGCTCAGGATCGCACCACAGGATACCACCCCACAATCGCAACGAAGGCACGAACCATAGGATTGCACCTAAAAATCCTTCTCACACTCACACCATAGAATGTCGTTTCTCAGAAACCCTAAATTCGTAACCCCCAATTCAAAATAAAAAAACCCTAACCCCTATTTCAATTTTCACTAAACTAATGTAACCATCCACCTTAGTACATGTCACACCTCAAAGTAAACCAAATTCCCCTTCTCTCCGTTGCATAAGCAATCATTGACGATGTTACATGGGATTTAACGGAAAGGACCATTTTGGATACATTTTAATAAACATAGGGACCAAATTGATTTATTTAAAAACCACTATACTAAATTGACTATTGCCCCTAAATGTAGGGATGAATAAGGTCATTATACCTTATATTTTTATTTAAGTAGGAAGTAAAATAATTTCAGATTTTATATTTACTTAGAATATTTAAAAACTTTGAAATTTTATATATTTAATATTTTTATTTATGTATGACATAAAATAAGTTAGAATTTGTGTTTATTTAGGATTTTGAATATTTTAGAAAAAAACATTATTTTCAAATTTTCATTTATATACGAATTTAAATAATTTATAATTAATATTTATTATTATTTTGAATAATTTAATAAATTTATTTATTTTATATACTTTATTTAAGTAGGATATTAAATAATTTAGGATTTGTATTTGTTTAAAATTTTGAATAATTAAGAATTTTATTTATTGTAAATTTTTATTTAATTATGATATTCAATAATTTAAGACTTTAATTTAATTATAATTATAATTTTAAATTATTTAGGTATTTTATTTATTAAATTTTTTATTTAAGTATGATATTTAATAAATTAGGATTTGTATTTGTTTAAAATTTTAAATAATTTAAAAAAATTATTATAATTTTTTATTTAAGTATGACATTAAATAATTTAGGATTTATTTTTATATTTCAATTCAATATATTATTCTGTATCAAAATATTGAAATGTAATAATAACTTAATTATATGAATTAAATTGGTTGCCATAATTATTATTGTTGTAGAATATTAAGCTTGATTGCCACAATAAAAAGTCCATGATATTTATAAACTATATCAGTAATAGGAGTTATGAAGGCAATTTATTCATATTATTAACCTCGAAGTCCGAAGATGTTCACACATTTTATTTGTATTGTTGACAAACTTTAAATAAGGAAAAATATAACTAAAAAATGATAATAATTCTACCAATTAATTTAAAGATAAATAAAAAATAAAACTATCTATAAATTTTAGTAATATTCATAATTTCTAGAATTAAAACTCATAACAATATTAATAGAAATTCTAATAATTTTCCATGTTTAAAGAGATAATTATGGAGGCAAATTATATTAATGACCTACATCTAAATATATAATTTATTATTTGGTTACAATCAATTAATTTAGTAATAAAAAAATAAATAAATATT
This sequence comes from Phaseolus coccineus, assembly GCA_037954025.1. Classification (NCBI taxonomy): domain Eukaryota; kingdom Viridiplantae; phylum Streptophyta; class Magnoliopsida; order Fabales; family Fabaceae; genus Phaseolus; species Phaseolus coccineus. Next base: position 9,589,647 of record CM075681.1, on the reverse strand, counting down.
ATTTTAATAATTAAATTGCAGCAAAGTTATTATGACTAATTAAATACTGATAATGCGAAATTATCATGATTAATTAGTTATTGATACCTAAGAATTTAAAACTGAAAATATTTACACACTTCTATTCATATTGAGAATCTTTAAATATAGAAAAAAACATAGCTAAAATAGATAAAAAAAAAATAAAACTACTTATAAACTTCATAATCATCCATAATTCCTTTTATTAAAACTCATAACAATAGGAATTCTAATAATACTCTAATAAATTGTAATAAACTCTATTTAGATATTGTTTCATATTTCTTGTATCAATTACTAGTGACTAAAAGTTTTTGGATATAGAAAACGTTTGCCAATTAATTTTCTACAATTATGACTTTCAACATCATCGACCTTATTGACCCCTTTAATTTACATAATGAGAAATTTTTCCAACACACTCAAATTTTCACAAAGACATGTCTGATATAGAAATTCAAACTACTATTTACATAGGCATATAACCAAAACATAAAAAAAAAAAACAAAAAACATAGGCATAAAAAAAATTAAAATAAATATTTGTTGAGAAATTTATTGTATGGTCAGGTCTGCCTTTCCAAGTAAATAATTGTATGGATTTATAGAGATTACACAGTATAATTTTGCCCTCAAAATGGCAATATACAAAATTAACAATAAGATCTGACAGCACTTGACAAACATTGTTTCTCAAGATTCTCTGATTTACGCACAAAGCTCTGGAAGTCATATCTATGGAAAACTCTTTCAACATGCTATGCACATTCAACCACGTCATTTCTAAAAACAACGAATTTTTTTCAATCTCTTCGAAGACTAAATGACTACAAAAGTGAATAGACAACACCAAAGTTATAGTCAAATCTATTTATAAGGAATCAAATTTATGGAAGATGGAAGCCAATATATGGCCAAGCCGTCATGACTATAAAATAGAAAGGAAAGAACAACACAACATATATTATAGATTTAAATTGTTTTCCCATCTTTAGACGCAAATAAATTTTATGAGAAAAGGACTTCTAATTTGAAGAATTTAAAATCAATTACAACAATCAGTGATCAAGTTACACTAGTGCAAAATGATGAAAGGAATATTCCTTTCCAAGTGCGGTTTCGTACTAAAACGCATTTGTTAAAAACGCGGTGGCATTTTTGAAATTAGTTTGTTTTACAAATGCGGTTATTAGTTAAAACCGCATTCGTAAATGGAAGTTTTTCATTTACAAATGCGGTCACGTGTATAACCGCATTTGTAAATGAAATGCCTTTCATTTACAGATGCGGTCATGTGTATAACCGCATTTGTAAATGAAAGACATTTCATTTACAGATGCGGTCATGTGTATAACCGCATTTGTAAATGAAATGCCTTTCATTTACAAATGCGGTCATTTGTATGACCGCATTTGTAAATTAAAAACTTTCATTTACAAATGCGGTTTTAACTAATAACCGCATTTGTAAAATGTTTTTAACCTAAAATTTGAAGCGCGCCACTGCACTTTCACTCTTTCTTCTCTGCTCTTGCTTGTCGTTGTTGCTGCGCTGCGCTGTGTTCCTTGCTTCTGTGCATCTTCATTGCTATTGCTTCCATTGTGAGTTTCGTATCCCATTTCATTCTCTTCAGTTCGCTTTAGGAATGCTGTTCTTATATATGGTTTTTTCCTTGCAGTGCTTGAAGTTACTGTTGCATTGCTCCGCCGTTGTCGCGCCAGTCTTCCGCTTCCACCTCTGGTTTTCTATCACTTGAATCATCATTTTCGCACACAAGGTTAGTTCATTTTTAGATTTTTTGAATTTTACTTTTGTTTATTTTGAATTTTTGACTTTATTTATTATAATTTGTATATTATTTAATATAAATTTGTATTATATAATTTTTAATTTTTAAAATTTATATTATTTAGTTGGTAGTTTTTATGTTAGTTTTGTTAATTTTTTTTTGCTGTACTTTGAATATTTTTTTTTATGTATTATAATTTGTATATTATTTAATATAAATTTGTATTAATTTATATAATTTGTATTATATAATTTCTATTTTCTAAAATTTAAATTATTTAGTAATTATTTGTTAGTTTATAGTAGAATTTATGTTATGTTAGGTTTTACATTAGAATAGAATATCGTGTTTGTATTTGGACCTCCGACAATAATACGTGCTGGTATTGAGTCCGGGGGTGTTCGACCCTCGGCAAATGCATGAGATAGAACACTTATTAGAAAATCCTAGGTAACTATATTGCAGAATATATAATGGATCGAAGTTGGATTCATTGTGCTCGTATAAGTGATGAGTACGAAAGAGGAGTAGAAGAATTTATACAATTTGCGCAGCGTAACGCGATTAATAGTGGTCGTGATGGAGGAAAGATTAGGTGTCCGTGCGTTAACTGTTTGAATGGAAGGATACTGGATGTGAATATCATGAGGGAACACCTGCTATGTGATGGGTTTCTTCGATCTTATACAACTTGGACATGGCATGGTGAATTATTAAATTTATCACGTGTTTCCGTAACTGAAGAATATGTGGGATCCACCACGGATGAAGCAGAACACGATGATGTAGTTGATGATCGATTGGAGGACATGATTCGTGATGTGGGAGCTGAGTCTTTTGCAAAAGCGCATGGATATGGAAGTATGTCAAGCGATGCAGAGACTCCATTGTATCCTGGATCAACTAATAACTTCACACGGTTGTCGGCGGTGTTAAGATTGATGAATTTGAAGGCACTAAATGGATGGACCGATAAAAGTTTCACGGAATTGCTCCAGCTGTTGAAGGATATGCTTCCAGAGGGAAATACTCTACCTAATCGTAATTACGAGGCCAAAAAGATTCTTTGTCCAATGGGTATGGAGTATAAAAAGATACATGCATGTCTTAATGATTGTATATTATACCGGAAAGATTTTGAATTGTTGAAAAGTTGCCCGAGGTGTGGGTTATCACGTTATAAATTGAAACAAACAGATGATGATACTATTGGAGAGATGGAAAAGCATGGACCCCCAATGAAGGTTATGTGGTATCTTCCCATCATTCCAAGGATGAAGCGTTTGTTTGCAAACCCAGACGATGCTAAGAATCTTAGATGGCATGCAGATGAGAGGAAATGTGATGGCATGTACCGACATCCAGCTGATTCTGTTCAGTGGAAGAAATTTGATGATGAGTTTCCAGAGTTTGGTAAAGAATCAAGAAATATCCGACTTGGTCTAGCTACAGATGGAACGAATCCGTTTGGTAATATGAGTACAAATCACAGTTCATGGCCTGTTTTACTAGTTATTTACAACTTACCTCCTGGATTGTGCATGAAGCGAAAGTACATGATGTTGTCTATGATGATATCTGGTCCAAAACAGCCAGGGAATGACATAGATGTTTATCTAAGTCCCTTAATCGAAGATTTGAAGTTAATGTGGGATGAGGGTGTTCAAGTATTTGACGGATTTGCTAATGAAACTTTCAAGCTTCATGCCATGTTATTTTGCACCATCAATGACTTTCCGGCATATGGTAACTTATCAGGTTATAGTGTTAAGGGTCATAAAGCATGTCCAATATGTGAAGAAGACACTGCTTCTCAACAATTGAAACATGGAAGGAAGACAGTATATCTTCGCCATCGGAGGTTTCTTAGAAGTCATCATCCTTACCGGAGGTTGAAAAAAGCCTTTAATGGACACCAAGAGACTAGTGGTCCACCAACTCCACTAACTGCTGCTGAGGTTTACGAAAAGGTAAATAACATAGACCACACCTTCGGTAAGTAAAAAAAAAAGTCAGTTGTGACTAACATTTGGAAGAAAAAATCAATCTTCTTTGATCTTCCGTACTGGTCGAGGTTAGAAATCAGACATTGTATAGATGTAATGCATGTTGAGAAGAATGTGTGTGATAGCTTAATTGGTACACTTCTTAACATTAACGGGAAGACGAAGGATGGTCTAAATGCTCGTTTAGATTTGGTTGAGATGAACATACGAGGGGAGTTGGCACCGATAGAAATGGGTAAGCGTACATATTTGCCCCCAGCCTGTTATACCATGTCAAAAAATGAAAAAGTAAGTTTCTGTCAATGTCTAAAGGGTGTAAAAGTGCCACAAGGACATTCCTCAAATGTGAAGAGCCTAGTGTCAATGCAAGATTTGAAGCTAATTGGGTTGAAGTCTCATGATTGCCACATCTTGATGCAACAGCTTCTGCCTGTAGCTATTCGTGGGATCTTACCAAAAAATGTTAGACATACCATAACCCGTTTGTGCTCATTCTTCTCTTCCATCTGTTGTAAAGTCCTTGATCCATTAAAACTAGATGAACTTCAAGATGAAATTATTGTTATCTTATGTGAATTGGAGATGTTTTTTCCTCCATCTTTTTTTGACATCATGGTTCATCTACTTGTGCATCTGGTTAGAGAGGTTAGATTGTGTGGACCAGTGTACTTAAGATGGATGTATCCTGTTGAGCGGTATATGAAAATTTTGAAAGGTTATGTGAAAAATCATTATCGTCCAGAAGCTTCAATGATTGAAAGGTACATAGCTGAAGAAAGTATTGAATTTTGTTCAGATTACATGTCAAAAGCAAATCCAATAGGTCTTCCAGCTAATTCATGGCACCATAGGTGTTCTACAAGTAAATGTTTACGCGGTGTGAATATTGTAAGCAAATCTCGGTCAGAAGTCTTGCAAGCACATTTGTATATATTGAATAATACAGATGAAGTTATACCTTACATAGAAGCTCATAAAGCCATTGTGAAGGCAAATAATCCAAGACAAGCAGACAAATAAGTCTTGATGGAACATAATAGAACATTCATGCCTTGGTTTAAAGAGGAGGTGTTAAAGGATTCAACGGCATCGGAGACCTTGACCTGGTTGGCTGCTGGATTGAAGTTTGATGTCATTTCTTGTAAAGCGTACGAAGTGAATAATTGTATATTTTACACTAAGTCTATGGATGAAAAGAGTACAGTTCAAAATTCTGGTGTTACTCTTGAAGCCGAGTCAATGCAGTTTTCCACCTCGAAAGATACAAATCCTGTAATTGGATCAATGGCATATTATGGATTTATAGAAGAGATATGGGAGCTTGACTATACTAAGTTTTCAGTTCCAGTTTTCAAGTGTATATGGGTTGACAATAAAAGTGGGGTTAAAATTGATGAATCAGGATACACACTAGTGGACTTTCGAAAGATAGGGTATCGAGATGAGCCATTTATAATGGTTCAACAAGCATCTCAAGTTTTCTACGTGAAAGATCCTACGTCAGAACATTGGTATGTTGTTTTACACGGGAAAAAACAAGGGGAGGCCATAGATGATATTGAAAATGGTGAACCCCATTCATTCACACCAATGATAACTAATAAAGATGACGATGTACTTGATCATGTAAAGGCAACCCGTAAAGACCACAGTGAAGGAATTTACATATGAACTTGTAACCCATTATGGTAATAAATTTAGAAATATTTTTTATAATATGCATTTACTATATTATGTTTTTGTTTTATATGATTTTCTTTCCATGGAGATGAACTAATGTTTGTTAAATAATTTTTTTAACAGAGATATGGGTGACGATCAAACTCCAATTAGACCCCGATCCGGACGAGGCAACAGAGGACCTACTAGGATGAAGCGTCTAGCAAAGAAACGTGCCGCTGGTGAGAAGACAGCTGTTGACATTGACGTCAACACTGGAATGGCATCAGGTCCTAATGCAGATGAGTTTAATAGCTATCTTGGAGTTCTTTCTCGTGAGAGAGTCTCCGTTTTGATTAATTCATGGGACGAGGTGTCAGAGGTCGACCGAAACATGCTGTGGGAGGATGTTTTGGTAAGCTTTACATAATTATTGTTATCATATAAAGCTATTTAATATTCATTGACTAACTTTACTTTGGTGATGTTATTTTGCAGGCAAATTTTGAAATTCCTAATGTGGAACCGCTTCGATCAAGGATTCTATCCAATATCGGACTAAAGTTTCGCGCCTTTACGTCAAGACTCACGACGAGATACATTTTTGGTGAGCTTAAGGATGAAAGTCCTTGTGAAAGATACAATTTTATTGATGAAGAGACATGGCTTGCTTTTAAAGAAAGCCGTCTAACTGAAGAATGGACTGTAAGTGAAGCTACTTAACTATTTTGACTTATATAACATTAATGAGTTAATATTATTGAATTCACTTTGTTTATTTCAATTATGACAACATCGGCGGAAGAAAGCTCAAGAAATAGCTTTAAAGAATCTTACCCTGCACGTAATGTCTCGTGCGGGGTATCGAAAGCTTGAGCAAGCACTGATGGTTGAAAAGGAGCAATCCAGACAGGGGAGTGCATCTCAGGATGTGGAAACAGGGGTCACTTCTCCTCCATCACCACCTACGCGCCATGACAAATGGAAGAGGGCCCGAATTAAGAAGTCGGGTGCACCAAGTTCAGAGCAATCAGGGCTTATCATTGAAAAAATTGTAAGTTATTTAAGCCTTTTTTCATCTATTATGATGCATTACTTATAATAAAACCTCATGATTTTTGTCTCTTGCAGGATGCCTTGGACTCCCAAGGTAATTTTGTTGCTGATGGTCGTTGCGATATCCTTGTTGAAGCAATTGGACAACCTGAGCACTCTGGTCGTGTTCGTGCAGCTGGACAAGGAGTTGTGATTAGACTTTATTTTGGAGCTGCACCACGACACTCATCCTCCTCCTCCAAAGAGAGCAAAAAAGAAATGGAGCAAAGGCTACGTCAGGAACTAATGGATGAGATGAGAAGGGAGACGGAAAAGAAGAGGCTAGAGTTGCGACAAGAGATATCGCAACAACTTTGTGCTGAGCAGCCGATTCAGACGCTTCTTAGTCCCGCTCCCAAGAGCACAAAGGGGAGTTGTGCACCTCCTACAACATCAGGGGATGATATCATTGGCCAGACGAGGCAATGTGAGCTACTGGTAGAAGGTGGCATCATTCCTCAGGTGGTGGCCATTGGAAAAGTCTATGAAGATGCCACCACCTTACATAACGTTCCTCTCTCCCCTGATGCAGCAAAGGTCACGGTTTAAAGAGTACGAGTACCTGATGCTCGTCTTCCACTACCTTCAGAAGAGGTAACAACTGTGGCCGAAGCATTTCAGTCCTTTGTAGCCTGGCCCAGACACCTGATTCCATATATGCCACAACCATTGGTAATAATGTCATTTCATGTGCTAATTTATATTTATATATTACATGTAATTTATAACAAATCTTTTTTCTTTTTGTAGAAACCTCGTCGGAAACCAAGTCTGAAAAAGAAACAAGAGGTTCCGCTTGACGATCCTATAGCTTCCTTAGCTATAGTTGCTAGACAACTTGGACGAGATCCTCTGGAAGTTCCATGGGATGATACCTTTTTTGAAACAAACCCTGAGCTACCATTGTACATATACATGTCAGATCTGCTAGAATTTGTAGCTGGGGATCAGGAGCTGAATATAAATATCATTCAATTTTTTATGATGTAAGTATCGTTACCTACATTTCATTTTCATTTATGTTAAATTAGCATTCATTATGATTTAACTAATTACTTGTAGGTTTTTGAATGGTGTCTCTGTCACTGAGGGGAAGGAAAATGTGTATGGATTCTTAGATCCTGCATATACTAATCCCACTGGAGCAAAGACAAATGAGACCCAATCATACATCACTAACACCCTGGAAAAAGAGGGAAAAGAGGTTTATTTGTGCCCTTATATTAACGAGTAAGTTTAAATATATATATATGTTAAAAGTTTATTATATTCATGTTTTATAAATTTACTCAACTATTTTCATGGATGATATAGGGGTCATTGGCAATTACTTGTCTTATCAGTGAAGGATAGGACGTCTTTGTGGTTCTGTTCCCTACACAAGAAGATATCCACAAGTTTTAAGAATATCATTGATAAGTAAGTACACTATAAACTTAACTATGGTTGAAACTATAAGTAATCCACTAACAAGGTTTTTTGTCTCAACCAGTTCATGGCGTGGATATAACATTCTAAAAGGGAGATCGAATTCAAATTTTCAAAATTTGAACTGGATAAGATTAAAGGTATGTAAGATTTTTCTTTTTTTTTTTCATTGTTTAATTATACTAACTTTTACAATTTATTGAATTATAGTGTAATAAACAACCAGGAAGCTATGAGTGTGGCTATTACGTCATGCAATGGATGAGTACCATTGTAAGACTAGGTCTTACAAGTAATTGGCAAGAGGTAAGATTTCTTAAATTATTTTTATAACTTCAAACTAATTTATCTATCTTAAAACTAATTTATGTGTCAACCATTTTGAAATGCAGTTCTTCACGGATGAGGAACCCATGAGTTCGGAAGCCATGACATATGTGAGACAATCTTGGTCCACATATTTCCTAAACTTTTATAACTCTACGATTTGATCAATAGTGTAAGAATAGATAGAGATTATTACTATTTTTGTATACATTTTGATCAATTACTATAAATTGACTTTGTTTCTCTGAATCTGTTTATTTGTCTGGCTGGCTGGGATGGGTATAATGAAACTGCATAAGATAATTCGTATGGGAAAACAACTAACCAAATCATTCTAAAAAAAAAAAACTTGATTTACAGATGCGGTTGCTTACTACAACCGCATCTGTAAATGTGATTTACAGAGGCGGTTGTTTACTACAACCGCATCTGTAAATCATTCCCTTGATTTACAAATGCGGTTAAGGTAAACAACCGCATCTGTAAATCATTGCCATTCATGAAACCTGGGCACACCTCTGGAGCATTTACAGATGCGGTTACGGGAAACAACCGCATTTGTAAATAGTATTTACAGATGCGGTTGTTTAACCGCATTTGTAAATCTCTGATTTACAAATGCGTGTTGATCAAATGCGGTTGTTTAGCCGCATTTGTAAAATGAAAATAACCGCATTTATTTTAGGTTTCTGCACCAGTGTTATTTACCTAAATATACCTCGCAAATACTAAAATTGGTGTTCTGAACCAACTCCAAAATCTCCTCTTCCCTTGTATTCTATGGTCTTGCTGCTAAATAATGATAAGAAAAGCCATGCATTTCAAGAAAAAGAATCACCTCACTTTCTGGACCTCTATAATGGTTAATGTTGAGTGCATGAAGTAAGCAATTAACTAAAAATGGAGAAAACAACAAAACCCAACAAACAATCAAATGGTCAAATTAGATGAAGAAAAAAGGAACATGAGAAATCCAAAAACAAACCGTGAATGGGTAAATAAAAAATGGACAAAAAAGATAAATGCAAGGCATACCAAAAAGTGCAAAACAAATAGTAAAAGAGATGAATAGAAAATTCTAAAAAATTGCATCAGTTGCGAAAAAACGTAACAAATAGAGAACCATAAAGATAAAAAACACTTCAGAAAACAAACTATAAAAGAGATGAAGAGAATCAGAAGAAAAGATAAAACCAAACAACTTTAATCAGAAAAGTTAGAAAATGCGAAAAACTAACAGACAAATAACCAAAAATATGATAAACACTAGAGAAATAATGGTAAAAGAGATGAAAAGAATCGCTAGAAAAGATAAAAGCAAGTGACTTTGATATAAAAAAAAAAACTATAAACTGCATTAATTGCGAAAGACGTAATAAACAGAGAACTAAAAAATGTCAAAAACACTAGAGAAAACAAACTATAAAAGAGATCAAGAAAATCGACAGAAAAGATAAAAGCAAGCAACTTTGATCAGAAAACCCTAAAAAATGCGAAAAACATAACAAACAGAGAACCAAAAATGTCCAAAACACTGCAGAAAAGAAACAGTAAAAGAGATTAAGAGAATCGACAGAAAAGATAAAAGTTCGCAACTTTGATTAGAAAATCCTAAAAAATGAGAACAATGTAACAAATAGAGAACAAAAAATATCAAAAACACTGTAGAAAAAAAACTGTAAAACGTAACAAATAGAGAACCAAGAACATAAAAAAAGATTGAGAAAACACAAAAAAAAAAAAAACATTTTGGCAAACAATCTGAACAGTTATGATATGGATGCACCAAAAAATGAAAAGAAATGATAAAAGAATCACCTGTTCTTCAGAAAATGAAAAAAAGAAATGAAAAATGACTGGGTCTCTGTTTATCAGATTCTATATAAACTCAAACCCATCGTGTTTGTCACTTCAAAATTCAAAACTCGCGCTAAGTGAAAAATAACGAAAAGAAGAGATCTGCAGTGGTGGTATTGCAATGAGCAGATGGTGCAGTTGCCAAATATGTGAAAGACAAGGCAAAGTAGAGGATAGAAAGGTGAGAGTTTTGGAGGGAATGGAGAGAGTGAGAAGAAGGGGTGTTTATATGAGTGTTGCGTGGCTTTATGTGCTTTTGGCACGTGTCAATGTTTGATATTTTGGGTAAAAAAAATTTTGAATTTTTTTTGCCTAAATTTTCTGTGAGTGACACGTATTATTTTTTTGTCTTTGAAGTGATCACTATTTGTATTATTTATAGATAAACAAAAGATCAATGTTTGCTCATAGTATTAAATACCAAATGGATTCAGCAAAAAAAATGAACATATATCACAAATGACTTGGATAAAAAAAAGTGCACACTTTCTTGTGAGAAAAGGGTGGATCTCTGCTTTCTTATGTGAGAAAATAATGAATAAAAGATATGAGTTTGCTCATAGTATTAAATACCGCATGGATTTAGGAACAAAAATGAACATATATCATAAATGGATTGGATAAAAAAATGTGCACACTTGCCTATGAGAAAATAGTGCATTTGTGCTTCCTTCCTTGTGTGAGAAAATAGTGAACAAAAGATCAGTGTTTGCTCACAGATTCAATGTTCAATAACCTGATTAAAAAATTTAAAATAGTTCAAGAGAAGTGATGAATTAAACCTTATAATAGTTTATTAAAATGCTCAGAAAAATCAAATACATAATAACAATGTGAAGGAATTATTTCAATTTAAAAATAAAAACTACAACATTTTCTGGAAACTAAAAAAGAGTGGATCTATGCTTGCTTGTGTGAGAAAATAATAAATAAAATATCAATGTTTGCTCAACGTATTAAATACCAAATGGATTCAGCAACATAAATGAACATATATCACAAATGAATTGGATGAAAAAACAAATTTGCACACTTACCTATGAGAAAAGAGTGGATATGTGCTTCCGTATATGAGAAAATAATGAACAGGAGATCAGCCAACTCCATGGAAAATGGAAATTTGGGTTTGTTAAAATCAGCCACAAACCACAAACGAGCAACCCATGCTATGAGCATCCAATTTTCTCTTTTAGGATTCACTTCTTTGATGATATTCATATGTTTATGCGAGTGAGACATTCTTACGCTCACATACACTCTCTAAATAACAAAATGAAATGCCAAAATGAACAATGATATGAATGAATGAAAAAAACAAAGAACTAACCACATATATATAGTGAAAAAAATGAATGCATATAAATCTTCGTGATTTCAAAATTCAAATGTACCGCCAAAGAGACCATAACCTAAATAGAACATTGTCAGAAAAAGAAGGGGTTAAAAAAGCTTAAAAAACAAAGATCCACCAAAAGCATAACCTAAATAGAACATTTTCAGAGAACTGAGGCAAAAAAATGAAAAACAATGTGTAAACCATATTGAGCTCAGGAAAACAATGTCGAAACCCCAAAAAGCTAAAAAGTGAAAAATAAACATGAAAACGAAAAAGGGTTGAAAAAACCCTATAAAACTGAGATCCACCTAAACATAACATTTTCAGAAAAAAGAGGTCTAAATCAAAGGAGTAAAATGTAGTTAAAACCGTAATAAAAAACCTATGCAAGTGAGGAAAACAATTTCAAAAACCCAAAAAAATGAAAAGTATAAAACAAAAATGAAAGCGAAAAGAAGTGAAAGAAAAATGAGATCCACCAAAATCTTGTCCATATGCAAAACAATAACTCTGAAAACATCAAATATGACGAAAACATCTTCAAAAGGAAAAAAAAGAAAGATATTATCACGAAAACCTCCATAGAAAGAAGAGACAAATCAAACTTTTGGCAAAAATGTAGCACAAAAACCTTTGCTCCTTTGACAGGAAAAGATCTTTGATCGGTGTGGTTGAAGATACTTATGAACCATTTCTAGAAAATGACTTATCACATAATGAAACACACATGAAAGCGAGAGAGTGAGCTTCAGAGAGAAATGACAAGGTTTTGGTGAGAAAGCCCTAGCAGAAGGATTAAAAGAGAGAGACTGTGAAGTGAGAGAGGAGAGAGGCGAGAGTGGAATGTGAATGAGAGAGGAGAGAGGCATGGAGAATGAAGGAGAAAAAGATTTGCCACGTGTCACCTTCAGAACGCATTTCATGTATGATGTTTTGGGTAAATTTTTAATTCTTTGAATTTTTACTTTTTTTAAGGAAAATTGTGGAAGTGACACATGGCAAAACTTACTGTGGAAGTAGTTCCTATTTGTATTATAGATAGATAGATAGATTGATGCAATTTTAGATAATGTTTCTTTCAACAACTATCTTATTCTTCTAGGCTTGTCTTGTGATTCTTTTCAATCATTATTTCATACCGATCATCCCAATTTATTTTAATTATCTTATTGTAAGTGAATTTGGAACTTCTAGAGTACTTCTTTCATGTTAAGATGTATACAACTTTCATCTCTTACACTTCTTTGTTGTTAACATCATATTTATAGATCTATATGGGAAAAAAAATCTTAACCAAGGACAAGTATATATATATATATATATATATATATAACAAATAAATGAATACAATAAAACAAAACAAAAAAAAAATAGAAAGTTGAACCAATCTGCATCAATAACTTCTCAACCAATTTTCATCATAACATCCTTGAACGGAATTAATCACAAACCAAAACCACAATAAAAATCTCAAAGTGGAGCCAATATCAAATTAAGATTCATAAAAATGAAGGATCATTGTACAAAAATCACCAAAAATAACCCCTCCTCCTATGTTAACCTTTTTAGTCACTGTGAAAATAGCTAACAATGCTCTCAATCAACTCAACTTCTACAAGACAAAAAATCAAACCGCACATTTGATTGGATTTTGGCATCCGTGAGCAATAACTCTGAACATTCTAATCATTGTGATGTAGTTCGCTTTCTCCTTGTGTGCACCAAACTCTATGACAGACACTCATGATAACATTTGCTATACGTTCTTCATGCATTAGACTATATGAGAGAAAATAGAGAGTGAAAGAAAAATAAAGAATACTTTTTATTATTCTGTACATGTAAAAGAGACGAAAACAATTAGTGTATAACTGCCCTGTTAACAGAATAAAAAACATAGTAGCAAGAAAAATTGAAAAATTATTTAAGATTTACTCACGTAACTTAATATCCCCCCTCAAACAACTGGTAGAGCTTTCATTGAAGCTTTTCACAAACAACATGACAATCTATCTCTATATGCTTTATTCTTTCATGAAAATTGTGAGATATATATCTTGAGGATTGATTCTCACAATAGACAACAGTTGGAGTCTGTACCTTTACCTTGAATTCATCGATCAAATATTTCATCCATTGAATCTCACAAGTTAATGTAGTAAGAGCACGATATTCTGCTTCAGATGATGATCGAGACACAACAAATTGCTTCTTTGATTTCCAAATGATCAACGAAGAGCCCAGGAACACAAAAAACCCAATCGTTGGCCATTTAGTTTGTGGACAACTTGCGCAATCTGAATCATAAAAGCCTTTAAGTTGAAGATCAGAATCAACAAGGAAGAATAGCCCTTGTCCATGAGTCCCTTTAATATAGCACAAAACTCGGTGTGCAACATTATGGTATTATGAAGTACGTGCCGACAGAAAGTGACAAAAAAATTGAACATACTAGCTTATGTCTGGTCTGGTGTTTAAAAGATATATTAGCCTCCCAATGAGTCTTTGGTAAGCAGTAACATCCTTTATGGAATCCCTTCTTGAAACATGTTCTTTGTGTCTTTTATTTTTTTCGTGATAAGCCTGGCCTTGTACCGCTCTATGTTACCCCTTGCATTGTATTTTCTTTTATACACACATTTACATCTAATGGGTTTCTTACCTTGAGGAAGATCGGTTAGAAGCAATGTTTCATTTTCTTCCAAGGCTTTGATTTCCTTCTGGATGGCCTCACACCATTCATGTTTCTTTATGGCTGCATTATAATTTTGTAGTTCTTCATTAGATGATATGGCTAAAACATAATTAAGGTGCTTAGCAGTTAGATTGCCATAGTCAAGATATGTAGATATGGGATAGATGAAATTACCACAATGATTTAGATGCTTAGTTTCAGTGAGACTAAACACTACAAAAAAATCATTAAATAACAACTAAATTTATAGAAAAAAAATAATTAGTCACTATATTGATTAAATTAGATACTATTTTAGAGACTAAAAAATTATTGCATCTAAAGTGGTTTCTATTATTAATAAAAAAATTATAAAATTGTTTCTAAATTGGTATCTAAATTAGCTACCAAGGTTTTAACCACTAATCTTTTAGATACTAAATTAGTCTCTAAAAGACTAATAGAGACTAATTTAGAATATAAAATAGTTAGTTGCTAAAACCTTGGTAACAAATGGTTAGATACCAATTTAGAAAGTACTTTATAAATTTTTATTAATAATAAAAAATACTTTAGATACTAATAAATTTTTTAATTTATAAAATAGTCTCTAATTTAGTCAATATTCTAACTAATTATTTTAGTCTCTAAAATTAGTTTCTATTTAATGATTTTCTTGTAGTGAGACAATTGGAAATGATAATCCTTGAGATGACTAGTGATTTCTTGTGTCTATCAAACCTTCTCAAGTTGTCTTCTTCAGCAGTATACTCTCCAGGTTGATCAATATGATCACTTTCATTTGTATCGACAAGTTCAAAATTGAAATCAAAAGCATTTATTCATTGATTACTTTTTTCTTTGTTACAACAACCATTCTCATAATAGGAAAAACAAGCTCATAGAAGTTCACATTTCTTGAAACAAATATTTCTTTATATTGAATATCAAACACAACATAACCCTTCATACCAGTCTTATATCCAAGAAAAACGCATTTCCTTGCTCTAGGGTCTAACTTTGATTTATTCATTTACAAACTGTAATAAATCATAAAGAACCAAAAACCTTTAAGTTTTCAAGATTAGTTGTTCCTTATATATAAGATCATAAGGTGTATTCTTTTATAGAACATGGGTAGGTATTCTGTTTATTACATGTGTAGCATAAATCACAACATAGGACCAAAAAATAACAGGTAATTTGGACTGAAATAAAAGACTATGTATAACATTCAAAATGTGTTGATGTTTCAACAATAGAGGTTTTTTTAGTAGTTTCCACACAACTAGTTTGATGAACAATGTCTAAACTATCATAAAAGGTGGCAAAAGCAAACTCATTTTCATTATTAGAACATATGACTTTTATAGCAGCATTAAACTGGTTATGTATGAAAGTGATGAATCTACTTAAGGCATTTCTGGTTTTAGATTTTGTTTTCATTGGATAAACCCAAGTGAACCTACTATGATCATCTACAATGTTAAGCAAAACTTGTGTCCATGCACAAAAGCAATTCCAAAAGGACCTCATATATCTACATGAATCATCTGAAAAATATGTTTAGCACGTGTGCTACTATGAGTGAAGGCAATTTTGTGTTGCTTTGCATAATGGCATACATCACACGGTTTATTTTCACAAAAACTAACATAAGGAAAATTGTTACTGGCATGTTATAAGACTTTATCAAATGGATGTCCCAACCTGAGGTGCCAAATATTCTTTGTAACATTTCGGTCTTCATATGTCATTTCTCCTGTAGTGTTGACCATGTCTTCCTGTCTTGGAATATCTATTAGATACAATCATGTATTTAGCTAAGCACATCCAATAATCTTCAATGAATTTGCATTTTGAATCTGGAAATACTCATAAGTAATATTGAGTTTACAGTTATGGTTTATAAAAAGTTTTTGCACAAAAACAAGATTGAATTCAAACTCTGATATATATAAAACATTATATGTTTTAGAAAATTTTCAAATAATTCCACTGTTCCATCATAATAAGCTACAACATGCGAACCATTTGGTAGATTCATGCGAATAGGATTTATTCTACAAAAAGTTACAAAGTTATTTATAGGAAAATTTACATGATCAGTGACACTCGTGTCTAAAATACAAGAGTTCTCATTTTTCTTACCTTTCATAGTGTTTTCATCCGAAGACTCATTCACAAAATAGTTCATGTGCAGAAACACCGTTTGTTTCTTGGATAAGTCTCATTATATTGATATACCTGATCTTGTGTAAATTGGTTCTTGATAAGTTCATCTTGCTAGTCTTCTTGATCTTCTTCACCTTCAACACTCTTATCCATGACAACACTATTTATAATTCTTTCATTTCTTTCACCTTTTTGTTTATACCATGGAGGAAACCCATGTTTGGAGTAGTATTCATCTACTGTGTGATTCAGCCTGTGGTAATAAATGCACTGTTAACCATTGTGTTGATTTCGGCTATTTCCTCTTCCTTGAGTTCTTCCACTACAAAACGTCCTCCAATTTCCTTGATTATTTGAGGAATTAAGCAAAAGTTTGCTTATTCATCATCACATTACCTGCCAGTTGTTGTTCTTGTTGAATGATGAGAGGAAAACATGATTTATGCTGGGCAAAGGTTCCATTAGAAATATTTGTATCTTAATAGTAATATAAGTGTCATTAAGACCTTTTAAGAAACATAAAGCATACTCAAATTCTTTATTCCTCTGGATGTGCTTAGTCAATGCACAACTTCACTTGATCTTACACTCACAATTAGGAGTTAGTCTCAATGCTTCAAGTTCTTCCCATAAAGTTTTCAAGTCAATGTATAATTCAATTAATGTTCATTCTCCTTGCCTCATGGAATGTATTTCTTGTAGAAGATCTAAAATCCTAAAATGATATCCCTTTAAAAAACGTTCACATAGATCTTCCTAGAGTTCCCTCGTGCTTTCTATGTAAAGCACACTTTGTTTTTGTGCACTGAGAGTTCGTGTAACCCAACATATTACCATTATATTTTAGCTTTCCCATGTTTCATGGAATGAAGAACCTGGTGTTGGAGCAGGCTGGCCACCATCAAAGAACTTATGTTTTTTCTTTGAAAGAAATGCATGTCGTATAACCTTACTCCATGCATGAAAATTGTTGCCATCAAGATGTAGGTTGATTAAAATTGTTCCTAGATTTTCTCTAGGATGTAGATAATAAGAACTGTTCGAATTCTGAGAAGGATCTTTACTATTGTTGTTAGTTTCCATCATGAATAATGAATATTACAAGAAGAAAGGAAACATAAAGAAAGAACAAGAAACTAGAAACAAAAATATAAGATACAACAAAAACAGAGCGGGATTTAACTTGGCTCTGATACCATACTGGATTTTGGCATCCATGAGAAACATCTCTGAATGTTCTAATCACCGCGATGCAATTTTTTTTCTCCTTGTGTGCACTAAACTCTATGATAAACGCTCATTATAAGATTTGATATACGTCCTTCATGCATCGGGCTATAAGAGAGAAAAGAAAGAGTGGAAGAAAAAGAAAGAATAGTTTTTATTCTTCTGTACATGTAAAAGAGACGAAAACAAGAATTTTATAAATGCTCTAGTAACAGAATAAAAAACAAAGTAAGAAGAATAATTGAAAAACTTATTTAAGATTTATTCACGTAACTTAATACATTTCAACACATAAAATCATCAATAATATTTGAAAAAAGCACAACTACCTCACCTTTCCAAGGTTTGTGTTTGTCTTCCACTATCATTGCTTCACCACCGCCACTTCGAAAATAATGGAACCTATGACGCATCATTGAAGGCACAAAGAAAGAAAATCAGAGACAAACTGAAATGAGAGGCATAGTGAATGAGAGGGAGTGTGAAATGAAAGCAAAATTTCCTTACGTATTTCACCAGCCAACCACCAAAAAATAAATGCTAACGAGTTGCAATGACACCAACTGTGAAGAGGAGGACAAAAGATGAGAGTGAGAGTGAAATGTGAGAGTGACAGTGAAATAGTGAAATGAAAGAGTGAAATCAGATAGCTCAATGCGAGGGAGACTAAAATGAAATGGTATTCTTGCACAATGCGAGGGAGAACAAACAATTTGGTAAAGTTACTTTAAATAGTTGGCGTCGCGACTTTCGTGCAAGTGGGGTACCACACTCAACCAACGACGGCAAAGCAAGGGCTCAGTCCTACCTACCACCTAACCTTAGAGACGGTAAAGCCCAGTCTCAACCTTGGCTACTTCAAACACATGTCATCGATGACTAAGCCCTTGTTGTCTTTCTCAAGCGTCGTACTCGCACCTTCACGGATTACATACAGTGGCGACTGGGACCTTCCACGCTCCAAACCACTCTAGAGTTTGCCCAACACTAGCCAAAGCCTTTGCATGTTGGTTGTACGTACATTGGTTCCCTCCACACTATATTTTTGGCATCTAGTTGTGTCTTATTTGCATCTCCACGACCCACACTTTGGTGCATGTAATTTTTTGCATCCGTTTGTGGACGCTATAGTGCACCCTAACAGTGTCTACCAGCTACCAGGCACTTAAATTTGGTCCCTAAATGACCATTTCCTTGTGTTGAGGATAATCTTTTTGACACAAAAGCCATGGGGTGAGGAACTATTTTGGGTTATTAAAAGTGACAACATTCCAAGTTGTAAGGATATTGGAAATGAATGAAACTATGATGATCAATAAGATTTATCTGGTTAAAGTTTGTCAAACATTTTCCATCTGATATTGATAAAGGTTTTTCTTAATTGACATCGGCCAATATTATTTTCAATTAATATCGGCTACAATTACTTAGACTTATATCGATTGAATAATTTTTAAGATATTGTTGGTTATGATTTTTTTTTTTTTTTTAGGTTTCAATCAAGGTCAACTACAAAAACCTCTCATCTGATATTGATAAAAGAAAATATCATAATTAATGTTGGTTTAAAGCTTTTCTGGTCAACATTACAAAAAAAATATCCCAACAAACTATAATAAAGAATAAAATTAGTATCAATCATAGAAAAAAATTACCACATCGATAAATAAATAAACCACAACAACTGTCAATAAAATAAAATGAGTTCACATAGTCCCGTAGATATTGATAGATAAAGCTCTCATTAATATCGAACGAGAAATCAGAATGGTTTGTGATAAGTGTTATTATTTATTGAAATTTTATGGAAAAAGTTAGATATTTATTGTTGATTAAGCTATGATCCAACCCTAATTTGAAAAATTAGTATTTCATAATATATTTTGTAGTTATGAGATTAATAGAACTATTTATTCCCAATTTTATGTTATTTTCAGGAATTTAAGGAGAGATGAAGCAAATGGATATATTACTTAGCCAAAGTCCAATTAGGTTAAATAAGAGCATATGACAGAGAGAAAACCAGGAAGGGGAACCAAAGGAAGTAAACCCTATAAGAGACAATCGTCAAGGAGAAAACGTTCTTTAACTGGGAAATACTTCTGAGAATCTGACCTAAATGACAATACATGATTTTTTCTGATACTAGGAATATATTTGAATGTATCAATTACTGTCTAATATTGTTTCTTAATGATAAGAATGTTTTCTAAAGATACGAGACATCGATGTTTAGAAAATAATCTTAATAATTTCATAATTGAGAAATTAATATGAATGACTCTTATATGTTGCATCAATATCAATTAGGTTAGAATATTGTATGTTTTTATAATTTATATTAATATCTTCTTAATTCAATTATTGCACATATTGTTATACTTAATGATTATGATTTTAAATAAATGTTTCTTGTAATATTGACATTCGTCTTTCTAAAACAAATTATTACAACTGACTCAGTATACTTACTTACCAGTCATCAGTCTATGATGACGAAGTCATTAGGACCAACAACAATAACAAATCCTAACAATGTAAATAAACAAATAACTCTTATTCACATCAATATAAAAAATTTCTAGTTGACGTCATTAAAAAAATAATCCTCACAATGAATATCTTGGTCTTAATCAAGTTGAGAAAAAAAATATATATACAAATTTCAAAATATACAAATTTTAAGTAAAATTTGAAGCACTCTAATTTTAATTTAAAATCCAATAAAAGCGTAGAATTTCAATTCCTGAATTCTTTACAAAAGCACCATATTTTTTCATAAATCTTTCCAAATTATTCCTTATCCAAACACAATTAACGGTTTGAAAAAAAGAAAAGTGGATTAGGTAAGGAAGCTTCGACAAAGGTTTGTTTCTACACTATTTACTCATAGTCACATCACTTTCCTATTTACTTACGTATTAAAACAAAAACAAAAACATTCATCATATACTACGACAATAGTTGATTTAGTTAATTTTTAAAATATTAGCAATTTATCAAAAATAACTTTTATTATTAATAAATTTTAATTTTTTTTACTATTTATTAGTGATAAGCAAAATAAATGTATAATTATATAACAAGTATAAAATAGATAACTATGTTTTTTTAAATCTCTCAAGTTTATCATAACTGGTTTCGTGGGAGATAAAGTGAATAAATTTCTTAAATTCAATGTGATGTACACTTTTAAAAAGAGAAAGTAGCCGGGAGTTGGAATTGGAGTAATGTCCATGAAAAACGACTTTTGCAAACCAAAGGCACATCACTCATCTCTTTAGTATTTACTACATTCAAACAAAATATAGAAAAGGAATTCTATCCATTGTAAAGCAACTCCTGAATTCACTTTGGGAAGGAGAAAAGGAGAGTTTAATTCATCCTCATAAAATTAACTTATAAGATAAGAATTATTTTCATTAACGTACTCTTGATTAATTTTATCTCTTATCGATATATATCACATCTTCAACCTATCCCCTCCGCATTTGAACATGAATATCTCATGCATGAGACTAGATATTTTTGGATGGTTTGATAGGATCTTGATGGTGAGTGGCACAATAGCGGGTGACACGTTAGGTTCAACAAATCGTTAAGATAAACTGTGATACCATATTAAAAAATAAATTTAGGTCTAGCTGATAATTATAAAACCAACTTATAATATGAGATTGTCTAACTAAAATACTATAAATTGATCTTATCTAATTGTAACTGATGTGGGATCTCCAACACTAATAAAGAGTTTTAGTTTTTCCGTTCCTCACCATGTACAAGAGAAGCACAAAAGAATTTCCTTAGTATAAGTCACGTAAAAAAAGTGGTTTATATATATACACTACAAGAAAATCATTAAATAGAAACTAATTTTAGAGACCAAAAATAATTAGTTGCTATAGTGACCAAATTAGAGACCTTTTTGGAGACTAAAAAACTTGTTGGTTTCTAAATTAGTTTCTATTATTGTTAAATGGTTTCTAAATTGGTATCTAATTAGCTACCAAGGATTTTGCTACCAAATTTAGAATCTAAATAATTGGTAGTTAAAACCTTGGTAGCTAATTAGATACCAATTTAGAAACCATTTAACAATAATAGAAACTAATTTAGAAACCAAAAAAATTTTTATTCTCCAAAATAGTCTCTAATTTGGTCACTATAACAACTAATTATTTTTTGTCTCTAAAATTGATTTCTAATCAATAATTTTCTTATAGTGATATATATATATATATATATATATATATGTATATTTCCATTAATACAATCATTACTTTTTTAATAATGAAAGATACAATAAAATAAAATCAAAATTTCCAATAAATAGAGATGTTGAATATTTAAAGCTTATCTTGCATTTTAACTAAATTAATTATCATTAGATAATTTTTTCTTAAATTTGAAAACCACCAAAGAATATAATATAAATTCTCAGTTGACTTTATTATTGAAAGAAGATTAAAAGAGAAAAAAAGAAATATACAATAAACATTGTGTATGACATAGTTTTCAGTTAAAAAAATAATATCAACACAATTGGAAATGACTTGATTTTCATTTGATAACTTTAAATAAAGAGGGTTAATTTTATTGTATGAAGTAAGGTAGAGTTTGTTTGCTGAAATTTGTCATAACAATTATTCCACTATTCTTTTTATTCTTTTTTAAAATGTCTATCTTAAGGATGATGTGTAATAGAGGGTCAAGAGTATTACAAGAAACAATCTGCAGTGGACAGGACTCGAACCTAAGTCCCTTCAGTAACCAAAGAAATATTAACGACTAGACTAGACAAGTTCTTTTGTCATATTATGATTTTTATTGTACTTATTATTAATAATAATATTTGTAAGGACCTATAAATTTATTTGGAATAAAAGTGATATATTCTAAATGATTTCTGAGTATGTTATTATTTAAAATAAAAAGGATATAAAAATAGAAAATCTCATAGTGGTCAGACCTCGAACGTCGCCCAAGGTCTGGGATCAGCTGGTAGAGGGCGATCGGTTGACCATTGTACCAACCAAGTAGTCAGGTGCGATGACTTTATCGTGAGGTAATCAAGTGGGCGTGCTTCAAGGGAGGGAGGCACGTGAATCAAGAATGGTAGGAGAAAGGAAGGTGTAGCTTAGGACTCGACGAGATCGCCGTTTGTTGAAGAAGGCGGCGGCCTCCGACTTCACCCGTATGAAATCAGCAATCGCCCATGGTGTACATGACCGCCAATCGCCTATGGTGTACATGATCGCCGAAAAGAGCACATCACCGAGTATTCGAGAAGACTTGGTAAGCACTTAGTATGTGGTCTAAATACAGAAGATGGGTGATATAGGAGATAGGTGGCACATCTGCCACCATGAGTAGTGTGAGCCGTGATACCACAGACTTAGAGGAATGGGAGAACAAGCCCTCAGCTGGGTGTGACGATGTGACATCGGTGACCAGAGTGAGGCGATGTGTCCTCGTCACACATAAGGGCGATAAGAGATCGCCAACAGGATGAGAGGAACATCGGTCATCAACCAGGATGGGAGACACATCGGTTGTCTGCCAGGGGGAGACATCGGTTGTCTGCCAGGGTGAGACATCGGTTGTCTGCCAGGGTGACACATCGGTTGTCTGCCAGGGTGACACATCGGTTGTCTGCCAGGGTGAGACATCGGTTGTCTGCCAGGGTGACACATCGGTTGTTTGCCAGGGTGACACATCGGTGGTCTGCCAGGGTTAGGAATCAGTCGTCCGTCAGGAAGAGGAATCAGTCATCGCCAGTATGAGAGGCATCGGTCATCGCCGGTATGAGAGGCATGGTCATCGCGCGAGCAGTCATCGGTGGATGGTTATCGCGCGATATCGTGTTTCACACAGATAAGGTGGGACCCAGGCTCCCAGCATGAACGTTCTGCATGCGCGACACGTAGACAAAAAGGGTGTTTCAGAATAGTTAGCATCAGAGAGTTGGTATGCGCAGAAACCCACGTGGTCATACTGTTCAAGGAAGTGTGCACGCAAGGTTGCTCAGAGAGTGGGTAATGGCAGTGAAGGCTAAAGAGTCGTTTGACCTTAAGAGCTGAGGGAATCAGCTCATTTAGTTCCCCTTTCTCCTTTCTCCTCCACTCGAAGACGCGGCTATCCTCACATACCAGTGCTACGATCGACGACTGCCATTGTCCTCCTGGGAAGTTACTTTGCAAGTTTTCTGCTCAAAGCCCTAAAACAGAGTAAGTTGTTTTGCTCTGTTCTTTGAGTCGAGTCTGAATTTAAGAGGGTCATCTTTGCATAGGTTGTGCATACAACTCTTTTAACTTCAGAAATCGTCTCTGTTAACGCAGAAAATGAGTAATCTCGTTAGTTTTGTGATCGGGACTCTGTGGTGCAGGTTAAGGCATCCTTGAGTTCTCGGTGGGTTTGGAGCTCTTAGTGAGATTTTACGCAAGTCCAGGTAAGGGAAGCTAGCTTTATTTCCAATAAAAACCTTAAGCTAGAAGATTCTGATGTTTGGGTGACGAGATCGCCGATTTTAATGCAAATTTCGAAATCCCCTATTTTAGTGTCATTTTGAAATTGTTTGATATTGAAATGTGAATTGTATATGATTTTCGAAATTTTGAACTTGGTTTTGATGTTTGCTGTGATTTGGAACTGCTCATTACGTGTTGTATGATGCATTGAATGTTGTGAATGTGGGATCAAGGCATAGTATTTTCAGGAAAGAAAATACCGTGTAAGATCGTGTGTAATGTGCATTGACTAGGGACTTGTCTAGAAGGAGATATCCTGACTCTCCTGATATAATGGAATCATATAGATGAAGCTATTCAGGCGTTGAGAGTCGAAGGAGGTTCATATGTATGGGTAAGTTGTTTGAAAGATAACTAACTTGACCTGTTGTATGGATTAACCCTGTCATACTGGGAGAGTGATGATATTGAGATTTATTTATGCGCATGGCTGTGTGGATTCACAGCGACCCTGTGTGGATTCATAGTGGTGTAGTATGACAGGTGCAGATCTCTGAGTCTGAGTCAACGCACGAGTCTTCCGGAAGTAGTGTCAAGTGTCTATGTGTGATGGGTTAGTGGAAGTCTGACGTGAGAAAGATGAATATTGAAAATTGAATATGATAGACACTTGATGGTTATGTGAAATGAATGAGAAAGTGATGGATTTATGTGGGTGTTTAAAAGCTGATTATGTTGATTTTAAAGTTTCATATTTAAAGTTTTTAAAAAAAAATGTCTAGCTTACCCCTGTGTTTTATTTTGTGGTTGTTTTCTTAAAACTGTGATGATCATGTGTAATTTACACGGGAGCAGATGATGTTGCAGGCAGTGGAGCTCCTCAATGAGTGGATGGACAAGGAGATCGCCTGTTCTTATGCTGTGTTTTGTTTTATTTTGAAACACTTGACGGTTATGTATTAAAATTCCCTAGAGAAGGGATATTATTTTGAAATACAATGTATTGATGGATGTATTTATTTATATATACATATGCTAATTTTTGATATCATTGTTTTATGTTTATTTTATGATATAAATATGAATAAGATTTGAGGGGCGTTACAATATTAATAATAAAAATTATATTAATGATATAAATATTATATTAATATTAATAATATTAATAACAGTATTAATAATAATATTAATAACAATATTAATAATAATATTAATAATAATATTAATAACAATATTAATAATAATATTAATAACAATATTAATAATAATATTAATAACAATATTAATAATAATATTAATAACAATATTAATAATAATATTAAGTATAATAAAAATTATAATAATATAAAAGAATTTGTCTGGTGTAGAGGTTAAAGTTTCTTTGGTCATTGAAGTAATATCTGTTTACATACGGAATTTTATTCCCGTTTTATGGCGCCAAAATTACATACAGATTATATCCGCATGTAATTATCTTTGGTTTACATATGAAAAAATCCGTATGTAATATCTATTTACTTCCGGAATAGAATCCGTTTGTAAAAATTCATATATAATAATCCGTATATAATTTGAGATTTTCTTGTAGTGTGGTTTGATGAAAATGTTTACTAGAAAGTAGGAAGAGATACAAAAGATTTATAAGTTGGCGAAAGACCACTTCTATCTTAGTTTCCTACTAACCTAATTCGACAAGTGTACCAAGTCAGAAGTAATAATTTGGTTAATAAAAACATACAACATTCTTACTTTATCATTCATATTGATTCCTCATGTATGAAATTATTAAGATCATCTCCTAAACATTAATTCCTCAACTATTTAGCAAAACTTCTTATGATTAAGAAAAGATGTTATAAAGCATTTGATATATAATAATCTATTTCTAGGATTAAAACACATCAAGTATTTTCATTTAAGTTAGATCATCCTAAATACTTCCCAATCAATTCCAAAGATCTAAATCAAGAATAAAAATTCAAGCTTTAAGCATAAATTGAAAATAACAATATCAAATATGAGCGTAATGTTATAGATAAATATCACCTCAATATATAGGAGATTGAAATGATTACATTCAATCCCAAAGGAAAGGTATTAGCCACTCATGCTAGCCATTATACACACCAAAGCAAAAGAAAGAGATCTAGAATGTTTCTCCTTGACGACTACTTCCTAGGGTTTCCTCTCCCTTCTTCCTCTCTGCCTTACGCTCATATCAAGAGAAACTATTTTCTAAAATATCCCACCATGAAGGAACAACTGAAACATCAACCACCATTTGTTCTTGAACATCATTCATTTCAAGAATTTGATTGCATATTGGAAAAATGTTGTTATTCAGGTGTGGCATTGTTGGTCTTTGAAATTTTTGGTTATGTTTTATGTTGTTCCTATTTTTTTTTTTAGTTTAGGTTATGTTTTCTGTTTTCTTTATTCAATTTCTATTTTTGTTTTTGGTTATGTTTTCTTTTTTCAATTTCTGTTTTTGTTTACTGTTTTGTGTTTTTTTTTTGTGTTTGTTTATGTTTAGAACTCTTGTTTAGTATACTGATAATTTTTTTTGTCCCAAAATATAGAGCATTAGTGAAAAAGTGCAATGAATAGGCAAACACAAAAGTATATGTACCGAATGGGACCAATAAAATTTTCTACAGTTTGAGCTCAATTGGTATTGTTTTAATTTCTTCTCTCTCGTCATATAAATCTAGTTAAATCATTATTTCCTGCAACTTAAAATTACAAATACTCACTATTAATTTTCAATTCTTATAGAGTGCTGGAAAAAAGGATGGTGAAGAAGTCACTAAAGCTAAAATGTTTATAAGAACACGTCAAGGTCGTCCTACTCGAAAAGGAAAAGCAGTGGATGAAGAAACACTATATGCCATTGTAAGTTTATTTTAATTTACAAATGTGTCTATGTGCTTGTTTCTTTTAATCATTAACTTTGATATATGTACATATATTTCAGTCCAAGCTTGAAGGTTCTATGCAAAACGCATCAAGTGAAACTATGGAAAAAACATTTGAATCAATATTTGAAAAAGAAAGGCCTGGTCGTGTTCGTTGCAAGGACCTAGAAACTTTAATTGGAATAAAAGTGTTATATTTAAATAATTTCAGAAGATGTTATTATTTAAAATACAAAGAGCTGGTAATAGAAGTTTCGTAGTAGTCGGACCTCGGACGTCACCCAAGGTCTGGGGTCAGCTAGTAGAGGTCGGTCGGCTGACCATTGTATTAACCAAGTAGTCAGGTGCGATGACTTTATCGTGAGGTAATCACGTGGGTGTGCTCGAGGAAGACATATGGATCAAGAAGAGTAAAGGAAGAAAAGTATAGCTTAGAAGTCGACGAGATCGCCGTTGTTGAAGACGGAGGCGATCTCCGACTTCTCTGGCACATAATCGCCTGTCGCCTAGAGTACACATGATCGCCAATCGCCTATGGTGTACATGATCGCCGAAAGTGCACTTAGTATGTGGTCAAGATGCTGGATCAACCATAGTGGGTTCCAAAAACCACGCGTATCAAGGTGTGGGTTAAGCCTTAGATACGCTGTGCATGCGAAGCTCTATGCTTGAGCATAAGAAATCGTCCTTAGTGTTGCATGCATGGGCACACGAGGAGTAGTGCTGATCTATTCTTGGAAATGTGAAGCTACCGAAGTCACCAAGCCATGTGGAGGTGATACCTTGGACGTAACATAGTGGGATGAAGAACCTTCAGCAAGGCGTGGCGATGTATCATCAGTCATCGCCAGGGCGAGAGACATGCGGGCATCGCCAGGGCGAGAGACATGCGGGCATCGCCAGGGCGAGAGACATGCGGGCATCGCCAGGGCAAGAGACACGCGGGGATCGCCAAGGCGAGAGACAGACGGTCATCGCCAGGATGAGGGACGCATCGGTCGTCTTCCAGGGAGAGACATCGGTCGACTTCCAGGGAGAGACATCGGTCGTCTTCCAGAGAGAGACATCGGTCATCTTCCAGGGAGAGACATCGGTCGTCTTCCAGGGAGAGACATCGGTCGTCTTCCAGGGAGAGACATCGGTCGTCCGCCAGGATGAGACATCGGTGGATAGTCATCGCGCGAGCAGTCATCGGTGGAAGGTTATCGCGCGATGTCGTGTTTCACACAGATAAGGTGGGACCCAGGCTCCCAGCGTGAGACGTCTTGCATGCGCGACACGTAGAAAAAAAGGGTGTTTTAGAATAGTTAGCATCAGAGAGTTGGTATGTGCAGAAACCCACGTGGTCATACTGTTCAAGGAAGTGTGCACGCAAGCTTTCTTGCAGAGTGGGTGGTGGCAGCGGCATTTCTAGGCAAGTTGGTTTAGATTCAAAACACACTCCTGAGAGGCAGTGGACGTTGCTGTGGTTCGAGAGTGATTGAGAGAGTTAGCGTTGGTTCCCTGTTCCTTTCCTCTCCTTCTCCCTGCGTTCATACGTCCTAGCGAACCAGTTGAAGATCGGCGACTACCCTGGATTCCTGACGTTGTGCTCTGCAAGTTTTCTGCTCAAAGCGCTAAAACAGAGTTAAGGCATCCTTGAATCTCGTTGGGTTGGAGCTCTTAGTGAAGTTTACGCTAGTCCAGGTAAGGGAAGCTAGCATTTTCGTTTATAAAACTTTAGGCGAGTAGGTTCTGAAGTGAGGGCGACGTGGTCACCGGTTTCATATTCTTTTT
The DNA here is from genome assembly GCA_037954025.1 of Phaseolus coccineus. Taxonomy (NCBI): domain Eukaryota; kingdom Viridiplantae; phylum Streptophyta; class Magnoliopsida; order Fabales; family Fabaceae; genus Phaseolus; species Phaseolus coccineus. Next base: position 9,560,895 of record CM075681.1, on the reverse strand, counting down.
CAATATGCTCTGTTTTATGTGTGGGGCGACGTGATCGCCGGTTTTAATGTTGTTTTCGAAATCCCCTGTTTTAGTGTCGCTTTGAACTTGTTTGAGATTGATATGTGAAATGCATGTGATATAGGAAAATCTGAACCTTGATACGATTGTTGCTGTGGTTGGAATCGTTCATTTAAGTGTTGTATGGTACATTGGGTGAATTGATGATCTTTAGCTGTCCTGTGTGGACTTCTTTAGCTGTCCTGTGTGGACTTCTTTAGCTGTCCTGTGTGGACTTCACGAGCTGTCCTGTGTGGACTTCAGTAGCTGTCCTGTGTGGACTTCACGAGCTGTCCTGTGTGGACTTCATTAGCTGTCCTGCGTTTTTGTTTTGTGGATGTTTTCTTAAAACTGTGATGATCGTGTATTTTACACGGGAGCAGATGATGTTGCAGGTAGTCGAGCTCCTCAGTGAGTAGTTGGAGGAAGAGATCGCCTGTTTTCTTTTTATGCTGTATTTTGGTTCTATTTCGAAACAGTTGATGGAATGTATTAAAACCCCCATAAGAGGGACGTTTCTTCTTGAGATACAATGTATGGGATGATGTATTTTCAATATATATACATATGTTGATTTTTTTATAAATTAATGTCTACGCTTATTTTATTATATAAATATGAAAAGACTTTGAGGGGCGTTACATTCGTTGGTATGGAAGGACTATGACACCAAAAATACTAAAAGGAATCAAGAAATTGTCGCTATCCATAAAGGGTATGCTATTAAAGTGAACTCTCTGACTCAAAAGGTTGAAGGTTTAGAACAAATTGTGAAATTCGTGCTTAAGCAACAAAACCCAAATTTGAATGAGGGGGATATGGAACATATGATGTCACGGGTTTTAGGGAAAGAATACAGTGAAGTTGATCCAGGTTCATCTCCTTCCACTCATGTTCCTTATTTGGATCAGGTATAGACATATAATTTGCATTTATCTTATTTCATTTATAAACTTGATAATATATTTTAAAAATTTTGTACATTTATTTTAATTGTTCCAGGTTGGACATTAAGATAATACTAATACTAGGGATGAGAAAGATTTATGATCGATTGAACAAATGTAGAAATTTTGAGAGATTTTCTAACTCAAATTAATCGTAATGATTACAAATTCTACTATTCTGATAGACAATGGAGTATGTAACTTGCACATTTGAAATATTAATATTATATACATTGTTCTTAGTTAAATTATAAATGTGGTCTAAATGTACAATTATGTTTTAAATGTTGACTTAATTTTATAAATTAAGATGTATTTCATAATTTGTCACGTTAAAAGAATGTTGCCTAAAAATATATACAACACGTAAATAAATAGTCTCAAAAGATAGACTACAAGTAAATAAGCGTTGCCTAAATATTATGAAAAAAATGTTCCCTATTTTATCAATATGTAACATTGAAAATGCGTTGCCTATTCTACCAATATGCAACACTGATTGATGTGAGTTGATTTTAGATAACACATTTTAGTTGTTTCACTTTTGTTTAGATTTTGGATTTTAGCAATTTAAAGGTGAGAAACCTAAGAAAATCCCCACTGGACACGAACTTAACCAAGTGGTTAAGTGCGAAGGTTCACTTCAGAAGGGCAAAGAGAAAAAACACATATATAAGGTGGCAATGATGCAAATTGTGAAACTTAAGAGAATGAAGCAATAAAAAAACGCATAAACAAGGAACAAATAAAGAGAAGAAGATGATAGATGGAAAAATGGAGAAGATAGGTGACGTAAAAATGAAAGAATGAAAGGGAAAAGATGAAAGGATGAGAAGACTTAAGGAAGAATGGAGGTTGTCAAGCCACTTGGACCTAAGTCCCTTCAGTAACCAAAGAAGCATTAACCACTAAACCAGACAAGTTCTTCTGTCATATTACGATTTTTATTATACTTATTATTAATAATAATAGTTATATTAATATTAATATCAATAATAGTTATTGTAAGGACCGAGAAAATAGTCTTAGAGTAGAAATGGAACAATTAAAAATGACACCTGAATATTTTATTATTAAAGTGAAAAAGCTATATAAATAGAAAATTAGTTATTCAGGTTTCATTTTTAAAGAACCACCATCTCTCTAGAAGTTTCCTTTCCCTTTTCTCTTCCTTCTCTCTAAGATTCTGACCTCCTCGCTCATATGTTTAACGATCGATGTCCATCATAAGACTCCTGGCAGCGAGATCTACAAGACTGCCCGATCAGAATCTTTGATAGAGTAAGTTCATTTTTGTTCCCTTTTTCCTTTTCTTTCCTTCTCTCTAAGATTCTGATATCCTCGCTTATCAGTTTGACGATCGGAGTCTGCCATTGGATTCCTGGCAGTGAACTCTACGAGATTGTCTGATCAAAATCTTAGATAGAGTAAGTCCATTCTTGGCTCATTGTTCTTTAAGTTAGTTTTGATCTAGTTAGGGTTGCCTTTTAGTTTAAATTTGCATGTGAGGTTTTTATCTTCAAAATTAGTCTTTGTTAGATCAGGGTCCTAGTGATATAGTTAGATTTGTGATCAGGACTTTGTGGTGCAGGTTAGGTTATCCTTAAGCTTTTGGTGGGTTGGAGCTCGTAGTGAGCATCTGCTCAAGTCCAGGTAAGGGAAGCTAGTTTTATTTTTAAAATAGAACCCTAGGTTAGAAGATGTGGATGTGGGGTGATGTGGTCACCAATTCCAATCTTTGCTTGCAGGATTGTCTCTTTTGAAAAGTAAAGTAATATATTGACTGGAATGGTTAATTTTGAATCTTTTATATTGATTTTAAGGTGAATAATTTGTTGAAAGTGTTTGTGATTGAGAAGTGAAAGTGTTTGAATGATGAGATAAATGACTTGAACTATTTTTTTGAATATTTTGTTGAATTTCTTAAATGAGATGTTTGATGAGAAGTGGTTGTTTGATTTTAGATGATGATTGATTTAGAAAGCATATATTTGGAACTTAGTTATGTGTTTAAGTGAATTTTGAGATATGTTTGGATTGTTTTAAAAAGGTTTAAAATATGATATGATTGAATTGTACATTGATGTGTTATATGATATATGGAATGATGTGAAAGTGTGATCAAAACATAGTATTTTCAAGAAAGAAAATACCGTGTTAAGATTGTTTAAGATGTGGATTGACTAGGGATTCGTTTAGAAGGAGATATCCTGACTCTCCTGAGATAATGGAATCATATAGATGAAGTTATTCAGGTGGTGAGAAGGTTCATATGAATGGGTCAGTTGTTTGAAAGATAACTAACTTGACCTGTTATATGAATTAACCTTGTCATACTAGGAGAGAGATGATATTGAGATTATTTATGCGCATAACTGTGATCTAGTATGACTGGTGCAGATCTCTGAGTCTGAGTCAACACATGAGTCTTCTGGAAGGAGAGTCAAGTGTCTATGTGTTGTGAGACAGTAGAAGACTGACATGAGAAAAATGAATATTGAAATTGTTGATAGACACTTGATGGTTATGTGAAATGCATGAGAAATGATGGATTTTATGTGGATGTTTAAAATTATATTTACGTTATAAGTTTTAAAAATACCTAGCTTACCCTTTGTTTTGTTTTGTGGTTGTTTTTTTTTTTTTATATGTGATGATCGTGTAATTACACGAAAATATATTAGATTGCAGGTAATACAGCTCCTCAGTGAGCATATGGAAGATGAGATGGATTTAGTTTTAATGCTTTGTTTTGTTTATTTTAAAACTTTTGTGTATATATTAAAATCCCTATGAAGAGGGATATTTTTTTGAGATACAATTACGAAATAGTTGTAAGTTTATATGTTAATTCAATTTTTTTTCTTGCTTTCTATTTTATTAAATATGAGAAAAATTAGGGATGTTACAGTTATATTAATATTAGTATCAATAATAGTTATTTTAATATTAATATCAATAATAGTTATATTAATACTAATATCAATAATAGTTATATTAATATTAATATCAATAATTGTTATATTAATATTACTAATATTGTATTCGTATTACTAATATCATATTCATATTACTAATATTATATTCATATTAATAATAATATTAATAATATTAATAATAATAATAAGTATAATAAAAATCATAGTAATACAAAAGAATTTGTTTGGTGTAGTGGTTAAAGTTTCTTTGGTCACTGAAGGAACTTTGTTTCGATTTCCACCTACTGTAGATTTTATTTTATTTGTCGTTTACATACGAAAAATTCCGTATGTAATGTCTCCCGCTTTATGGCATCAAAATTACATACGATATGTATGTAATGTTTACTTTACATACGGATTTCCGTATATAATTCGAGATTTTCTTGTAGTGAGACGATAACATGTAAATAAGTTATGCCTTTACCAATGACAACATTTAATAAAAAAACGTTGCCTAAACAATAGGCAACACTGAAAATGCCTTGCCTAACCATTATGAGAAAAAATGTTGTTAAATTTTTTTTCGAAAAATGTTGTCTATTCTACCAATATAAGGCAATGACTGCAAAAAATCATTGCCTAAACCTAAGCTCATGGCTGCATATTCCATGCCTGAAAAAGTGTTTTCAAAGCATTACCTAAAATTAAGGCAACACTTTTCCTGCTTTAGGCAACGCTTGTTTGTATTTTGGTAAATAAAAACATACAACATTCTTACTTAATTGATATTGATGCAACAGAAAGAGTCATTCATATTGATTCCTCAATATGAAATTATTAAGATTATCTCCTAAACATTTATTCCTCAATTATTAAGCAAAAGTTCTTATAATTAAGAAAAAATGATATAAGGCATTTGATATATAATAATCTATTCCTAGGATTAAAGCAACTACTTCTGAGTCAATTTCAAATATCTAAATCAAGAATAAAAATTCAAGCTTTAAGCATAAAATGAAAATAACTATATCAAATAAGAGCAAAATGTTTACTAAATATCACCTCAATACATAGGAGTTTGAAACAATTACATTCAATCCTAAAGGAAAGAAATTAGTCACTCATGCACTACAAGAAAATCATTAAATAGAAACCAATTTTTGAGACAAAAAATAATTAGTTGCTATAGTAACTAAATTAGAGATCATTTTAGAGACTAAAAAAATTTTTGGTTTCTAAATTAGTTTCTATTTTGGTTAAAGAGTTTCTAAATTGGTATCTAATTAGCTACCAAGATTTTTGCTACCAAATTTAGAATCTAAATAATTGGTAGTTAAAACCTTGGTAGCTAATTAGATACCAATTTAGAAACTATTTAACAATAATAGAAACTAATTTAGAAACTAAATTTTTTTTAGTCTCTAAATTAGTCTCTAATTTAGTCACTATAGCAACTAATTGTTTTTTGTCTCTAAAATTAGTTTCTATTCAATGATTTTCTAGCAGTGATGGTGGTCATTACACGCACCAAAGCAAAAGAAAGAGATGCAAAATGTTTCTCCTTGACGGCTGCTTCCTAGGGTTTCCTCTCTCTTCTTCATTTCTACCTTAGACCCTTATTCAACCTAATTGGACTTGAGTTAAGTGACATCTCTATTCATAATATATCCATTTGCTACATCTCTTCTTAAATTCCTGAATATATCACAAAATTGGAATAAATAATTCTATTTATCTCATAACTTCAAAATATATTATTAAATTCTAATTTTTTAAATTAGGATTGATTCATAACTTAATCAAAAATTAAAATCAATAAATTTCTAACTTTTTGTATGAATTTAACTAAATAATAATACTTATCAATTCCTTAGATTATAAAATGTTTCCACCTAAAACGATGAAAATTTGATGGAATCAATGAGTTGGAAAGACAATATTTGGAGTTGGGAGTTTGGTTAGAGGAGAACATACTTCAATTGGAAAATTCCTCAAGTGGATACACTAATAAAATTTTTGAACGAATGTAAATATAAATTGAAATAATAAAAATAGGTGGGTGTGGAAGGGAAAGAGGTTAGGGGAGTATTAAGTAAAATTTGCGTGTCAGCTTTTTGAAAAATAACTTAAGGGGAGAACATTCTAATTTCTATAATATGTTTTGGAACATAAGGTCGCCCCATTAGTCCTATGCATTGCATGGATGATTATGTTAAATAGAGCATCCAAAAAGATAATTTGACAAAGAGCGGTGTCATGATGGATAGTTTCTTGTGTGCCTTATGTTGGAAAGAGGAGGAAATAGTAAACCACTTATTCTTCACTTGTAAGATAAAAAAAACTTATTTTGGAATCTTTGTCATAGGTGGATAGAGTTCTTACAATGTCCTATAATGACCCCAACAAAATTTGAATCAATTTTGGTTGACAAATGTAAGCAAGAAGAGAAATCAAATATGGAGGTGTATGGATAGCAATTATGTGGAGCAAGTGGACATAGAAATAATTTTCAAGAATATGATGGTAAATAAAGGGGAAATATTTGGATTGGTACAAGTAAAAGGATGGAAATTGATAACTAATAAATGTAACAATGATTCCTTCTCTTTCTCAAATTAGTATATCTATCCTAAAACATGTTGAAATTTTATTAAGATGTAGGAAAATGAGAGGGTGTAGGAGGGCACAATTATGTTTATGCAAGGTCAAATAACCACAAATACAAAAATAATTATTATAAAAAAGAAGGTGAAGATTAGAAAATATGCAACTCATATCAATGCCAGTAGGAAGCATAAAAGGTATCTACATAGTGTAAGACTAGAATTGTTAAAGATCTGTTGGTCGTTTAGTGTAATGAGATGACCCACTTTTCAAAAAAGTAGTATAAGGGACCATCCCACTGCCAATCATTTTTGTTCTTTTGCGTGGAATGTCATAGAAATTTCCACGTGTGGAATGGGATTGCTCAAGTCTTTTCCAAGTTTTTTTTATTTACTTACATGAAACTATCTAAATAAAATAATGTTCACATAAAATAGTATAAACATATATAAAAATCATATGAAAGTGAATCTCACTAGCTTGACTACCTCATAATTCATCATTATTTCTGATAAAAAACTTCATAATTCATCATTATTTCTGATAAAAAACCTCATACAATCATACTATACATATTTAGAGATAAAAAGAATGTGAATTGAATAAATTAAGTGACATTTGTTAACATACATTATTTATTTTATTTTATTTTATTTTGTTTTAAATATTTTATTTTTATGTTTTATTGAACTGTAAAAAAGACGTATGTTTTTCTTATTTGTCTTGTTTTAATTTTTTAAACAAATATACATTTATAATCCTAAATATACTTTTTATATACTTTTTAAACAAATATACTTATAATACTAAATAAAATATGAGTTTCATAATTACATTAGAAAACTGTACATAAAAAATAGAATAATTTATGATTTATTTTTAAAAATAAAAATAGTTATCACAATTGCAAAAATAAAATCATAAAATAATTATAAATATAAGGTGTATCTCTTTATTAATTGTTATAATTTTTTTAAAACAAACATACTTATATAATACTAAATAAAATAAGAGTTTCATAGTTACATTAGAAAACTGTACACAAAAAATAGAATAATTTATTATTTACTTTTAAAAATAAAAATAGTTATCACAATTTCAAAATTAAAATCATAAAAGAATTATAAATGTAATGGTATATTCTCAGTGATAAAAAAAAAACCGGTATATTCTCTTTATATAGTGACACATATATAATATTATTTTTTATGAGTAATTAATTAAAAATAAAAAAAATAATGCAATTTAATATATATATATAATTTTATAAAAATAATATTAAAAAACATAAATCGTTATTTTTATAAAGGGAAGTTTTTTTTAATTATTTTGAAATAAAAAAATTTAATTTTTATTTATTTAATTATTTAAAGGGAAAAGTTGTTAATTGAAAAATGACATGAACGAAAATTATAAAAGTTATGTATATTTTTTATATAATGGTTAGATTATAAATAAGTAAAAGAAGTTAACAATTTTAAAGAATAATATCCTAAAAAAATGGATAAACCTAAAAATTATGTATTTATTAAATTTCTATAGATTTGAATGCAAATCTGACATCTATATATTATTAGAAATTAATATTAGGCACAAATTAGTAATGTGAGGGGTTGACGAAGACTTGGGGACTTTTCCAAGTCTTCCCCACAAACTCTCTTCACTTTCAGTTTCTTCTTTTCTTTCACGCTTAGAATAAATATCTTAACTTTCTTTTAAGAAGAAATAATTTCTTTTAAGAAGAAATAAGTCATACGGTAATTTATTATTTTTAACATTTTTATTGTTTAAAATTTTAGTTGTTTTTATTTCAGCCAGACTATTAAATTTATTACTACTAATCAAACTATTGGAGGCAAAATACATTTTAAACATATATATTAACATTAAATTTATATCAGTAGTTTCCTAAGAAATTTATTAAATTAAAAATTGATATAAAAATATATATTTAATTATCATATAAATTGATTTAGAAGTTATTTTATAAATTAAAATGATTAATATTTAGATCAAGTTTCTTTAAAAAAAAAAATAAATAAATAGAAATATTTTAGGGATATCTGAAGGTGAAGTTGATAGAAATCATTCAACAAAACCCCTAACATGCACCAAACATATATGTGTTTCTAGTTTAAGTTTTTTTAGATTAAGTTCTATTTATGATACCTGATTCTAGTTTAGCATAGATGTTTCTTTTAAAAAAAATTAAGACTTAAAATTTTATTTTAGTGAGTTTTACATGTATGGGATTTTGAACTCACATATGAGATCTGCATTGATTAGATTAATCTTTGTTGATTTAGATTTATAATGATATGATTGATTTATAAAGCAAGTTAAAAAAATATTTAGTTTTTCTATGTTATGAAGCAAAACAATTAGGGGAAACTATCTTTAAAGTAGAAGTATTAATGTAAGTTTGGAATTTTTTGGGAAATGAATAAATAGCAAAATGATTTATTGTCAAGTTTATATTAAATTTGAGATTTGTTTCAATTAAAGAATTTCATGTTAGATGAGTTTGAATTTAAATGTTATGTTTGAGAAAGAACTTTGGAAATTATTAGAAATTATACAATGATATTGAGTGTGAACTAGTAATTGCATGGGAGAATAAAATAAAATAATATTTTATAGTTTAACTTTCATAACAGAAATAAAATTAATTATTTTGAATCAAGATAATTGAAATTTGTTCTTGAAACTTGAGTTGTAGTTGTAATAACCAAATTAATTTATGTTTAGAGTTTAGGGTTACATTAATTGGAGGTGAGGTGGGTTGAACTTTTTTTTTTATTATTTACCAACACGAAACCATCTAAATAAAATAAAATGTTCACATAAAATAGTATAAACATAAAAAAAAAAGCATATGAAAGTAAAATGAAATTTGTGAACATAGATTGTTTATATTTTATTTTAAATACACTATTAAAAAATTATTAAATAAAAACAAATTTTATAAATTAAAAATAATTAATTATTATATTAATTAAATTAAATATTATTTTGAAAAATAAAAAATTATTGATATTTAAATTATTTTTTATTAATAATAAATAGTTTATAAATTAATATTTAATTAATTATTAAGATTTTTAGTTATTGTAACCCTCCGTGAATAAAAATCACGGAACCAAGCAACCCCACCCGCACCACCTTTTTTTTTTTTTTTTCTTTTTCTCTCTCCCTCTCCCTTCTCTCTTCAACTTTTCTCCCATATATTATCTATTCCAAAATTTGATCACGCCATGGTGTAGCTGAGGAGTCAGGGTACATTTCTACCCGATCACATTTTCAAACAGAGTAAGTTCATTTTTACTCTAAAGTTCCCTTATTCTCTGTTTTTCTCTATGATTTAGTCGTCAATATTAGTGGAGCCAGTTGAGAAAAGTGTTTCTCTCAACTTGATTAAGCTCATACTAAAATTTGGTAATATTTGGATAACTTGCCACTACAACAATTATTACTTTAGAGAACAGCATAAAACCGTGGTCTAAAGCACTAAACCGTGGCCTAAACTTTAGGCAACGGTTTTTTAGCCGTGGTCCAAGTGAGCGTGGTCGTTTGTAATAGGCCACGGTTTTTATAAAGACAACATTTTAAAAATCGTTGCCTAAAATCTTTATAAGAGCCACAATTTTAAAAGCGTTGCTTAAAGTATTGACAAAAACAATAATACATTTTTTTAATTTTAGAAGAATTACTCATATAAAAATTCATGATGAAAATAATAAGTATTGAAGGATAATGTGTATTGAAATAGAAGTGACCTGACAAAAAATCTCACATATTTCAATAGATGTGTTCAAATTACATAATCAAAAAATTTGTCTTAAAGTATAATAATAACGATCAATTCTTCAAAATTAAAACTACAAACTTAGTTAAAAAACATAATATATTGTTTCTTTACTACATATCAATAAGTTCATTCTTCTTCAAGATTGTCTTTATAGTCTTCATTGCCCTCAAGCTGCAAAAAAAAAAATATAAATATATACTTATTAAATCTAATTCAAACAAAATAAATATAACTACCAAAATTTAATATTATAAATAATCAATAACATGTCTTAATCAAATCCATTAAACTTTGATGTAACATTAGATAATTGCATGTATATGTTTACAAGGTAACATCAAAAGTACCACATACTCCAATCCATATCAAGTAAAAGAGACAAAGAAGAACTTACTTTAATACAAATTTTGATCATCAAACTTAAGATGAGATATCATTTTCATGGTGCAATCATAGAAGATCTCGGTACATGACACCTTGGGATTTTAACATATTATTTTTTATTAATTTTAATTTTAACAATAAAATAGTTAATAGTTTTTATTTGGAATTTTTTAAAATCCAAATTATCAAAATAAATTTTTTTCACAAAATAAAATATTATTAATTGAAGAAGGGATTAAAATTTTATTTTATTTAGATTTATTGAAGAAAATTTATTTTTAAAGAGATCAATTTCATTTAACCTTAAATTTGTTGTACAACTTATTTGAATTTATTTTTCAGAGAGATTAATTTTATTTGCAATAACATTTTGTGATACAATTTTATTTGAATAATATTTTTTTTACTAAAACTAGATTATTGGAAAGGGTAGAACACAAATTTATGATTGGAGTTTTGATTCAGAAACTACCTAAGCTATTATAACATAACAGGAATATAAAATTTCAGCACCAATTAATAGAAATGGTTCAAAGATATTATAAAAAATAGTGCACCCTTTTTTATTTCATGCAGTGGCCAAACCCTATAGAAGTAGGATCAAAATAGAGCACACCATATCTTATGCTAAGCTTGGATTTTGAATGATTAAGTTTACAATGGAAGATATGAAAATAATTTAGTTTCATCAAGATTTTTTAATTTTGTCTGTTGATCAATTGTATTTTCTACCCCGTTTAAAGAAGTCCATTACACATTTTCAGTTTCTACTATAACTTATAAAACAAGTTCCAAACCTGCATAATTTGCATTATTGCCGTGACAGTACCAGCATAAAAAATTCCTAGCTCCCACCTAATACTTTAGCTGGTAATTGGTGCATTCTGTGACAGTACATGACACCTTGGGACTGCAATCCCCATACTAGGCTCATTATACACACGCTGCATTTGAACCCACATAAAGCTACATTTAGAGGTAGTTCTTTATACTCTGCATAACCACAACCTGCATAATTCTCTGGTCATTAGGGAATTCATTTTTCTCTAAAATATTATAAAGCTAACAGTAATGAGGAATTTGGTGCAGGGATAGATCACAGTAGCCCTTAGTGGGGTTCAAACCTGTGATCAAGTAGTTCCCTGACGAGGGACTTAGTGCAATTCAAGCTGAGGCACTAGGGCCCTCCACTTCAGTCTCAACTCCTAAAAGGGTAGTGTACTAGTAGTCTTCATTACTTCCTTACTCAAAAACTGGGTGAAGTAACTAAAATTTTCCTCACAAAGCCTGAAGTAGATGAATTGATGTTTAAATATTACCCAACAGCTTTATGATCTTGGTACCTTTAAAACATGGGAAAATTTGACTGATGTAGATCTTGTTTAGAGAAACTTTGACATTGATTACACATCCCATACACTTTCTCTCAATATTGGACTTTATGTGCCTTTGCCCTGTAGTGTAAATCTTTTAGGAGATAAGGTCTTTGTCCAATTTATTACTGATGAATGATGAGTAAATATTATGATATCTGATATAGTTTATTTCATAATATCTGTTCTTTCATCCTATTTTTTTAATTATAAATATTTTTATTATTGCTTGACTTATCTTGTTCATTTTACAATATCTGTTCTTTCATCCTATTTCTTTATGAATATAAATATTTTTTTATTGATTGATTTATCATGGCTCTTTTCATTCAGTAGGTATGATATTAAATAGTACATCTTGGTTTCTTACTGATTAGAATGATTCTCTATGCGCAGAAATATTGAGAGTTTCTGGAATGCTGTCCAATAAAGTTTTTGGTCTATTTTTGTTGTGTCAATCCTTAGAGGGCTCAATATCAATGCTCTTTGGGATCAACATTGTTCCCGAACTACCCACCCAAATTCTAGTTTGGAATCGATCTGGTTATTGTTCCACCGATTCACACTCACCTATTTCTTTTCGTAAATCATTTTACTTTTGGTAATATTCAGTTCATGCAACTCTGTTTTGTGTATTCATTCAAGTCTAGGCACCAAATCATTTTATGCTTCTGTTCAAGGAACCATAGATGTTACTTTATTATGGACGATTCCATTGGACCTACCTTCATAAAAATGCCTCTGCCCTACTCCATCACCATTTCTGTTCACATTAGATACTAAATATGGAAAACTATGAATTGGACTAAAGGTGTCCCGCTTATCTCATTGCTTCTTTGACTCTGCCAAAATGCACCCTATCATAAATTCCATTGCTTCTGTCATTCATAAACTTGTTTTGTTATGTGACTTAGCTGGCAACTATATCTTTATCCACCTAATTGATTATGAAATTTATATAACCTGTAAAACTTTGTGTGCATTATGTAAGATAAAATTAATTGGGAATTGTTACCATTTTTTATTGAAGATGCATACTAGTTTATACTAAGGTTGTGCAATTATTTGACATATAAAGCAAGGGACATGACTAACCGAAGCAGCAAGGGTGAATGAAACTCAACAACGAAAAGATTTATACATTAAATCTAAAAGTATAAGAAAAGGCAACAAAGTTTGAAAAATCATTTCAGTAAATCATAAAAAAAATGAAAATTTTGGTCAAAACAAAAAATCAGCCACACGCAAGACTTCTACATTATTGAGCTACTAATGAAGGAGAGAATTGGGGAGAGAAGGACACATACCTGAAACTTGGAATTCCAAATGCTATCCCATTCTCCAGGTGAAATCCTACTCTTGATGCAAAACCCTAAAAACCTTCAAAACCCCAACCATTTCAAATCAATTTAGCTCCTCACATGTCCTTGCACAGGGAAAAAATTCATTCAAAATCCTAAAACGTGAGATGAAGAATGCAGAGGAAGAACGCCTAAAACCCTAAAATAAATAAAAAAAATGCATTCGAACAAACCTGTAGAAGAAGAATGTGAGCCAAAGACGGTGAGAGGAAGAACGCTGAAGAAAGAACGTGATACGAAGAACGCCAGAGGAAGAACGTGAGACGAAGAACGCCAGAGGAAGAACGTGAGACGAAGATGGTGAAGATGGACACGAGAGGAAGAATGCACAGTGAAGAATAAACGAGACGAGGGAGCGGGAGAGTGATTCTTGTACGAGAGGGAGAGTGATTCTTTGAACGAGGGAGAGGGAGAGGTATTATGCGCTTTTCAAAAGAGAGGGAAGACGAAAACGTGTCCCACAAAATTAGACATATTTTATTTCAAATCTCTTTTAACCCATCATAAAGCCATCCGCAGATCCGCAGAAAACCGTTGCTTAAAGGATCAACGGTTTTATAGCCATGGTCTTATACCCGTGACTTTTTTATAGCTTTTAAGTAACATTTCTAAAACCGTGGTCACTAGTATACTCGGCAACACTTTTATACGCGTGGTTTATTTTAGTGTGGTCTAAAACAAAAATTGTTGTAGTGTGTATTAGGCCCGTAAATCTTGAAGCTTATCCAGACTGTGGGAAATAAAATTCTAAAAGTTGCTTGGAAAGCAAATAATTAAGGTAAGGAAAGCAAACAATGGAGTATGTAACTTGCACATTTGAAATATTAATATAATATACAATGTTCTTAGTTAAATTATAAATGTGGTATAAATGTGCAATTACGTTTTAAGTGTTGACTTAATTTTATAAATTAAGATGTATTTCATAATTTTTCATGTTAAAAAAGTGTTGTCTAAAAATATATACAACATGTAAATAAATATTGTCTAAAAAGACAGACAAAAGTAAATAAGCCTTGCCTAAACATTATGAAAAAAAAGTTGCCTATTTTATCAATATGCAACATTGAAAATGCATTGCCTATTCTACCAATATGCAACACTGGTATTTCCTAAAAGACAGACAACATGCAAATAAGTGTTACTTAAAAAGACAGACAACATGTAAATAAGTGATGCCTTTACCAATAACAACATTTTAAAAAACGTTACCTAAACAATAGGCAACACTGAAAATCCGTTGCCTAACCATTATGAGAAAATTTGTTGCTAAATTTTTTCCCAAAAACGTTGCTTATTCTACCAATATAAGGCAACAACCACAAAAAAACGTTGCTTAAACCTAAGCCCACGACTGCATATTCCACACCTGAAAAAGCGTTTCCAAAGCATTGCCTAATGTTAAGACAACATTTTTCATACTTTAGGCAATGCTTTTTAGGTGTTGTCTAAAGTAAAAAATGGTGTAGTGTTAAATAAAAATTGTTTTCCAACAACAGTACCAAAAACTTATTGATCTAATTCAGCAAGTGTACCGAATCATAAGTAATAATTGTCTCAAAAGAAGGATATTGAATTCACAAGGAACAATTCTATTAAAATCTTAATGTGTAGCATTCACTAGATATTGAAATGTGTCCAGTAAATGGATTCAAGGTATATGAGTATTGTTTAAATAAAATTTCCTTGTAATTTAAATAAAAACAGAGTAAATGATCATGAAAAGTTGATTGATAAAATTGAGATTGAAGTTAATCTTTCTCACTCGTTTGTATTTTGGTAAATAAAAACATACAACATTCTTCCTTAATTGATATTGATGCAACAAAAAAAGTCATTCATATTGATTCCTCACGTATGAAATTATTAAGATTATCTCCTAAACATTGATTCCTCAACTATTTAACAAAAGTTCTTATCATTAAGAAAAAATGTTATAAAGCATTTGATATACACTACAAAAAAACGTGTATGTTGTGGCGGTTATAATATGGCGGTTATTAAAAACCACCACAATTACCTGTATAATACGATAGCTTCACAAACGCCATAATCTTCCTTCAAAATATGGCATTTAGAACCGCCATACTTAGCCTTCGAAATAAAATTTCTCCCGCTTTTCATTCCCTCCATAACCTTCATCTTTCCCAAAGTGCATTTCGGTTTCCCCACTTTCTGTAAGGACCTAGAAAAAATTTAATTGGAATAAAAGTGTTATATTTAAATAATTTCTGAAGATGTTATTATTTAAAATGAAAAGAACTTGTAATAGAAGTTTCATGGTGGTCAGACCTCGGACGTCGCCCAAGGTCTGAGGTCAGCTAGTAGAGGTCGGTCGGGGGACCATAGGGGGTTCCAAAAATCACACGTATTAAGGTGTGATTTGCACCTTAGATACGTTATGCATGCGAAACTCTATGCTAGGGCATAAGAGGTTGTCCTTAGTGTGCATGCATTGGCGCGCGAGGAGTTGGTACCGACCTGTCCTCGGGCAGGAGAAGCTACCGACGTCACCGAGTCATGTGGGAGTGATACCACAGACTTAGAGGAATGGGAGGACGAGCCCTCAACTGGGTGTGACGACGTGACATCGGTGACCAGAGTGAGGCGATGTGTCCTCGTCACACACAAGGGCGATAAGAGATCGCCAACAGGATGAGAGGAACATCGGTCATCAACCAGGATGGGAGACACATCGGTCATCTTCCAGGGTGAGACATCGATCGTCTTCCAGGGTGAGACATCGGTCGTCTGCCAGGGTGAGACATCGATCATCTGCCAGGGTGAGACATCGGTTGTCTGCCAGGGTGAGACATCGGTCGTCTTCCTGAATGAGACATCGGTTGTCTGCCAGGGTGAGGAATCAGTCGTCCGTCTGGAAGAGGCATCAGTCATCGCCGTTATGAGGGGCATCAATCATCGCCGGTATGAGAGGCATCAGTCATCGCCGGTATGAGAGGCATCGGTCATCGCCGATATGAGAGGCATGGTCATCGCGCGAGCAGTCATCAGTGGATGGTTATCGCGCGATGTCGTGTTTCACACAGATAAGGTGGGACCCAGGCTCCCAGCATGAGCGTTCTGCATGCGCGACACGTAGACGGAAAGGGGTGTTTCAGAATAGTTGGCATCAGAGAGTTGGTAAGGCAGGTAACCCAAAGTTGGTACGCACAGAGACATCACGTGGCAGTTCTGTTAGAGGAAATGTGCACGCAAACTTTCCTGCAGAGTGGGCGGTGGCAGCGGCATTGCTGGGCAAGTTGGTTTAGATTCAAAACTCACTTCCTGAGAGGCAGAGAACGTTGTTGTGGTTCGAGAGTGATAGAGTGAGTTAGTCTTCATCCTTTTCCTTCCTCTCCTTCACTCTGCGATTTAGACCTTCTCACACACCAGTTGACGATCGGCGACTGCCCCTGGATTCCTGACGTTTATGCCCTGCAAGTTTTCTGATCAAAGCCGTGAAACAAAGTAAGTCCTCCGTGCTCTGTTTTTGGAGTCATTTCTGAACTTGAGAGAATTGCTTCTGCATGGGCTTTGCATTCAACTCTTTTAGCTTCAGAATTAGTCTTTGTTAATGCAGAATATGGGTAAGGTCGTTAGTTTTATGACTAAGGCTCCATGGTGCAGGTTAAGGTATCCTTAAGTCTCCGTGGGTTTGGAGCTCTTAGTGAGGTTTTACGCTAGTCCAGGTAAGGGAAGCTAGTTTCATTTTCGATGAAAAACCTTAGGCTAGAAGATTTTGAATTTGGGTGACGTGATCGCCGGTTTTAATGCAAATTTCGAAATCCCCTGTTTTAGTGTCATTTTGAAATTGTTTGAGATTGAAAGGTGAAATGCATATGATATTCGAAAATCTGAACTTTGGTATGATTGTTTCTGTGATTGGGATTGTTTAAGAAAAGATTCAAAATATTATATGATGGAATTGTGCTTTTACGTGTGGTATGATGTACTGGATGAATGTGAAATTGTGATCAAGACATAGTATTTTCAGGAAAGGAAATACCGTGTTGAGATTGGTTATGAGGTGTATTGATCTGTGAGTATCCTGTGAATGAGACGATCCTGACTCTACTGATATAATGGAATCACATAGATGAAGTTATTCAGTTGTTGAGAGTCGAAGGAGGTTCATATGTATGGGTAAGTTGTTTGAAAGATAACTAACTTGACCTGTTATATGAATTAACCCTGTCATACCGGGAGAGTGATGATATTGAGATTATGTATGCGCATGGCTGTGTGGATTTCACAGCGACAAAGTGATGGATTTATGTGGGTGTTTAAAAGCTGGTTTATGTTGATTTTAAAGTTTCATACTTAAAGTTTTAAAATAGCTAGCTTACCCTGTGTTTTTGGTGTTGTGTTTGGTTTTTTTTTAAGCCTGTGATGATCGTGTATAATTTACACCGGAGCAGATGATGTTGCAGGTAGTAGAGCTTCTCAGTGAGCGGTTGGACGAAGAGATCGCCTGTTCTTATGCTGTATTTTGTTTTATTTTGAAACACTGGGTGGTTATGTATTAAAATTCCCTAGAGAAGGGATATTATTTTGAATTACAGTGTATGGGATGGATGTACTCTATTATATTATATATACCTATGTTAATTTTTGATATTATTGTTTTACCTTTATTTTATTATATAAAAAAATGAATAAGATATTGAGGGGCGTTACACTTTCACTCTTGGAAAATATCCTTTGACTCAACCTTCATTTTCCTCATTTCGTTCCTCTTTCAAACCCTTTCTCTAACCCTCAGACCCTCACCTTCGTAACCCTTATCGTCTTAGCCCCATTTCGTACCTCACTTTCACCCTCACGACATTCGGTTTCCTTCATAGCCCATTTCGTAAACCCTCGCCCTCACTCTCACCGCAATCGTTCCCTTCGTAAACCCTCACTCACCATCTCTTTTCGTTCTCTCCCCTCACTCTCTATTTAAGATTTTGAGTCGCATTCGTTCTCCCTACAGTCGTTCTCGTTCCCAATGCTTGTAGCGAGGTATGTTTTCTGATTTTGTGGTTTAAGGTTTACGATTTGGACATTATGTATGATTAGTTGTAGCCAGATATGGTAAACACACTTGTTCATAGAGAAAAACTCTGATAAAGTAATCCACTGTGTAGCGGAAGTGAAGCAGCAGTAGGAAGTGAAGCAACATTAGCTTGCTTATTGAAACTCCCTGGCTAGCAGCTCCATAGTTGCTGCATCATTGATACTTGTAAGATTTTGTTCTAATTAGTTTTTTTTTTGTCAAATTAAACTAAAAATAAAATTCTGCAATGGAAAAATAAAGAGCATGCTTTTAATAGAAAATGTTAGATAAGTTTTGTAAGTGCCCCATTCCATAATCAATCTTGTTGTTATTTAGACCCTAGATCGAATATGTGGCATAACTTTCCTTTGTTAAATGAGACTACCATGTAGACATCTCTTCCATGTATAGATCAACCCCTCAAATTGGTGTACATGGCAGCTATTGATTGATTACAACTAGCAACACAAAATCACATAATTGAATTTCTAGACTAAGCTATTCTAGTACATGTAATTTTTATTTCATTTTAATTAAATGTTGTTCTGTAACAGATAGTGATAATTTCATGGGATTTAGTTAGTTGAAAATTTTGGTCTACATTTAACTCACTTGTATTCTACATGCCTTGTGAAAAATATTTGAAAATATCATTAAACCTTTGTTGTTAAACCTTAGCTATTACAGAAATGTCCTTATGCATTCTTTTTCTGTAAAATGAATTGCAAGGCTTAGTTGATCATAGTGAAGGGAAAGATGTCACTGTTACTATTAAGAAGATTCAGGTATGTAGACATCTACCTGAATTATTTTATTTGCTTTTTGTCCAACGATTGCTATAGTGGTTAGTGTTACTGAAATCTTGAAAAACTTATTGCATGATCAACATATTTGATAATGGTTATTTATATAATGGTTAAGAAATTTATAGAGACAACAATCGATCCAAGCTAATTTGCAAATTGGTTTGGATCTTATTTTATATTCAACCATTCAGATCTGTTTTCAAGGGTACAAATTGGTTGTATAATGTGCTTGTATGATCCAATTACTTGCAAAATTAAATTTTTGTTTGTATGATCCATAAAATTTACCAAAAGCTAGTTTGGTAAATATAGGTTCCGGTTAACTATTTTATGTAGTTAACACATTTATGTAAGTAATTTTTTGTTATGGTGTTTTGTTTTGTAGTCATGCCAATTGATGAAAGTTGGATTTCTAAACCACGAAACACCATTGAATATGCAAATGGTTTGAATGAATTTTTGGAATTTGCATTTGGACATGCTAATGGTGTTGTCATAAAGTGTCCGTGTTCAAAGTGTGGTTTCAATAAGTGGCAAACAAGGGATGTTGTTCAATAACACTTAACATGTAGCACTTTTCCTCAAAACTACCAAACTTGGTATATGCACGGTGAAGGACTAAGTGAAAATGAGTCTGTGGTTGTTCCAAGTGCACATGTCATTGAAGATGTCATAGAATCTCGTAATCCAATGGAAGACATGTTGAACGATGCATTTGGGTTTATGGGGCACCACGATGATCATATTGATGAGGGTACTCAAGATGATGGTGTACAAGATGATATGTTGCATGATGAAGGAAATACAAACTTTGATGCGTTGTTGAAGGACAATAACGAACCACTATATGAAGGTTGTACCAAGTATTCAAAGTTATCATTCATGTTGAATTTGAATCATATAAAATGCATGTGTAGAATGAGTATAAAGCAATGACCATGATTGTAGACTTGCTAAAGGACACATTTGAACATGCTAAGTTTCCTAACTCATTTTACGAGGCTAAGAATGTGATTAACAAACTTGGTCTTAATTATGTCAAAATACCAGCTTGTCCAAAAGATTGTATGCTATATTGGGGTGAAGAGAATGAAAGCTTAGAAGAATGTAAACGGTGCAAAATGTCTAATTGGAAAGATAAAGATAAGAAACAATATGCAAAAATCTTGTGTTACTTTCCATTAAAGTCAAGATTGCAACGATTATTTATGAGTTCTAAGACAATTGAATCTATGACATGGCATGCATCAAAGGATAATCAAGATGGGTTGATGAGGCATCCTAGAGATTCAGAGGCTTGGAAAGCATTTGATCTATTACATCCAGAATTTGCAAATGATCCTCGAAATGTACGATTGGGCTTAGCTAGTGATGGCTTCAACCTTTTTGGAACCATGAGTACAAGCTATAGTATATGGCCAGTAGTCCTCATACCATACAATCGTCCTCCTTGGGAGTGTATGTAGGAAAAAATGGATGAGCTAATGGTGGACAATCCAGACACTACATCACAGATATCTCCAAATGATCCAGTTGGTGTCATTTTTGGAAAGGAGCATCCAGGGAGGGTCAGAGGACTTTCATATGGAGCTTGTCTTACCCTTGCTTTTAGGAAATCCACAATAAGGTTAAGCAATATGAATCATGGTTCCTCTAGTGGCGGGTCTTCAAAAAATGTTGAAGAAAAGGTAGACCAGATGGCAACAAAACTTGCAACTATAAGGAACCAAATGCATACTCTGCTAGCATACATTGTTTCTAGATCAGACGTGCCAGAACATTTTGCTACAATGGCAGCAAATCTGGTTCAAACATCTATTAATGAGGTATAAATTAGTATTCTTAAAAAATTTTATAATATTATTTTCATTTATTTTTTAAAAATTGTCAATTAACTGTAAACATATTTAACTTATTTTAGGCATCGGATGTTGCAAGTGGTGCTCCACCACCAAACCAAAATATAAGATTAAGTGGAGGCAGTAAGACAAATTAGGATTGGGGGTTGATGTTGTAATATGTTTAGAAAACAATTTATATTTAGACAATTTAATTTACTTGTTGTTTGAATTACTTTGACATTATCAACTTTGATCTCTAAATGAATGAATCAACTCATCTTTTGATTATTATGTTTATCAATTTTAATTATATTATGAAGTATGATTATATTATGATGAAATTAGTTTATGTTATAATTTAATTCTATATTGGAATTTAATTATAATATGAAAATAAATAATATTATGAAATTAAATTATAAAATAGAATAATATAAATTATTATAAATATTAAAAATAAAATTAAATATTTAATATTTAAATTATGAAACTTATAAAGGTTATTATAAATGTCATACTATACTGTATTAAGTGACATTTAAAACTGCCACTATTTACGTTGGAATAGGTTTACCCAGTATCAGAATTGTGACATTTATAACTGACATATATTACACGTTAAAAACTGTCACTTTATACAATGCATAATATGGCGTCTACTACAATGGTTCACAAAAAACCGCCACACATGTATAATGCGGTGGTTATAAACGCCAAGATATACGAAAATAACCGCCACTACATACACTTTTTTTTTGTAGTGATATAATAATTTATTCCTAGGATTAAAACATATCAAGTATTTTCATTTAAGTCAGATCATCATAAATACTTCCGAGTCAATTTCAAATATCTAAATCAAGAATAAAAATTCAATCTTTAAGCATATATAAAATGAAAATAATTATATCAAATAGAAGCATAATGTTATAGATAAATATCACCTCAATACATAGGAGTTTGAAACGATTACATTCAATCCTAAAGGAAAGAAATTAGCCACTCCTGGTGACTAATACATTCACCAAAACAAAAGAAAGAGATGCAAAATGTTTCTCCTTGACAGTTGCTTCCTAGGGTTTCCTCTCTCTTCTTCATTTATACCTTGCACCCTTATTTAACCTAATTGTGCTTGGGTTAAGTGACATCTCTATTCATAATATATCACTTACATCTCTCCTTAAATTCTTGAATATATCTCAAAATTGGGAATAAATAATTCTATTTATCTCATAACTCCAAAATATATTATTAAATTATAATTTTTCAAATTAGGGTTGAGTCATAGCTTAATTAACAATTAAAATCAATAAATGTTTATCTTTTTGCATGAATTTAACTAAATAATGACACTTATCAATTCCTTAGATTATAAAATGTTTCCACCTTAAATGATGCAAAATTGATGGAAACTGTGAGTTGGAAAGATAATATTTGGAGTTAGGCGGTTAGAGGAGAAGATGCTTCAATTGGAAAATTCCTCAAGTGGATACACTAATAAAAATTCTGAACGAATGTAAATCTAAATCGAACTAATAAAAATAGGTGGGTGTGGAAGGAAGAGGGGTTAGGGGGGTATTAAGTAAAATTTGCGTATCAGATTTTTGCAAAATAACTTAAGGGGAGAACATTTTGATTTCTATAATATGTTTTGGAACATAAGGCCACCCCATCAGTCCTATACATTGCATGGATGGTTATGTTAAATAGAGCATCCAAAAAAGATAATTTGACGAAAAGCGATGTCATGATGGATAGTTTCTTATGTGCGAAAGAGGAGGAAATAGTAAACCACTTAATCTTCACTTGTAAGATAAAAAAAACTTGTCTGGAATCTTTGTTATAGGTGGATAGAGTTTTTACTATGTCCCATAATGACCCCAAACAAAATTTGAATTAGTTATAGTTGACAAATGTAAGCAACAAGAGAAGTCAAATATGGAGGTATATGGATAGCAATTATGTGAAGCAAATGGAATAATAGAAATAATTTTCAAGAATATGATGGTGGATAGAGAAGAAATATTTGGATTGCTACAAGTAAAAGGAAGGGAATGGATAACTAATAAATGTAACAATGCTTCCTTCTCTTTTTCAAATTAGTATATATGTCCTAAAACATGTTGAAATTTTATTAAGATGTAGGAGAATGAGAAGGTGTAGGGGGGCACAATTATGTTTATGCAAGGTCAAATAACCACAAATATAAAAATAATTAGAATCAGAAAGAAGGTGGAGATTAGAAAATACGCAACTGAGATTAATGCAAGTAGGAAGCATAAAAGATATATCTACAAAATTCTGATAGTGTAAGACTAGACTTGTTAGAGATTTGTTGGTTTTTTTCTGGTTATCTATCATTTATCAACATAATATGCTTTAAAATGCAGTCAAAACTACATTAGTTGTTGGCTATTAGTTGTATTAAAATAGGTAAGAGATATAAGATTTCATTGGGTCTGCTGTAAATCAGAGTGTAGTATTGTTGTAGGATACAATTAAAGACTAGAGTGTAGTATTGTTGTAGGATACAATTAAAGACTTTGAAAGTCATAGTATTTTATGGAGACCCTGAAATCCATAGTAGTTAAGGGGGCTTGGAAACCTCTATTAAATAACAAAAGAAACAAAATTGTAGTCAATGTTAGCTTTTCTTAGGGTTAAAAAACCCTAGATAATGTGTTCCCAAAAAATAATTTGCATGTGGAAATTGTAACCATGAAAAACTGATTTAGCAGAGGTTCTAACCATGTAAAAATAAATTTCTATTAAAATTATTTTTTTTTGTAGAATTTTCAATTTTGAAAATTTTTGTTCAATAAGTATCTATTGGCCGAGTAATACTATTGAATGCTATGACAATGAACTAAGGAAATTGTTTGCTAAATTATTTAATAATGTGGACTAAATTTGAAACTTAAAGATATTATGTAGTTTATATTTTTGGGCAATTATAATTATGATTAAGAATGAAGTTGATAATTGGGGTGTTGCATTCATGACCGTGGAAGAAGATGCATAAGACGTTTTATAGAAGATGCATGAAATATGAAGTTAGTCGTTTAGTGTAATGACATGACCCAATTTTCAAAGTCTTTTTGTTTCGTTCTGGAAAAAGTGGTATTTGAATTTTATTTTCTGTGTAGATTTTTTTTACTTATTTTATTTTCTTTTTCGGTTATTTTGTTTTTTTATTTATTTATTTGTTTAGTTTGTTTTAATTGTTTATTCTGTACTTTTGAATAATTTTGCTGTTTTTGTCAGTTTGTTAGTTTTAATTATCTTTGTTAGGTCTTGAATTATCTTTCTTGAATAAATTTCAGTTTTAATTTGTTTGTTTTCTAGTTTATTTTTCTTAAATAAAAAACTAGAATATTAATTTTGAATTGTGGAAAAAAAATTGTGTTTAAATATTAAACACAGGTTAGAAAATAAAATATGATTGAATCTCTATTCAAATGTAGTTGAAATTGTGATACCTGAAAACTTAACCGGATAATTGATTAGAACAAAGAATGACAAAACAAAAAGGAATGAGGCAAATTAAAGCAAGTGAGTGTGTGAACCTTAAACAGTTTTTGACAGTTTTACTGATAAATTGACCGTTGTAGTTGCTTAATTTTTATTTTTGTTACATCATAAAAGAGTATGAAGATGATTGAAGCATTTGTTTTAATTAGGAACGCAGGACCAAATAGCCAACCTTAATTTTATTAGAATTCATTTTTTTCTTATATATATATATATCCCTTCTGAGCCAAGAATTGTTGTTATTATTGCACCCTAAACCTTTAAATGATATATATTCCTAACCTTTGGCATGTTTAAGGAAGGAGAACATAGATGCAATAAATATAGAAAAGGGGATGGTTGGTTCTAATTGTGAAAGTTCAAAAAGTTGAAAATAAGAATAATCTATTCCTATTGATGAAAAAAAAAAGAGAAAAAAAAATCTCAAAGAGAAAAACAGAAAAATTCATGTTGAAAATCATGAATAAGAAAAAAAAAGAAAAGAGAAAAAAAAAACGAGGAAAAGTGTGAACTCAAAAGAAAATAGTGATTAGATAACACATATGTGCTATATTTGAATTATAGGTATGTTCTTCTTCTTTAAGATGTTCATTTTGTTATCTGAAAAACTAATATTTTTTGGAAACCCAACCTCATTACAACTTGGAAAAAACCTCAAGATTCATGTTTCTAATATGTTTATGATTTGAAGATGAAATGAAAAGCAATTGTGATTTGTTCTGATTCAATGAAAATAGAGAGAAACACTTACTTGTGAGCATATGAGAAGATATTCCTTGATGAATTGTAATTTATTTGTTTTGATTTGATCCTGGAAGTTGATTGTCTCTATATTTTTCAATATTTGAATTTGGAAGGATCATAAGTTTCTAATTTGATCTGTTGTTTAGTGAATTAAGCTGTTTTGATATTTAAATTCAAATATATTCATTTACTTTGCTTAAGGACAAGCAAGATTCTAAGTTGGGGAGAGTGAGAAGTGCCTAATTTCCATAATATTTCATATTAAAATATAGACACTTATGAGTATTAATTGCTAATTTACATATAAAATAATTATGAATTTATGAATTTATATCTTTTTACATTTTTTATAATCTTTAATTGAATAAGAGCATTTTATTCCCAAATTCGATGTTAATTGCAGGTTTATAGGAAAGAATGGAGATTTTGACTAAAGAAGAATGATATATGCTAAAAGGAGAAAGCTCAAAGGCCTAGAACGCACAAAAGAGAAAAAAAAAAAGTCCAACTCAACAGCGATAATGCGTCAAATTAATTGTGTTATTTTTATGTTCTTATCATTAAGCCCATTAGCGTGACGTAGGAAGTCACCTAACCCTAGTAAATTAGGTTAAATAGGAGGCTAGAGGCACAATCTTGATGTGCAAGATTGAGGAAAAAACACCGTTGAGTGACTCGTAACCCAATTCAGAGAATAAAAGGTGTTAGAAGATGTGTGGCTAATTCTACCCTGTGAATTTGAGAGTAATCTATTTCAATTCTTACGTATTGAGGTGATATTTAAATATGATATAATATTTTGTTGATTATTGGTATTGTTGTTTTGCTTCTAAATCGTTGTGACAGTTTCAGAATCTTAAATTTGACCGAGAGGTATTTTTAGGATTCTGGCCTAAACAACAATACTTAACATATTTGAGTTCTAGATGACTTGAAATGTTAATTGTCATTATCGTCTGAGTGTGATTCTAAGTTGTTTTTATAAATATGTGAGAAATTGATATTTAAGAAACATTCTTAAGAATTTTATATGTGAGAAATCAATATAAATGAATTTTTTATGGGCATCAATTTCAATCAGAATGTAGTATTATTGTAGGATACTCATGAAATTTTACATAAACGTCAAAAGCCATGGTATTTTACAAAACTCATAAAGTCATGATATTTTATGGAAACTTTGAAATTTATGGTAGTTAACAGGTTTGGAAACCTCTTTTAAATACCAAAAGAAGCAAAATTGTAGCCAATATTAGCTTTTCTTAAGGTTTAGCTTTTCTTAGGGTTAAAAATACCCTAGAGAACATGTTCCCAAAAAATAATTTGCATGTGAAAATTGTAATCATGGAAAACTGATTTAGCACAGGTTTAACCTTGATGTAAAAATAAACTTCTATTAAAATTATTTTTTCTTGTAGAATTTTCAATTTTGAAAATTTTTGTTCAATAAATATCTATTGGCCGAGTAATACTATTGAATGCTATGACAATGAACTAAGGAAATTGTTTGCTAAATTATTTAATAATGTGGACTAAATTTGAAACTTAAAGATATTTGCGTGGAATGTCATATAAGGGACCAATGCACTTCATAGAAATTTCCACGTATGGAATGGGATTGCTTAAGTCTTTTCCAATTTTTTTTTTTTACTTACATGAAACCATCTAAATAAAATAATGTTCACATAAAATAGTGTAAACAGAATAAAAATCATATGAAAGTGAATCTCACTAGCTTGACTACCTCATAATTGATCATTTCTGATATAAAAAACTTCATAATTGATTATGCTCTGGTTGAGAATATATATATTTTATGTATTAAGGTTCATACAATCATACTATATATATTTAGAGATAAAAAAATGTGAATTGAATAAATTAAGTGAGATTTGTTAACGCAGATTATTTATTTTACTTAATTTTGTTTTAAATATTTTATTTTTTATGTTTTATTATTTAGTTATAATGATTATTTATTGAACTGTAAAGAAACGTATGTTTTTCTTATTTGTGTTGTTTTAATTATTTAAACAAATATACATTTATAATCCTAAATATACTTTTTATATATTTTTTTAAAACAAATATACTTATAATACTAAATAAAATGAGTTTGATAATTACATTAGAAAACTGTACACAAAAAATAGAATAATTTATTATTTATTTTTAAAAGTAAAAATAGTTATCATAATTTCAAAGATAAAATCATAAAATAATTATAAATATAATTGTGTATTCTCTTTTTTATGCGTAACTAATTACAAATTAAAGATAATGCAATTTAATATATATATATATATATATATAATTTATAAAAATAATATTAAAAAACATAAATCGTTATTTTTATAAAGAAAAGCTTTTTTAAATTATTTTGAAATAAAAAAATTATTTA
This sequence comes from Phaseolus coccineus, assembly GCA_037954025.1. NCBI lineage: Eukaryota > Viridiplantae > Streptophyta > Magnoliopsida > Fabales > Fabaceae > Phaseolus > Phaseolus coccineus. The sequence goes on along the minus strand of CM075681.1, from coordinate 9,533,097 downwards.
ATTATTTATTTTAATTATTTAAAGGGTAAAGTTGTTAATTGAAAAATGACATCAACAAAAATTATAAAAGTTATGTATGTTTTTTATATAATGGTTAGATTATAAATAAGTAAAAGCATTTAACAATTTTAAAGAATAATATCCTAAAAAAATGGGTAAACCTAAAAATTATGTACTTATTAATTTTTATAGATTTGAATGCATATTTGGCCATCTATCTATGTATTATTAGATATTAATATTAGCCACAAATTAGTAATGTGACGGTTTGACGAAAACTTTTCCAAGTCTTACCCCCAAACTCTCTTCACTTTCAGTTTCTTCTTTTCTTTCACACTACAAATATCTAACTTTCTTTTAAGAGGAAATAATTCATACGGTAATTTATTATTTTTAACATTTTTATTGTTTAATTTTTTTTTATTTCAGCCAGACTATTAAATTTATTATTACTAATCAAACTATCGGAGGCAAGATACATTTCTCTTGAATTAATATTCAATGATAATTCCAAACTCTTGAAATTATATATCTCTTGAATATTATGAAGTTCATCCAACCTTAAAAGTTGAAGATAGTATTTATCAAGGTATCTTGAAAATGTAATAAGCATTAATTTTCTACTATCTCTTTATGAAGAAGCCTTCCTCTCATTCTCTATATAAAGAAAATTTGTGAGGAAAAGAAAGATAAGCAAGGGAGAAGCATAGAGAGAAATGAGAGAATAGATATCCACCATAGTGTGAGATTAGAAATTCTAGTGAGATACTAGAGAGACATTGTATTTCATCATTGTTGGATGAGATTGAGTATTATCCTCATAGAGTGAGAGAAACAAATATTGTAATTCTATTTCATAGTGAAGACATCTTCTGGATTAGGTCCCGTGAATTTTTATTTCTCTTGAGAAGGTTTTTCTATGTTAAAAAATTTCGATGTCATTATTCTATTTTGCTTTATTTTCTATTATCTACTTATTATTTTCACACGTGCTCATTTTGTATTTACACCAAAGAAGTAAAATTAGTTTTAATTTTTCACATCACCAAACAGTGGTATTGGGAGTGTACCTCTTACGAGTACACTCCCGACTGAGAGCTAAGGACCGAACACGAGAAAGGAAAAAAGGAAAATATGATCGAAGGAGAAGTATTAATTGTCCAACCGAAAACAAGTACTCTCTATACTCAAGTACACAAAAAAGAATTGTACGATTTATAAAATGTAAATGTTATAATACGTTCATATCTAAATACATTTGTCTTACATTTAAATGGTTCAAATATAATAAGAACACGCAAACAATAAATATGGTACAAATTTTCGTTTATGTTTAATAACACTTAAAAGTAAATATAACAAAATCTAAAGTTGCGAAAAATCAAAATAGAAATAATGATTGTTTAGATCTCGAAAAGTTTTTTGGTCTTGCTAAATAATTTTGTAATTATAGTTTGATTTGTTTTAGAATAGTTGAAACAGTAGAACATATTTTTAGTTTGGTCATTTATGATGAGTGGACGCATAGAATGTTATTATAGGTGGTTATGGAGAGAGCCTACGTCACCAAAAGCAATCCAGTTTTAATACTCACTGCATTTTATCCATCACTCTTTCTCTCTCATCATAACACCCTCAACAACTTCAATGACGATTCCAGTTGGTTTGAGATTGATGATGTTTATGGTGTGTGGTGTGGAAGGTTGTTAATGGAGAACACCAAACGAGATGCATTCCAAAGGAGAGGGAAGCACTCCTCCAATTCAAGGCTGCCATTGTTGATGACTACGACATGCTCTCCTCCTGGACCACTCCCGACTGCTGCCAGTGGGAGGGGATTCGTTGCAGCAACGTCACCGCCCATGTTCTAGGCCTCCACCTTCCTGGAGAATTTCATGTTGAATATGAAGAATTAATTGAACGTTATATGAGCGGAGAGATCCACAAGTCGTTGATGGAGTTGCGATAATTAGAGTATTTGAACCTCAGTTCCAATTATTTTGAAGGCAGTCATATTCCAGAGTTTCTTGCTTTTCTCAAAACTTGAAATACCTTGATCTCTCTTCATGTGGTGTTGGCGGAGTAATTCCAAGTCAGTTTGGCTCTCTTTCTCATTTGAAATACTTAAATCTTGCTCATAATTCTCTGGAGGGCTCAATCCCTGGTCAGCTTGGAAATCTCTCCCAGTTGCAGGAGCTCTATCTTGTAGGCAATTCTTTTGAAGGAAATGTACCATCTCAGCTTGGAAATCTCTTCCAGTTGCAGGTGCTTTCTCTTGGAGGCCCACATTTTGAAGAACATTTACCATCTCAGTTTGGAAATCTTTCCCAGTTGCAGGAGCTTTATCTTGTAGGACATGGTATCAAAATTGACTATAGAGATCAGTGGATGTCAAATCTCATTTCCTTAACCCATCTTTACTTGGAGTTTGTATCAAATCTTAATCATTTGTTGCATGTGATTCCCAAGTTAACAAAGTTGAGAGAACTAAGTTTAGTTTATTGTAACCTTTCCGATCATTTCCTTATATTCCAAGCCTTCTCATTTCAATTCTTCTACTTCCCTTTCTGTCCTTCATCTTTCCGACAACACCTTCACATCACCAATGATATTCCAGTGGGTCTCACACTTCACTTACAACCTTGTTGAGCTTAACCTTCATGATAACCTCTTCGACTGTTCCACTCCAAGTGGTCTTGGCATGGCCATGAATTTGTTTAAGCACCTTTTCCTCTCCTCTAATTGTTTCAAGGCCAGGGATTTGAAATCCTTGATGAATATATGCACCTTACATTCATTAAACATGGCTGGAAACGATTTTAAGGAAGACCTTCCCTCCATTCTTGGTAATTTGTCCAGTGGTTGTGCTAGACACTCATTGCAAGAATTGGATCTGACAGATAATCACTTCACTGGCACACTGCCTAACGTTTCAGTATTCTCTTCTTTGAAAACATTGTTTCTTGATAACAATCAGTTACGTGGAAAGATATCTGAAGATGTCAAGCTACCATCTACTTTGGAGGCTTTGTCAATTAAATCAAATTTCTTAGAAGGTGGAATTCCAAAATCATTTTCTTAGAAGGTGGAATTCCAAAATCATTGGGAAATGGATGCGCTTTGAGATCATTGGATATGTCTCATAATAGTTTGAGTGAAGAATTTCAAGTGATAATTCATCACTTGTCTGGTTGTTCTAAGAACTCACTACAAGAATTGATCTTTGAGGAAAATAAGATCAAAGGCATGTTAAAAGATCTCTCAATATTTTCAACCTTGCAAGTGTTGAAACTTTCTGAAAATGAATTAAATGGCAAGATACCAGAAGGTAACAAATTGCCATCTAGGTTGGAGGTTTTTGTCAATCCGATCAAACAGATTAGAAGGTGGAATTGCAAAATTATTTGGGAATGCATGTTCTTTGCTCTCACTCGACATGTTTAACAATAGTTTCAGTGATGAGCTTCCAAAGGTAATTTCTCACTTGTCATGTGCTAGATATTCATTGGAAGAATTAGATCTAGGCATGAATCAAATCAATGGCACACTACCTGACTTTTCAACATTCAAATTCTTAAAAAGATTAAATCTTTTTGAAAATAAGCTAAATGGAGAGATTCCTAAGGATTTTCAACTTCCACCTCAATTGGAGAAACTCTACATGGATTCAAATTCTTTAAAAGGTGAAACTCTACATGGATTCAAATTCTTTAAAAGGTGTGCTCAGTGACTATCATTTTGCTAATATGTCCAACTTGAAGGAATTGCATTTATCTGACAATTCATTGGCCTTGGCATTTACCCAAAATTGGCTTCCACCTTTTCAGTTGGTCACCATAAATTTGAGATCTTGCAAGCTAGGTCCAACATTTCCCAAATGGTTGCAGACACAAAATAAATTTTCCAAAACTGACATTTCAAATGCTTCAGTATCAGATATTGTCCCTGAATGGTTTTGGGCCAAATTACCACTACAAGAAGTGACGGATATGAATATTTCATACAACAATCTAAGAGGTGCAATTCCAAAATTTCAACCAACATATTTTCCTACTTCCATGTCCTTTGAATCAAATCAATTTGAAGGTTCTATTCCTCCATTTCTACGGAATTCTGAACGTCTTGATTTGTCAAAAAATAAATTCTCAGATTCTCTTTCCTTTTTATGTGAAAATGGTGCCATTTACATATTAAGATATTTAGACCTTTCATATAATCAATTATGTGGAAAAATTCCAGATCGTTGGAGACAATTAATCTCAATAGTTTATTTAGATTTGAGTCATAATAATTTTTCAGGAAAAATTCCAACTTCAATGGGATCACTTCGTGATCTTCAAGCATTGTTCTTGAGAAACAACAATTTAGTAGAAGGACTCCCTTTCCCCTTGACGAATTGCTTGATATGTCAGAAAATAAATTATCAGGATCTATCCCTGATTGGATTGGGACAAAATTAAAATTGCAAATTTTAATTTTGGGAAGGAATCAATTCTTTGGAAGTTTACCATCAGTGTTTTGTTTTCTAATAAACATTCCGCTCTTGGATCTCTCACTGAACAACTTATCTGGAAAATTTCCGAAATGCATAAAAGACCTTACTTCAATGGCTGAAACAACATCTTCAATTAATGATAGATATTATTCGAATTTTTTTAATATAGGACACAAGTCATATGATTTGAAAGCATTTTTGACTTGGAAAGGTTCAAAACAAATGTTTATGAATAAAGGTTTGTCACTTTTAAAAAGCATTGATCTCTCAAGCAATCATTTCTTAGAAGAAGTTCCAGAAGAAATAGAGAAATTATCAGGATTGATTTCATTGAACTTATCAAGGAACAATTTGACTAGATAAATTCCTTTAAATATTGGAAATTTAACATCCCATGATTCTCTTGACTTATCAAGAAACCAACTTGTTGGTTCAATTTCCCTAAGTCTTACTCAAATTTATAGACTTGGTATGTTAGATTTGTCTCATAACCATATAACTGGAAAAATTCCAAATGGCACACAATTACAGGCATTCGATCCATCAAGCTATGAAGATAATTTCGCTCTTTGTGTACCACCACTCCAAAAATTGTGTATTGAGGGTGGGTCAACACAAGAACCAAATGTTGAAGTCCATGAAGATGATGAATATTCATTGTTCAATAATGATTTTTTCATAAATATGGCATTTGGATTTGTTGTAAGCTTCTGGATGGTATTTGGCACAATCTTATTCAAAAGTTCTTGGCGACATGGTTATTTCAACTTCTTGAATAATGTTAAAGATAACATTTATGTTAAAATAGCAGTCTTTGCTAAAATACTTAAGGTAGATAAAGAGTAACAGGTAATAAATTACAGACTTTATATAATTTATTTTCTCTCTGTCTATTATATGCATATTATCATATATCCTTTTTTATTATTTTTATAACTTTTATTGATTACATTAAAATTAACGAACACGGATTATGTTAAATATTGAATTAATTTTTGCAATGCAATGAGTTGCTTTTGAAATTGATTATATAGGATTTATTGTACAAGAAAATTAAATGTGTAAATATAGCATTGCTAACACTACAAGAAAATGATTGATTAGAAACAAATTTTAGATAAAAAAAATAATTAATTGTTATAGTGACCAAATTAGAGACCCTAAATTAGTTTCTATTATTGTTAAATGATTTTTAAATTGGTATCTAATTAGCTACCAAGTTTTTAACTAACAATTTATATTCTAAATTTGGTAGTAAAAACCTTAGTAGCTAATTAGATACGAATTTAGAAACTATTTAACAATAATAGAAACTAATTTAGAAACTAAATGTTTTTAGTCTTCAAAATGATATCTAATTTGGTCACTATAGCAACTAATTATTTTTTGTCTCTAAAATTTGTTTCTAATCAATGATTTTCTTGTAATGTAATTAAGACAATGACTTCTTTCTTGTTTGTATGTTAATTGCACAGTGCTTATTTATTTATTTAAATAAAACTATCTTCTATACCTTTTGCAAATTTGGATGGAAAGTTTGTATGACTATAAAATAGCAATAAGATCATTGATGTTCAATACTTGATAGTTTTATAGGGAAAAAAAATTAATGGTTTCCGATACTACCATGAAATCATGTTTTTTTTTCTTGTAAATTTATGAGATTTTTTATATATCAGTAGTTTTTTTTATTATTATTAACCTGATCTTATTATTCTCATTGCTTCAAAGTTTTGAATATATCAAATATTTATTTTAGTGAATAACAATAAGATTTTACTTATTTTAATGTACATTTATGAGAACTAACATTCTTTGCATTTTATGTTTCAATTTTCTGGCACTATTGAAGACCCATCCTCTTGCATGACTCCAATATTTGAGCTTGTTAATGGTTGGACCGGGCAACAATGGTTTCTTCAAATTCCCTTACTGTGCTCATACAAAAACATCTTCACTGTCAATCGGGAAACTAGTATGCATGTTTTAATTGTTTGAAGTTTTACTTTTTACTAAATTAACGCTATTAAGTTTTGCGCTTGTAATGAAATATAAATTATCATGCATTTTATTAACAATTCATTCGTAATTTTCTTATAATCCAAACTTTGGTCTGACATATTATTTAATTAAATTAAATATATTTCAGATATTTGTTTCAAGAAAGTTTCATGATTTTGACGAGTGTCTCATTTACAATTTTATAATGGATGATATATATATATATATATATATATATATATATATATATATATATCATTGCGTGATGACCACATTCTAAACTTATTTATAAAGATTAAATATTTACTGCATACATATAGTTGATAAAAACTAAAAAGAAAAATAATAATTTCAAATTCAAGACATCTAAAATATTATTTATAAAATAAGGGCGTGGTGCACAGAAAAATAAAGAATAAGTTCAGACTTCAGAACAGAAACGAAAGTAGAGAAAAATATTGCCATGCATGTGTGAGTGTATGTCAAACAAACATCGCATAATATATAGAACAATGCAAAATTAGATCTAAATTGGAATGTTTTAAAACCAAGAAAATCTCAACTTTGTGATCCTTTCTCTTCCCATTCCTAAACTATTTCAAGTGAGAAAAAGTGGAATGTTGAAATTAAAGAGGTTGAGGATAGAATGCAGGATTTCTAACATACTCTTGACCTGACTCCTTACCGTCATTTTCAAGTGTGATTAAGTATAATTTTGAAAACCTAATATTCTAACCTGGCATTTTAATGTTATAAATGGAATATGTATCCCTCAGCTTATCCTAGAAACCTGAAGTAGTGTGAAATTGAGATGGGAAAATTTTGATAGACTAAACAGAATTCCTTGATCAGTAAATAAAATATTACTTATGAATCTGTAAACTATGTCACTCCATGCATAATATTATTTACTTGTAAATTGAAACAAGAAAATTGTGTTAATCCAAACCATTCAAGTTATTTAGAAGCCTAGATTTTCTCTCAAAAGAACTGCTTCAAGTCTGAAAATAGTTCATGCAACTGCAACAGTTCAATATAGAAAAGAAAAATATAGTGAAATTGAGAAACCAGATATCTAATATGTGGGTGCAAATCATGTCGTTGACGGTGATTCACTAGAGCTAGCTGGCAGCAGAAGTATGTTTTCCTGATGGCGATATTGACTTTCTCCATGAACAGTGCAAGGAACTCTCAGGAAGGAAGAAGAATATGAGTCAGAGGTATAACACTTTGTAAGAGACACGTAGTAAAGGAGAAAGATATTTTGTTTATTATTGTAAACACCCCCCCCCCCCCCAAGCTGGTGGATATTCAGAACACCAAGCTTGGTAACAAGTTTATGGAAAGTTGCATGGTTGAGGGATTTTGGAAGAATGTTTACTAGTTGTTCTTGAGAGCTTATGGGAAGAAGATGAAAGAGCCCACGCTGCAGTTTCTCTCTTACTACATGGCAGTCAATATCCAGATGCTTGGTTCTCTTATGAAATCCATTGTTGTGAGCTATATGTCTTGCCGATTGACTGTCACAAAAGAGGCTTGCAACATTGTTGGATTTGATGCAGAGATCTTCGAGAAGATATACCAGCCATTGTATTTCACAACATGTGGTGGCTAGAGCACGGTATTCAGCTTCGAAGGATGATCTAGATATGGTGCTTTGCTTCTTGGTTTTCCATGATATCAAAGAGTCTCCAAGGAAGATGAAAAAACCCGTGGTTGAGCGGCGTGTGTTGATACAAGAAGCCCAGTCAGAGTCACTGAAAGCTTTAAGTTGAATGTCAATACTTTTAGGAAAGAATATACCTTGTGCTGGAGAGGATTTGATGTATCTTAAATTTCTCTGAACGGCTTGGTGATGAAGCTTTGATGGAGCCTGGACAAACTGGCTGAGGAATTGGACCGAGAAACTTATATCTGGTCTGGTGTTCACTAGATACAATAATTTTCCAATGATTCTTCGGTATAGAGTTATGTTGTGTACTGGCAAACTTCGATAAAAAAGCTTGTCGTTCTTCTGTTCCATAGGAGTGTTTGCAGGTTTAGCACCAAGCATACCTGCATCAGTCAGAATATCGAGAGCATATTTCCTTTGTCATATATGTATACCCTTAAGTGTTCTAGCAATTTCCAGACCCAAGAAAAACTTGAGATGCCCCAAGTCTTTTATTTTGAAAACAGAATTTAAAGAATTTTTGAGAATATCTATATCCTTTATATCATTTCTAGCAATTAATATATCATCCACATATATAATTAAAGTAATAAAGGAAGTCTCAGATTTTCTGATGAAAAGAGAATTATTAGCTTTGGATTGAACAAAATTAATGCTATAAAGAAAGGAACTTAACTTATCATACCATTGTTTGCTGGCCTGTTTCAGACCATACAAAGCTTTGGTTAACTTGCAAACCTGATTACTTCTCACTGTGGTGATACCAGGAGGCAAGCTCATATAAACTTCTTCTTGTAAATTTCCATGCAAAAAAGCATTGTTTACATCTAGCTGTTCCAAGTGCCAATCCATAACAGCAACTACAGCCAAGATGGTACGTATAGTTGTGAGTCTTGCTACGGGTGAGTAGGTTTCCATGTAGTCAATGCCTTCACATTGTGTGTAGCCTTTTGCTACAAGTCTTTCTTTGTACCGTTCAATTTGACCATCTCCTTGCGTTAGATTTTATACACCCATTTGCAGTCAATGGGAATCTTGTTGTTAGGAAGATCTACAATATCCCAGGTTTTATTTGCTTCAAGCCCTTCTATTTCAGCTCTCATAGCCTCCATCTATTCAGGGTAGCATTTTGCCTCCTCATAATATTGTGGCTCAGTTTTAGAGGAGATAGACAAAGTATACTTTAGTTGTTTTTCAGATAATCCTTTATAAGACATAATCGAATCAAGAGGATAACGTACCTTGTCTTTCAATTTTTCTTCACATGGTGATATCATAAGCTGATGATGATAGTCTTCAAGAAATGTTGGAGTTCTCCTGGTTCTGGTGGACGGCCTCAATTGTTCTTGTTCTGTGAAGTTTCCAACTTCATTTTGTATAGCGAGATCATCATGTATCATATTTTCCTTTTGTTCAGCTCGGTTTTCTATCTCCCTTTGTATATGAACATCATCATATGTAATTCTTGTGAAGTCATCGTCTTCTTGTATGACAACTTGTTCAATTTTATTATGAAGCTTGCAAAAGGAAGATTCATAAAAAATAACATTTCTAGATATAAAAACTTCTCTAGTTTGAATATCCATAACAACATAACCCTTTGTACCTTGTTTAAAACCAAGGAAAATGCACTTACATGCCCTAGGGTCAAGCTTATGTCTATTCTGTTCAAGATTTGATGCAAATCAAAGACAACCAGAAACTTTAATATCAGATAGACAAGGTGCAGTATTATATAAGAGTTCATAAGGAGATTTGTTATGAATAACAGGGGAAGGAAGGCGATTAATCAGAAACACAGAATGCAAAACAGCATAACACCAAAAAACTTTGGGCAATCGAGACTGAAATATAAGGCACCGAGTGATATTAAGAATATATTGATGTTTCCTCTCAACAATGGAGTTTTGTTGAGGGGTTTCATTATAAGAAGTTTGATGAATTATGCCATGCCTTTCATAAAAATCTTTCCAATGGAATTCTTTACCGTTGTCAGTTCTAATAATTTTCACGTTCCTGTTGAATTGATTTTTAATATAAACAAAAAAACTTTGCAAAAAATCTCTAGTTTCACTTTTATTTTTCATCAGATGAACCCAGGTATGTCTACTAAAATCATCCACAATAGTTAAAAAATATTTATGACCATGCAAAGAAGGAATACCTAGAGGTCCTCATATGTCTATATGAATGAGATCAAAAACAGTTTGACTATTGGTTTTGCTAAGAGGAAAAGGCAATTTATGTTGTTTTGCATGATGACAAGGAGCACAAATATTCTTCTCATTGTAATGTATATCAGAATATTGTTTAGCTAAACAATCTAATATTCTGTTTGAAGGATGACCCATCCTACAATGCCAAACATCCAAATTATGTACAGTATCAAAAGAGTCAACATGTAAAGTGTGAACAGAACTATTTTTTTTATCAGCATACAAATGATAAAGCCCATTTTTGAATCTCAGCTTGACCAATCATCCTCAAAGAATTCTTCTCCTGAATTTGAAAAATATTGTGAGTAAAAACAAGTTGACATTTTAAAGAAGATATAAGGCATTGAACAAATATGATATTTAGAGTAAAATCTGGAATATACAGAACATTATATAGAGTAATATTTTTAGAAAGAAAAATAGTTCCAGCATGAGTAGCACACACATACTAATTGTTAGGTAACTTGACCCTTACATATTGTATTTTGTGATAGCTTGTGAATAGAGAAACAGAATAAGCCATATGATCAGTGGCACCCGTGTCAAGAATCCAAAAAGACTTACCCTCTTTACTTGGATTTTGTTTTGAAGTTTCACCCATGGCGTTGTTTATTGCCTTTTCTCTGCCTTCTGAATTTTGGATCATGTCAACGAGCTATTGTAGTTGCTCAGGTCCGAGAACTTCAAGGATTTTCTCATTGTGAGTCTTGCCCTGTGAAGGCTTTTCATTTTGAACATTACAATCCTCATTTCTCTTAATAGCATTCGTAGTGTAGTTAGTTTTATGCTTCATCCAAGGTGGAAAACCGTGTTTCGAATAACATTCATCAGCGATGTGGTTCATCTTGTTACAGAAAGAGCATTGCTTCCCATAGTTCTTTCCTCTTCCTCTTCTTTGGTTGCGCCATCCATGATTAACCTTGTTGTTCATTCTTTGACTCTGATGATTGACAATATTGAGCAAGATCTTTGTATCTATGCCTATATTCTCATTCAGATGCCTTTCTTACTGCAGAACAAGTGAGTAGACGTGATTGATATTTGGTAGGGGTTCCATGAGTAAGACTTGCATTTTGACAGTGTTATAATTCTCTCCCAATCCTTTTAAGAAACACATAACACTCTCGGAGTCTCTGTAACTTGCCATCGTCTTCATCACATTGCAGCTACATTTAACTTTGCAAGTGCAGACAAGTAATGGTCGCAAAGAATCCAATTCCTCCCACAAAATCTTCGAGTCTGTGAAGTAATATGTGATGTTCCTCTCTCCCTGTTTGATTGAATTGATTTCTTGTAAGAGATTAGACGTGCGAAAATGATTAGTTTTTGAGAATCGTTCTTTAAGATCTTCCCACAACTCCTTTGCATTGTCAATATACACGGTGTTTTGCACTATCTGAGTAATCAGCATGCGAGTGATCCATGAAACCACCATGACGTTGCATCTTTCCCAGGCTTCGTATTTTTCATCATCGCGGGGTGGTTCCAAGATATCACCATTAACAAAATTGTACTTGTTCTTTGAAAGCAAGGCTCGTTTCATAGACCGGCTCCAAGAGTGATAATTGGATCCACCAAGTTGTGGCGAAACAAGAACTGCACCTGGGTTCTCTCCTGGATGAAGGTAGTCGGCACTCATAGGGTTTTGTTGGACCGCGGATTTATCTTCCTGTTGGGTTGTAGCCATGGAAAAGCACAAGTAAAATCAAGAAACAAAGAAAGGGAAATTAAAAGAATGAAGGGGAAGAAGAAAACTCGTGGCAGCAGAACAGAGCGGGTCTAACCCGCTCTGATACCATATTGACTTTCTCCATGAACAGTGCAAGGAACTCTCAGGAAAGAAGAATATGAGTCAGAGGTATAACACTTTGTAAGAGAGACACGTAGTAAAAGAGAAAGATATATTTTGTTTATTACTGTGTTGTAACGTAGCAGAATTGCTATATATAAAAGTACATGTGTGTGAAAAACGTATTAGGCTTAAATAAACTCAAGTCCAACAAGCCCAAAACATCAATATAACAATTGCCTTTTATAGATAGGTTAAACATATAATTTAATCTATATATATGTTGTGAATTCTAAATTTGGTCTTTATATGAAAATCTTATTAAATTGTTCCTTTTAAATTTAAACATTATCAATTTAGTCTCCGTCACTGTTAATACCATTACGAATTCGTATTCAGATGCTTACACATGGAGTACATAATTAATATGGTTCTCATACATGTACTTAATTTGGTTCTTATACGACAATGCACTCTTAATTTGGTTCTTATGTGTGTAAGACATTCTTAATTTGATCCTTTGCATGAAGAAACTAGATTAAGAATTCACTAAATGTATTGGGACCAAAATAAAGAATGTATTGCATGTGTAGGACCAAAGTTAGAATACATAAGGGAGTTAACGATGGCAAGACTGATTTAATAAATTGTACATTTAAAAACAAAATTGAGATTCACAACACATATAGAAACTACGTTATAAATATTTGTTCGAATGCAGAATGCAAGACAAATAAAGGAACATTTGTTTTGAGCAACTCAACATATATTTTTTTTTTCCACCTTATTTTTTATAAAAAGTTATCATGTTGAATATCATTATGAAACCGATATTTCAGGTAAATTAATGCTCTCCAGATTTCAACAATCATCTCTCCTCAGATTTCAACAATCATCTCTCCTCAACTCCTCAAGTGAAAAATTATTATTAAAAATAAAATAAAAACAAAATAAATACAACCAACTATGGGGACACGATAAATTTAAAGAAATAAAAGCAAATATGAAATAAAGATTTGTTTTTACAATTTCCTAGAAAAAAAATGTCTCCCATCAATTTGTCACTATCCTCCCAAATTTTGCAATAATAAGATTCTCTTTCTTTGTTGACTTTCTTTCATCCATTTAATATTGCATTGTAGAATTTTTATATCTTTTTTTTTATACTACACGTTCAAAATAGAAAGTCTGGATTTCAAACTTCTTATTTGTTTTTGTTTCAAATCTACTTAAGAAACTATACTGGACAGGAGTTCAACCCTTAGTTTTGGGCTGGTAGTAGCTCGGTTCTCTGTTTGGACTGATGTCAGCTCAGTTATTGGACCCTGGGTAAGGGTTACGATTTTGACCCAATTTAGTTAATGAGCTCGTAAGATATAATGAGGCTGCCATTTGAGAGGGGCCCATTGTATATGCTTATAGATAAGTGTGCGCAAGTAGTTATGATATGTCCGTGTTTGTTACTTGTTACGTGTGCATGTTTATTATTTGTTGCATGTTAATTACGTATTAACGCCTGTTGATAGTTGTTGTAACCCTAAAAGATAGGGACGTGAAGTTAAAATAGAATGTTGGCCTGTGGTTAGTGTTGAACCAAGTGATGTTCAAGGTTTTGAAGAATCCAAATCCTTTGAAGGATGATGAAGCCTCTGCTTTGCTTGATGCTGTAAGGACCTAGAAACTTTAATTGGAATAAAAGTGTTATATTTAAATAATTTCAGAAGATGTTGTTATTTAAAATACAAAGAGCTGGTAATAGAAGTTTCGTAGTAGTCGCACCTCGGACGTCACCCAAGGGCTGGGGTCAGCTGGTAGAGGTCGGTCGGCTGACTCTTGTATTAACAAAGTAGTCAGGTGCGATGACCTTATCGTGAGGTAATCACGAGGGTGTGCTCGAGGAAGACATGTGGATCAAGAAGAGTAAAGGAAGGAAAGTGTAGCTTAGAAGACTCTGAGATCGCCTGGTTAGTACATAATTGCCTGTCGCCTAGACTACCCATGCGGACGTCGCCGGGGCGCGAGGTATGCGGACGTCGCCGGGGCACGAAGTATGCGGACATCGCCAGGCGCGAGGCATGCGGGCATCGCCAGGGCGCGAAGCATGCGGGCATCGCCAGGGCGCGAGAGGCATGCGGGCATCGCGAGGGATAGACATCGGTCGTCTCCCAGCGAGAGACATCGGTCGTCTCCCAGAGAGAGACATCGGTCGTCTCCCAGAGAGAGACATCAGTCGTCTCCCAGAGAGAGACATCGGTCGTCTTCCAGGATGAGTCATCGGTGGAAGGTTATCGCGCGATGTCGTGTTTCGCACAGATAAGGTGGGACCCAGGCTCCCAGCATGAAACGTCCTGCACGCGCGCCACGTGGACAAAAAGGGTGGTTCAGAATAGTGACATCAGAGAGTTGGCATGCGCAGAGACACACGTGGCCGTACTGTTCAGGGAAGCGTGCACGCAAGCCTTCCTGCAGAGTGGGTGGTGGCAGCGGCAATTGTGGAACAAGTTGGGTTAGTTTTAAAAACTCACTTCGGAGAGGCAAAGAACGCTGCTGTGGTTCAAGAGTGACAGAGTGAGTGAGTGAGTTACCTTCATCCTTCTCTTTTCCCTCCTTCGCGCTGCGATCCAGGCACCATCAAGCACCAGTACGACGAGCGACGACTGCCACAGGCCACCTGGGAGGTTCTCTGCAAGTCCTCCAAACCGGACGCTAAAACAGAGTAAGTCGTTCCCTCTGTTCTTCAAGTCGATCCTGCACCTGAGAGGGTTGCCTCTGCATTGGTGTTGCATGCAGTTCTCTTAGCTTCAGGAATCGTCCCTGTTAGCGTAGAAATGAGGAGTATAGCTAGTTTTGTGACTAAGGATCCATGGTGCAGGTTAAGGCATCCTTGAAGCTCGTTGGGTTGGAGCTCTTAGTACTTTTCACGCAAGTCCAGGTAAGGGAAGCTAGCCTTATTTCCAACGAAAACCTTAAGTTAGATGATTTTGATGATGGGGCGACGTGGTCGCCGGTTTTCAACTGTTATTGCATAATGCTCTGTTTTTTATGTTGGGGCGATGTGGTCGCCAGTTTTTCCCTTATGTTTCGAAATCCCCTATTTTGGATGTGATCGCCGGTTGGTGATCGCCGGTTTTAAAAATTGATTTCGAACTCCCCTGTTTTTAGTTTTGTTTGAAATTGTTTGAGATTTAAATGGGGAATGCATGTGATATTCGAAAATCTGAACCTTTGAAATGATTGTTGGTGTAAATTGAATCATTCATTTGAGTGGTATGATGTGTTGAATGTTGTGAATGTGGGATCAAGGCATAGTATTTTCAGGAAAGAAAATACCGTGTAAGATTGTGTAGGATGTGCATTGATCGGTGATTTCTATAATGAGATATCCTGACTCTCCTGATATAATGGAACCATATAGAGGAAGTTATTCAGGCGTTGAGAGTCGAAGGAGGTTCATGAATGGGTGAGTCGTGTGAAAAAGAACGAGCTTGGCCTGTTACATGGATTAACCCTGTCATACTAGGAGAGTGATGAGATTGAGATTGAGATTATGTTCATGTGCACAGCTGTGGAAACTTTACAGCAATGTAGTATGACAGGTGCAGATCTCTGAGTCTAGTCAATGCACGTGTGTTCCGGAAGTAGTGTCAAGTGTCTATGTGTGATGAGTCAGTGGAAGTCTGACGTGAGAAATGTTGAGAAATTGTTGATAGACACTTGATGGAATTATGTGAATTGAACGACTCTTGAGGAAATTGTGAAATATGTGATTATTTGATGACTGTGTGACATGAATGAGAAAGTTGATGGTTTTTACGTGGGTGTCTTAAATTTGTTTTATCTTGATTTTTAAGTTCATATTTAAACTCTCTTTCATATATCTAGCTTACCCTGTGTTTGGTTCTGTGGCTGTTTTTCTTAAAACTGTGATGATCGTGTATAATTTACACGGGAGCAGATGATGTTGCAGGAAGTAGAGCTCCTCAGTGAGTGGTCGCCGGAAGGAGATCGCCTGTCTCTGTTTCTGTTAGGCGATCACCCTTTTTCTGATCTCTGATAGGAGATCGCCTTCTCTGATAGGAGATCGCCTTCTCTGATAGGATATCGCCTTTTCTGTTAGGAGATCGCCTGTTTTTTTTTCTATTTTGCTGTATTTTGTTTAAGCTTTGGAAAATTGACCGGTTATGTATTAAACTCCCTGTGAGGAGCAACTTCATTTTATATAAATACGTATGTTCACTTAAATATTATTGTTTTTCCTTTATTTCATTATATAAATATGAAAAGCAATTTGGCGGGATGTTACAGATGCTGCTGTGCTGGTTTATTGTTTTGTTCTGGGGTAGTTTAATGTTGTAATCTACCTGATCCCGCCGCGGACTCGAGCGTGGATGGGCTTCGCGTTCCTCCCGCGTCCGTGTCTGTTCCTCCGGTTGGCTTCCCTTCGAACGAAGCAAACGGTTCCTCTAAACACAGAGGGGCGCCCTAGCGGCCGGTGTAGCTCCGACGCTCAAGTCAGTTTTGGGCAAGGAAACACCAAGAACTCTCTTTGTCTAATTTCTGGGTTACGTATTGCCTACCTGGTTCAGCGTTCTTCTTCCTCATATAAACCCACATCGCCCCCTACTGGCTACCTCTAGGGCCACTTGATTGCTCTGCACCGCCACTATCTACCCCCCAGGCCTACCTTGCGTGCGGGCCTTCCTCACTTGAGTGCAAAGTCTGACAGGGGAGGCGGCGTGGGTACCTCTGTACCCCTCGGTTTTTGTGCCCATCTACCCTACCTATTCTCTGGGAACATCTTCACGGTCCACGTGGCATGCATGCAACCTCACTGGGAGACTCTAACCTTGATGGGTTCTTGTGCCAGCAGGATTCTGCACCTAACTGCGTCTTCCCATCTTCATGCATGGTCGTCTCGCGACTAAGGCCACCCCCTGCCTCTGGGCGCTTTACTGATCACTGGTCGCATTGTTCACATCGCCGCGGCCGATGTCACCTCGACATATACCAATGATCGAGGTCTCTCTCATCCTGACCGATGGCCGATGTCTCATCCTAGCTGGTGATCGATGTGTCACCCTGACCGATGACCGATGGCGCTTCTTTACGTTGTCGTGCTCTGCTTATGGAATCAGGCGAGGTCCTTGGGTAACGTTCTCGCTGGGAGCCTGGGTCCCAGTTTAACACGTGTTGGCAAGGAACCCCCGACGACTGATCACTCTGCATGCACCGATGACTGATCGGTGCTTCATCACTTCTCGCGCTCTGCTTCCAGGCGCTCATGTAGGAACTGATCTGCTGGTGGAGGTCACTCGGTAACTGACCACTGATCGCCGTTCTTGAACGATCTCCACCCTGGTTCATCTGCTATCTCATGCCACGCGTCACTCTGTGATTGGCCCACGTGGTCATCTGCTGCTGACGTCATCGACTACCGATGACCGACCGGATCACAAGCCCCCCAGTCTCGAGCTGTGAACTTGTTCTCAGCGAAGAGACTAAGTGGTCTTCCTTGCCAGAGAGAAGAAGGAGCTCGAAGCCGATGTACCTGAGACCATGGCCGCTGGTGCCAAGGCTCTGATAGATGGGTTCCATGGGCTTGCAGCAGGTTCACTGCGTCCTTTCAGACTTGGACTCTACCCCACCTAGCCTCCACCATTCAGTGGTCGATGGCAAGCTCATTCCTCCTCCTTGAGCTTCTTCCCTTGCGACTTCTCCTTTTGTGTAATCTCTTTTTCTCAGCTGCCTTTCTCTCCCTCCATCTTTAACTCACTCAGCATGTGGCCAACTGTTAACTGGCTTAGGCTTCAGCGCGACCTCACTGTGACCCTTCAAACTTGGCTTCTAACTTGATCGCGACCAAGTGTACCTTAGCATTCTCTTTAACAGTTTTTATGCATAAATTCATGTTGGATGACTGACTTGATGGTGTCCAAATGCTTCGACTGATCACCCAAGAGCTTGTTTGGGGAAGCTTTCATACTCAGAGCTTTACAACCGACCACCTGACTAGCATGTTAGCGCACCACCGATCAGTGATCGCGCTTCAGGTTTCGCATTACTTCTGCGTCACTCCAGCGCTAGGTGCATAGAGGGCCCGAACGCCAAAGACGACGCTTGTGTTTTGGGGAATGCTTCTCGATGACCCCTCTTGCCTCAGCCTCGCTGTAAGAAGTCGAGGTGAGGTCTTTCTCCTCTCACCTCAGCCTCGCTGTAAGAAGTCGAGGTGAGGTCTTTCTTCTCTCGCCTCAGCCTCGCTGTACAAAGTCGAGGTGAGGACTTTTTATCTCGCCTCAGCCTCGCTTATAAAGTCGATGTGAGGACTTTCTTCCCTGGCCCATGCCTCGCTGTACGAAGTCGAGGGAGAGGACTTTCTCTCGCCTGCACCCCGCTGTACAAAGTCGAGGGTGAGGACTTTTCTTCACTCGCCCCAACCTTGCTGTAAAAAGCAGAGGAGGAGGACTTTCTCTCGCCTGCACCCCGCTGTACAAAGTCGAGGGTGAGGACTTTCTTCTCTGGCCCATGCCTCGCTGTACGAAGTCGAGGGAGAGGACTTTCTCTCGCCTGCACCCCGCTGTACAAAGTCGAGGGCGAGGACTTTCTCTCGCCTCAACCTTGTTGTAAAAAGCAGAGGAAGAGGACTTTCTCTGCCTGCACCCCGCTGTACAAAGTCGAGGGTGAGGACTTTCTTCTCTGAGTGGGTGCATGCTCCCAGGGGAGCACCAGGGGTGGCTGTCTAAGCGCACTCGCCAGGCGTATCCCTGCCTGCATGGTATCACCGCACGCCCTTTGAGTGGGCAACTCCTCTTCTTCTAGTTTGGAATCATGCGAGGTGCATGCGTAACGCTCTCGCTGGAAACTTGGGTCCCAGCTTAACACGTGTTAGCAAGACCCGATGACCGATCTTATTCTGGAATCATGCGAGGTGCATGCGTAACGCTCTCGCTGGGAACTTGGGTCCCAGCTTAACACGTATTAGCAAGACCCCGATGACCATGCACCGATGAGTGCTCTGCTTCTAGAATCATGCGAGGTGCATGCGTAACGCTCTCGCTGGGAGCCTGGGTCCCAGCTTAACACGTGTTGGCAAGACCCCGATGACCATGCACCGATGGTGCTCTGCTTCTGGAATCATGCGAGGTGCATGCGTAACGCTCTCGCTGGGAGCCTGGGTCCCAGATTAACACGTGTTGGCAAGACCCCGATGACCATGCACCAATGAGTGCTCTGCTTCTGGAATCATGCGAGGTGCATGCGTAACGCTCTCGCTGGGAGCCTGGGTCCCAGCTTAACACGTGTTGGCAAGACCCCGATGACCATGCACCGATGAGTGCTCGCGCTCTACATCCAGGCGCTGATCTGTGGGTGGTGGTTACTCGGTAACTGACCACCGACTACCTGCACTTTTCGCCTGGGGCAAGGAGAACTTCAAACTAGGAAACACTTGCATACTTTATGTACTGAAATCTTTTTTATTGGGTGGCCTCGTTAAAAACCCTCCTTAGGGAAAAGAGTACCCCCCTGGTCTGCCCAACTATTTACAGTGCATTATTGAGTCTGTGTACAGCGCAAGGACGCATCTACCTTACAACTTAACCGAAGTAGAATCTCAAGCGTGCAGCGTTCCGGGCTCTGGGAATAACTGTTCCGTCCAGAGTCTTTAGCCGATGAACTTCAATCTCCGATGCCTCAACTATTCTGTGTGGACCTTGGCGATGACCGACCTGGCGAGCACACCATTCTTCCAGCAACAACAAAAAGCTTTGTCCTTCACTTCAAACTTGTTCGCACTTCCCAAGCTCTCCATAAGCTCGTTGCTTCCCCTTCGTTACACCATCGCGAGGTGTGTTAAAGCGAACTGACTGGACTTCCTTGAACTCGTGCGGGAAGCTCATGATTTCAAGTGCTTCTCCAATCCCTCTTTCTCCTGCAAACGTGCAGAAATCCCACACTACCTGGGGTCTGGCGAAGTTCACAGAAGTGTAACCCTTGTTCATCCAAGTCTTGGGATCGACTGGCGGATATACAAAGTCAACAGCTAAAGAACTGGACTCTTCGCCTTTCTCTTTGCAACTTTCTATCGCCGAGCTTAAAGACTCTGCCTCAGCTTCCACCTGAGCTACCTGGGAGCCCCCCCAGTGTAGCATCTTCTATCACCTGATTTCCCCGTGCACAGGGACTTCATGCTGCTGATCACCTGCCTGGGACCCCGAAGCGCGATCACCTTACGCCTCCTTCAGGTAATCAGTCAGGAAACCTGTCTTCACCAACTCAGCAAGTTGACGCCCCAACGCCAGGCATGTGTGGACTGTGTGTCCATAAGCCTGATGGAACTCACACCACTCGTCCCTCCTCCTTCCAAGTACCTTGTCAGTTTTCTCTGGTACTCAGAGTCTTGCAGCCATGGCAGGGATGGCGATCAGCTTTGCCAACTCTATCACGAAATCATACCTAGGGGGTGTGTTGTTCTCCCTTGCACGCCCCCTGGGCTGGTCCTCCCTGGGAGCATAGGGACGAGGCCTTCCCTGCGCCTTCCTCCCTTCCTTGGCCTCATACACCCGCACCTGCTGCTGCTGCTTCCCCTGACCTCCACGCAGCTTCGTCGGCGCAGTGCTGCCTCTCTTCTCAGAGACCTCTGCCTCTGCTACAATGTGCGCCACCGCGCGTCGCCGTATCTCAGCGAAGGTGGCGGGGTGGCTCCTGATGAGGGATTCACTGAAAGGACCAGGCAGCACGCCTTTCTTGAACGCGTGCACTAACATGTTCTCGTCCTTGCTGGGCAATCTCACCATCTGCGCAGCGAAACGGTTGAGGAAGTCCTTCAGCGACTCCCCCTGGTACTGGCGCACGTCGAACAAATCGTAAGACACCACTGGTGGCGCTCTGTTGACGATGTACTGCTCCGTGAACAGATTTGAAAACTGATGGAAAGAGGTGATGTGGCCCTCCGGCAGGCTCACGAACCACTCCATAGCTACTCCGCTCAGCGTGCTCATAAACATTTTGCAGTACACAGCGTCTGAACCTCCAGACAGCATCATCTGAGTGTGGAAGGCTGTCAAATGTGCCTCTGGGTCTTCCACCCCCGTGAACGACGCCTTCACTCCCACCAGGTTGGGAGGCACCACCGTGTTCATGATCTCGGGGGAGAAAGGCATAGGAAATGCTCTAAGGGGCAACGGCGGCATCGACGTCCTATCTTCGAATACGCGCTCATTCTGCGCCTGCAACTCCCTACGCAACTCCTCATTCACGCGGTTCAGCTCTTCATTTCTGCTATGCGATGCAGTGAGCTCTGCATGCATCTTCTCTTGCTCAACTCTCGACGCCGCGAAATTCTCTTGCAGCGCGCGCATCATCTCCATGACCTGCGCCATGGTAACAGCTCCTTCTTCAGCAGATGGCGCAGGTGCCGTTTGTCTGGTTCTTCTACTCATCTGTGCGATTTCTACTCTCGTTCTTGTGTATGAGGGCTTCGTTTTACTTCGTGCCCCACGGTGGGCGCCAAATGATCCCGCCGCGGACTCGAGCGTGGATGGGCTCCGCGTTCCTCCCGCGTCCGTGTCTGTTCCTCCAGTTGGCTTCCCTTCGAACGAAGCAAACGGTTCCTGCAAACACAGAGGGGCGCCCTAGCGGCCGGTGTAGCTCCGACGCTCAAGTCAGTTTTGGGCAAGGAAACACCAAGAACTCTCTTTGTCTAATTTCTGGGTTACGTATTGCCTACCTGGTTCAGCGTTCTTCTTCCTCATATAAACCCACATCGCCCCCTACTGGCTACCTCTAGGGCCACTTGATTGCTCTGCACCGCCGCTATCTACCCCCCAGGCCTACCTTGCGTGCGAGCCTTCCTCACTTGAGTGCAAAGTCTGACAAGGGAGGCCGCGTGGGTACCTCTGTACCCCTCGATTTCTGTGCCCATCTGCTCTACCTATTCTCTGGGAACATCTTCACGGTCCACGTGGCATGCATGCAACCTCACTGGGAGACTCTAACCTTGATGGGTTCTTGTCCCAGCAGGATT
This sequence comes from Phaseolus coccineus, assembly GCA_037954025.1. Classification (NCBI taxonomy): domain Eukaryota; kingdom Viridiplantae; phylum Streptophyta; class Magnoliopsida; order Fabales; family Fabaceae; genus Phaseolus; species Phaseolus coccineus. Next base: position 9,510,903 of record CM075681.1, on the reverse strand, counting down.
CTGCACCTAACTGCGTCTTCCCATCTTCATGCATGGTCGTCTCGCGACTAAGGCCACCCCCTGCCTCTGGGCGCTTTACTGATCACTGGTCGCGTTGTTCACATCGCCACGGCCGATGTCACCTCGACATATACCGATGATCGAGGTCTCTCTCATCCTGACCGATGGCCGATGTCTCATCCTGGCTGGTGATCGATGTGTCACCCTGACCGATGACCGATGGCGCTTCTTTACGTTGTCGTGCTCTGCTTATGGAATCAGGCGAGGTCCTTGGGTAACGTTCTCGCTGGGAGCCTGGGTCCCAGTTTAACACGTGTTGGCAAGGAACCCCGACGACTGATCACTCTGCATGCACCGATGACTGATCGGTGCTTCATCACTTCTCGCGCTCTGCTTCCAAGCGCTCATGTAGGAACTGATCTGCTGGTGGAGGTCACTCGGTAACTGACCACTGATCGTCGTTCTTGAACGATCTCCATCCTGGTTCATTTGCTATCTCATGCCACGCGTCACTCTGTGACTGGCCCACGTGGTCATCTGTTGCTGACGTCATCGACTACCGATGACCGACCGGATCACTACCCTTAGATTAAATCTCAAAGCACCTAGCATCTCAATCTTTAACCAAAGTAAAGTGTTTTTCAAACTAAGTTGAAACAACCGATTGTTCTGTCGAAACAACAGATTGTTTACACTTAGATGTTTTGAGAAAGTTTGGAAACTGTTTTTGAATGAAGAAAACTATTAAGTAACAAAACAACCGATTGATTCGAGGAAACAACCGATTGTTTGTTCTGGAACCTTAACAGAAAAACTATTTTCTTTGACTGAGCTTTAAATGATTTGAAACTGAATACGCTCCAGTCATTAAATGCTTTGACCAATCTTTTTGAAAGCAATTATGGGTTTGTTAAGATTTGATAACAAACTTTCTTTATATAAATTCAGAAAAAACTGTTTTAAATATCCGGATGCTTTTGAAAAAGTTTTTCTAAGAGAGTTTTCAAAGAGTTGAGATTGCTTAAGAGCTCAAGGGATTGATCAAGGTGCTGGAATAGGATTCTACTTGTATTGATTTCAGATCTTCATCTGTAACAAGTGTAATCTGTGTAAACTGCTGAAACATTTCTTCTGTGTATTGTTGCTGAGATTGGCTGTGTGTTCTTGAGGTGTTCAAGATTAGCAATCTTAGTGTTGGCCAAGGAGAGTGTGTGTCTTGAGGTTTTCAAGGTCATTCTCTTGGTTGTTGTGTAAGTAATCAAGGTGTGATTGCTTAGTGGATTTCCTCAGGGTTCTGAGAAGACTGGATGTAGCTCTGGGTTGGAGTGAACCAGTATAAACAACTGTGTACAATCTCTCTATCCCTTACTCTTTAAATTCAGTTTGTTTGTTGTTTGCTGATATAAACAACCGATTGTTTCGCAGAAACAACCGATTGTTTTCCTGGCAGTGTTGTTTTGCTTGCTGTTTTGGCTAACTGAATTGCTTAATCAATTGGTTTCTGAAATAAATTCATTCTAGCTTGTAAAAGTTTGCGAAAACCTCTTTAAACAATTCACCCCCCTCTAGTTTAAAGCCATCTTTCCTAACAATTGGCATCAAGAGCTTGGTTCTTGAAAGTCATTCAAGTTGATCCTAAAATCTTTTTAAATGGTTGATAGACTACCATTTGGGGAAGGTGCATCAATAAATAGACCACCCTTGTTTTGTGGTTTGAATTACCAGTTTTGGAAAGTTAGAATGAAAATATTTATGGAATCTCTTGACAAAGGAATTTGGGATGCAATTGAAAATGGTCCTTTTATCCCAAAGTTTGAAAAAGATGGTTCTGTCATTGAGAAGCCATGGTCTCAGTGGACTGATTCAGAAAGCAAAAAGGCCAAATTTGATTGCATTGCCAAAAATATTATAACCTCTACTTTAAATTTTGATGAGTTTTTCAGGGTCTCTCAATGCAAATCATCAAAAGAAATGTGGGATACTTTGGAGGTCACTCATAAAGGAACAAATGAAGTTAAAAGAGCTAGAAAGCATGCTCTCATCCAAGAGTATGAGATGTTTAGAATGCTTAAAGGTGAAACAATAGCTGAAGTGCAGAAAAGGTTTACACACATCATCAATCACCTTATGAGCCTAGACAAGACTTTTGACAAAGAAGAGCTAAACATCAAGATCTTGAAATGTCTTGATAGAGCATGGCAACCAAAGGTAACTGCAATTTCTGAATCTAAAGATCTAACATCCTTAAGTGTTGCTTCTTTGTTTGGAAAGCTTAGGGAACATGAGCTAGAAATGAATAGACTCAATGTTCAAGAGAGTGAAGATAAGCACACAAGGAGCATAGCCTTGAAAGCATCCAAACATAAGGGAAAGCAAGATTCAAGTGATGATAGTGATGAGGAAAATCTTAGTTTGTTGTCAAGAAAATTCAGCAAATTCCTAAAGAGAAACCGCAACAAAGACAACAACAAGGATAGGTATGGAAACAAGAAATCCAATGAATTAAATTCAAATAACTATACTTGTTTTGGTTGTGGTGAGCAAGGTCACATAAAGGCAGATTGTCCCAAAAAGAGCAAAGAGAAAAAGACAAGCTACAAGGAGAAGAAAGGCAAGACAAAAAGAGCCTACATAACTTGGGATGAAAATGAGGTGTCATCATCAAGTTCTTCATCAAGTGAAGATTAAAAAGCCAACATATGTTTAGTAGTTGAGGATGATGATGATTCGTGCAGTTCAAGTGAGGTAAGTTCATGTGCTTCCTTAAATGAACAAAATTATAGTGAATTGCTTGAAGCTTTTCAAGAAACACATGATGAAGCTAATAGATTGGTTCTTTCAAACAATCGATTGAAAGATCTTAACAATGTGCTTGAGAAGAAAGTTAAATCACTTGAAGAGGATCTGAGAAAAGCAAAAATTGATTTTGAAAATTTGGAAAATCATTTCAAAAATGCCTCTTGCAAGTGTGACACTCTCATTTGCACAAATTGTGAAAATCTTGAGAAAAAGGTTCTTTATCTTGTTGAAACTGTGGATAAGCTTTCAAAAGGGAAATCAAACTTTGAGAATGTCTTGGCATCTCAAAAATGTGTTTTTGGAAAGGCTGGTTTAGGCTTCAATCCACAGAACAAGCAAGATAGTTTTTCAAAAGTTTTTTCAAGAAAATCAGAAAAACAATCGATTGGATCATCGAAACAACTGATTGTTACATGCTTTTACTGCATGAAGAAAGGCCACTCTGTTAGATTCTGTAAAATCAGAAAGTATTGTGTTCCTAAAGGTCTTATGAAATGGATTCCAAAGAGATGTGATGTTACTAATAGCAAAGTGAAGCCAAATGGACCCAAATTTGTAAGGGGACCAAATTTTGCTACTTGAATTTGTTTATGTAGGAAAAATAAAGAGAAAGAGAAGAAAAGAGGCATTCTGTTCAAGCTATTAAAGAAAAAGGAAATCATTGAAGCTGAATCAATGCTGTGCAAAAGATCAAAATAGTGAAGAAAAGTTTTCTTGATCAACAAGCATTTGGATCATTGAAGAAACAACACAAGGATAAGACTTTCCTTTTAATTGTTCTTAATAATTGTTTCAAAGTTCTTTCTTGTGATTAATTCTCTTTTAATCAAATGTATTCTGCTTTAATCTGTTTCTGTTAATGGCTAAAATCTTCAAAAATCAAGTTTTTGTAACTGCTGCAGAAAAACAACCGATTGTTTCGGGTCTGACAGCACTGTGAAGAAATTGATTTAATTTTGAATTCCTCTTCTATCCATTGCAGATCAATTTCAAAAGGGAGAATCTTGGTCAAAGTATCTGCATTGAAAGCTTAACGTACTCAGAAAGTGGTTACAACATTCATAAAGGAATATATTCCAATTTCTTGGAAATTCAAGAGCCTTTATGACTAGTCAAAGATCACATGTGAAGACCATGTGTTTTTCAGTTTTTATTCTGACATTTACTGTGCAGAACAGCTTTCTCTCTCTGAAAATCAGGTACCCATTAAATGAAATTAAATTCAAATTGTTTTTCATATGGCTATAAAATCAGGTGCAGATGAACAACCAATTGCAACATCTCTTGCAATATCTCTTGAGAAAATTTGTGAAGAAGTGCTATCCTCTGTTTTCTCATCTCTGCTGCCATGGAATCAACTCCTCTCACTTCCAAAAGAATCAAAACCAGGGCTGTAAGGTCTGGAGGAAGGTTGGAAGGATGGTTTTCTGGAGATAAGGATCTCATTGAAAAGTATAGGCATGAGACAAGTCTCAAGAAGATAAACAACCCCAAGGTTGTGAGCTTTGATTGGCTGAAAAGTCAAAAGCTAGACAATGTGAGAAAGCTACTCAAGGATCAATTTCTCATAAGGTTCCTGGAGATGAAGGGAAACATATATCCAGATTTGGTGAGGGTCTTCTATACCAATTTGAAGTTTGAGGGAAACAATCTAGTTTCTCATGTGAAAGGCGTGGACATGGAGATAACCCATGAAGTTTGGCCTGCTGTTGCTGGACTCAAATACTCTGGTCTACGAATCAGCAAAGGAAATCTTGGTGTGGTGGAGGATTTTAACAAAATCCAGTTCTACAGAAGCTGCTTGAAGAAGAATCAATCTCAAGTGAGTGCATGCTCAATTGGAAGGTTGAAACTTGATGAGAGGTTACTTGCTCTCATTGTGACATGGATTCTAACTCCAAGGGGGAGTAACCATTCTGTTTTAACTGAAGAAGATCTGGTTTACATCTTCTGCATCACCAAGAAAATCAAGCTCAATTGGATTCACATAATCAAAGAGCACATGCAAAAAGCCATGAGTCAACTTAAGAGTTGAACAATCGATCACTCAACAAGATGGGATTTACAAAGATAGGTGGAAAATGGGTAAGCAAGGATGGTGATCATGGTGCCTCATCTAGTGGTGCTGCTCAAGAAGAAACTGCTGATATGGATGTTGAACATGAAGATCCAACAGGAGGGTTTCAAGATGCTGGACCCAGTGCTGCTGATGAACATCAAGAAGAAAGGATTCAAACCATGTCTCCTTTTGAAAGATTCATGGTGAATAGGCTGGATAGCTTTGCTGAAAATCAAAGAAACCTTCATGATCTCTGTGTTAGCAATGTCCAAAGGTTTGATACCAGGTTTCACAACATGGATGCAAGGTTTATGAGTCTGGATGAACAGATTGAAGCTGTCCAGAACCAAATCTTTGATCTTCAGTTTGGAGATAAAGAAGAATGAAGAAAAAAAAACAACCGATTGGACATCGAAACAATTGATTGTTTTTGGTAGTTGTTGGTGTTCGGTTTTATTTTCTTTCCTTCTGCTGTTGCTGTTTTAATTCTGATGTAATATGAACAATATCTGATTTTATCTCTTATATTTGCCTATTTGTGAAGACAAATAGGGGGAGATTTATGCTTGTTTCAGGTTTTAAGATTGTCTTTAGTTGTTAAAAACTGTTTGGGTAATTTTTGTTTGTTGTTTCTGATATTAATTGTTTAAGCTTTAACTTGTTTATATGTATGCTAACAAAATATCAGAAGTTCAATGTTTGCTCAAAGTTCAATTGCAGGAACTACTTCAGATTTAATCAGAACAACACAAGCATCAGGGATTTGTCTTCATCAAATAGTGGGAGATTGTTGAACCAAGTGGTGTTCAAGGTTTTGAAGAATCCAAATCCTTTGAAGGATGATGAAGCCTCTGCTTTGCTTGATGCTGCTGTGCTGGTTTATTGTTTTGTTCTGGGGTAGTTTAATGTTGTAATCCACCCTTAGATTAAATCTCAAAGCACTTAGCATCTCAATCTTTAACCAAAGTAAAGTGTTTTTCAAACTAAGTTGAAACAACCGATTGTTCTGTCGAAACAACCGATTGTTTACACTTAGATGTTTTGAGAAAGTTTGAAAATTGTTTTTGAATGAAGAAAACTGTTAAGTAACAAAACAACCGATTGATTCGAGGAAACAACCGATTGTTTATTCTGGAACCTTAACAGAAAAACTGTTTTCTTTGACTGAGCTTTAAATGATTTGAAACTGAATACGCTCCAGTCATTAAATGCTTTGACCAATCTTTTTGAAAGCAATTATGGGTTTGTTAAGATTTGATAACAAACTTTCTTTATATAAATTCAGAAAAACTGTTTTAAATATGAGGATGCTTTTGAAAAAGTTTTTCTAAGAGAGTTTTCAAAGAGTTGAGATTGCTTAAGAGCTCAAGGGATTGATCAAGGTGCTGGAATAGGATTCTACTTGTATTGATTTCAGATCTTCATCTGTAACAAGTGTAATCTGTGTAAACTGCTGAAACATTTCTTCTGTGTATTGTTGCTGAGATTGGCTGTGTGTTCTTGAGGTGTTCAAGATTAGCAATCTTAGTGTTGGCCAAGGAGAGTGTGTGTCTTGAGGTTTTCAAGGTCATTCCCTTGGTTGTTGTGTAAGTAATCAAGGTGTGATTGCTTAGTGGATTTCCTCAGGGTTCTGAGAAGACTGGATGTAGCTCTAGGTTGGAGTGAACCAGTATAAACAACTGTGTACAATCTCTCTATCCCTTACTCTTTAAATTCAGTTTGTTTGTTGTTTGCTGATATAAACAACCGATTGTTTTCCTGGCAGTGCTGTTTTGCTTGTTGTTTTGGCTAACTGAATTGCTTAATCAATTGGTTTCTGAAATAAATTCATTCTAGCTTGTAAAAGTTTGCGAAAACCTCTTTAAACAATTCACCCCCCCTCTAGTTTAAAGCCATCTTTCCTAACAATTAGCACCTAAAGATCATTGGTGCCCGTGACAGGTGGTTTTTCTATTAGAAATAAAAGATTAATGTGCTTATTTTTCAGTTAAGATTTGATTCTCTCAAGTAAGGACTGTTGCATGTGCGGTTATAAAAGAGGCCTTGGACAACCGGTGAAGCTACATTGTTTCTGCACACTAGACTGAAACTGTTTACTTTTTGTGAACCCTCACTGACTTAATCGTCGAAGTGTAATCAACAGGTAAGGCGCCCTCTGTCTCAATGGAGCCACATTCTAGTGCAACCAGAAGAAACAAAGAGGTATCCAGATGTGACAAACAAAAGAGGAGCGTTCAACCCAGGTCAACCGGTGAAGGAGTCAATCGGCAAGAACATTTGGCGCCCACCGTGGGGCCCGATAAAACCTGATCCCATCCACAGTTGTGTTTGAGTTTTCTAACGTAATGAGGAACATGAGGCAAGGTCCAATGGGATTTGAAGGGAGCGAGGCCCCCACTTTGCAGCAATTCATGGAGACCATGAAAGCCCTTCAAGCAGCAAACGAAGAAGCCAAGGCTAACCAATCAAGGCCATACGACGGGTGTTTGGTCCACTTCGCAAGAGATCAAGTAGAAGTACGAGGGTATGTTGAGCTAAGGACAACCTTTGCTGATGAAAACGCAACCAAGGCCATCACCATCAGGTATATTGTTGTTAACGTGGCTTCTGCATACAATTTGCTTTCGGGTATACCCTCTTTGAACAGGTTGGGAGTAGTAGCCTCCATAGCTCATATGAGGATGAGGCTACCTTCAGAGGAGGGAGGAGTAATCATCATAAAGGCTTATTAGAAGGCGGGCAAAAAGTGCCACGAGAGTAGTCTGAAGAATCAAGGGAAGACTTACGCAATCGTGTAGTCAAGATGCTCAGGAATGGAGCGTATAGACTAGAGACCCTAGAGGGGGAAGCCATTCCTCGAGCGTGGAGCGTGGCAAACCTCAAGTTGTATTTAAGCTAACATATTCTTGCTTAATGCTTTCTTTTTGAACATTGTGTGATAAATTTGTTCTTGGAAGATGATGCATTTAGCTTTGTTGATTTACTTGAATTGGTGCATGGTAAGTCGACCTAGCTCAGTATAAGTATGAGCATAGGCGCTCTGTGGGATGAGTGAAGTTGCATAGATGAATCATCCGACTTAGCACATGGTAAGTCGGGCTAACTCGGCGTGTGAGTAATCACTCGAGTCTAGGCGCTCTGTGGATGAGTAAAGTTGCATATATGAATCATCCGGCTTAGCACATGCTAATTCGGGCTAACTCGGCGTGTGAGTAATCACTCGAGTCTAGGCGCTCTATGGGATGAGTAAAGTTGCATAGATGAATCATCTAGCTTAGCACATGGTAAGTCAGGCTAACTCGGCGTGTGAGTAATCACTCGAGTCTAGGCACTCTGTGGGATGAGTAAAGTTGCATAGTTGAATCATCCAACTTAACACATGGTAAGTCAGGCTAACTCGATGTGGGAATGATTACTCGAGTCTAGGTGCTCTGTGACATGAGTAAAAGTTGCCTAGTCTAATCATCCGATTCTACATTGACAGATAAATCAACCTTTCTCGGTAAGATTACTCGAGTCTAGGCGCCTATGAGTAAATTGATTATACATTGCCAGATAAGTCGGCTTTCCTCGGTAAGATTCCAAGTAGGCGCCCTGTGAGTAAATTAATTTTACATTGCCAGATAAGTCGACCTTCCTTGGTAAGATTCTGAGTAGGCGCCCTGTGAGTAAATTGATTATGTGTTGACAGGTAAGTCGACCTTCCTCGGTAAGATTTCGAGTAGGCGCCCTGTGAGTAAATTTTTTATACGTTGACAGGTAAGACGACCTAACTCGGTGTTCAACCGAGCTAGGTGCCCTGCAAATGAGTATTGTGACTAAGTCGTGTAAACTCATAGTAAGTCGGACTAGTACGTTGACAGAAAATCAAGCTTAGAAAGGTGCAGTTATCCGAGTACACACTATGTGAAGCAATGCTTGGCATGATCAAGGTATGCGACTCATTGCCCAAGTCTGTGGAATACACCTGTATATGCCAAGTTTGAGCATTATCTCGTAGTGGCTATGTGGTATAGTTCAACAAAAGGTTAGTTCTTTGTTAAATTTGAATTCTTGTTATCTTTGTTATTCCATGTTGAAACGAGTTAGTTTAAGTGATAAGTTATTCGTATGTGTAGTTGTTATACTTAAGTGCATGTGCATTAGTATAAGTTACTATACTTAAGCTAGTCAAGATTTATTATGGCATGCATTTGCAAAGTTTTCAAGGCATCCATATGTGACAAAGTAATTGAAGTTAAGTAAGATAAGTTACTGGTAAATGATAAAGAGTTCGAAGGGTATGAGCAGTTAATGTTTACAGATAATTAAGCACTCTGATCACTTGATGCAAACCACGACCACATGAAGATGACCTAGTATGCTAAACTTGAAGGGTCATCTCAACAAGCAAATAAAGACTTCATTCATAGGAGGAATGGACAAGGGCCAAAATATTTGAAGTTCTTCCTATTAGTCTTCTTAAAAAGATGAGGCCCAAGCCCAACATAAGGCCCAAGCCCAACATAAAGCCCAAGCTCAAGTCATAACTCAAAGAATTATTAGGAGCAAGGCTAAAGCTTTGGGAAAATAAGCATCAATAGATATCTTTTTTTGTAATTACTTTTGTATAGTTTTTTAGTAGAACATTAAAGGAAGGTGTAGATATTAAAATAAGGGGTGCCAATGTATAAAGATAGGTCACACCTTCCATGTTACATAAAGAGTAGGTGTAGTTGTAGTTTTTAGGAGGTGCCAAAGTAGAAAAAAGGTCACACCTTCCATGTGACTCAAGATTGACTCCAAATTTGAATTAGAATTAGGAGGGAATTTTGAATTTTTTTCACTTTCATTTCAGCCCTATAAAAATATAAATAGAGGTGCTTGGTCATTGTAAAATAAGATTGAAATAGAAGTAAAGTTACTATACTCAAATTGTGAGTGAATTTTGTGAGACTTGTTCTCCTCTTCCTAGTCTCATCTTGTGAGTTTTGGGAGCTCTCAAGTGGCAGCAAATCTGCACTTATCTTGGATCATCACCTCCAAGTGGCGTGTCCATTCCCAATCCATGGCTACAATCACATAAGTTTCATCTTCTTTCATCTTCCATAGTCATTTCAATCGGTAGTTTTGATTTTATGCCTTGTTCTTCAATTTTAATCGGTTCTTTTGTTTCAATTTGTGTTTCTATTCGGTAATTCTGTTTTTCTTTCCAATTCTATTTTGTTTTTTTGTTCTTCCTATATCAATTTTTGTGTACAAGGATATAGCACTCATAGTTGAGTTTGGTTCATCATTTTGGAAGGCATTGTCTCCATTGATGATTCCTTAAGCTTCCTTGAACTTGTGTGTTGTTTCAATTATGTTTTTATGCCTTATTTCAATTCTTTTTTGTGTGCCAACTCTGTCCTAATTCTGCACCTGAATTGTCATCCATTCATCACTCTAATTGTCTTTTACCTTGGACCTTTGGAAATGAACCTTCACATCTACTTAACACTTGTTAAGTTAATGTCCAGTGGGCATTTTCCTTAGGTGACTCACCTATAAATTGATAAGAATCTTGATCCTAATTCTTAAAAGTTTCACAAATATAATGAATCAAAAATCAACTCACATCATCACTCATCCCTTAGTTGGCCATCAACCATGGTTTTACCCGGGCCAAGTTTGCGAGATACACCTATGCAAGTCAAGAGTGAGCATAGGCTTGCCTTAGCTAGGTGTGTGTGTGTGGTTCGTCAAAAGGTTAGTTCTTTGGGAACCCCATGGTTTTTTATGCATAGATTGAGCATTGATTTTTTGTCATCTTTATTTGCTTTATACTCAAGATGTAGAGATGAGTTAGCTAAAGTGACGAGTTATCCGTATTTACAATAGTTGTTATGCTTAAGCTAGTCGAGGTTTACTAAGTTAAGTAACGAGACATGCATTGACTTAAGCTAGTTGAGGTTTACTGAGTTATCACCTACTCACTAAGAAACCATCGTGCCAGCCGCCAAAGCACTCGAAAGCCTCTTCGCTTAGTCAAGCTCAACTCGAGCCTAGAGGGCTTATGTATTGGGCAGGAGTTTGGCCCTTGGTTTTGGACTGGTAGTAGCTTGGTTCTCGATTTGGGCTGAGGCTAGCTTGGTTATTGGACCCTGGATAAGGGTTACGAGTTTGACCCAATTTAGTTAATGAGCCTGTAAGATATAATGGGGCTACCATTTGAGAGGGGCCCATTGTATATGCTTATAAATAAGTGTGCGCAAGTAGTTATGATACATGCGTGTTTATTACTTGTTACGTGTGCATGTTTGTTATTTGTTGAATGTTAATTACGTATAAATGTCTATTGATAGTTGCTATTAACTCTAAAAGATAGGGACGTGTAGTTAAAACAAAATGTTGGCCTATGGTTAGTACCTGAAGATCATTGGTGCCCGTGACAGGTGGTTTTTCTGTTAGAGATAAAAGATTAATGTGCTTATTTTTCAGTTAAGATTTACTTCTCTCAAGTGAGAAATATTGCATGTGCGGTTATAAAAGGGGTCTTGGACTCCCGGTGAAGGTATGTTGTTTCTGCACACTAGAATGAAACTATTTACTTTTTATGAGCCCTCACTGACTTGATCGTCGGAGTGTAATCAACAGGTAAGGCGTCCTCTGTCTCAACGAAGCCACATTCTAGTGCAACCAGAAGAAACGAGAGAGGTATCCAGAAGTGACAAACAAAAGAGGAGCATTCAACCCAGGTCAACCAGTGAGGGAGTCAATTGGCAAGAACAGAAACTAATTCAAAAGTATTTACAATATGGTAAGTATGAACAAATCAAAATATAATCAAAAATAATTTTATTCTAGAGAAGTGTGATACTAAAATTGAATATTTTTGGATTTTCATTTTTTTCAAATTATTTCTATTTAAACAAGATTTAGAGATATTCATAATATATCAAGAAGATATTCGCAATATATGAAGAAGATATTTGTTACACATTTTCTTATAATTTTATTTATTAGAAGAAAATTAAAACAAAAGAAAAGTAAACAGAAATAAGGTCCTTTATTTTAAAGAAAAACATAAGACCATTTTTTAAAATATTTTTGTTCACTTTGTGTTGTTTATAGTCCAAGTTAGGCAGCAACATCACAAAGTGTTGTTTTTGAGATTTTTGTGAAGAAGAATTAGCATTATATAATTGAAAAGAAGAGTTCAAAGTATTGAAATTCCCCTTTAAGGATTCTTTCTTGGCTATGTTTGCAGGGGGTGTCATAAAGGACTCTTCTTCTTTTTCGTTTTCCTCTTTTTCTTTTTCAATCAATACATTAGTTGACTTTTATGTAAAGGAAGAGTTTAGATCTATATTTGGTTCAGCTCCACATACATACTTTTCTCCAAGCACATCCTCGCAAGGGCTTTCTTAGAGAAGATAAAATGTTATCGAAATCTAGTTCATCTCCAAAAAAAGATTTTTTTATACTTTCCTTTTCTATCATTTCTTTTTTTCCTCTCTTTCTTTCCTTTCTTTGTCCTCTCTTTCTCTTTTTTCTTTCTCTTCTTTCTTTCTAACAAGAGCTTGTAATTTTTCTTTAAACTCTTTTTCTCTACTAGCATATTCTTTTTCTCCATCTACAAATTTTCTTTCTATTTTAACAAGCTCTTCCGTTTCTTCTCTCAGCTTATTTTTTCCATCATATGAAGGCTGAACAAATTTTCTTCTCATACACCCTTTAATACATGCCTTTAAATCACTCCAATACTCTGCTTTTGATTTTCTACCAAGTATAACATCAAGTTTCCTTTGTTTCCACCAAGACCTGGCATATTCTTGAAAACATAGGGTAGCCATGAAAAATCCAGTATATTCATCCACTTTGAATTTTTTAAAGGTTTGATCAAGCCTTGTCTCCCATTATAAATATGCTTCAAAATTTTTGTTTCAATCAAAATAGGGAATCCATACTTCAGGCTCTATAGAATAATATGAATTTCTAGGCTCAAAACACACCCCTTCCTTTCTTTGATAATGGGAGTTATAAATCTTTCTTCTATGAATACGTCTTTCTACTTCAAACCTTTTGTCCTTATTTTGGTTGAAAACCATTTTGCCAAACATTTCCTTCATCTCATCCCATTTTCTATCTTTATCTTCTCTCAAAATTCTATTCTCCTTTCTCCACCCATAGGCATCTTCTTGTTCCTTTTTACCTCCTTGTACACTTGATGCATGTAAATGATCGCTCATTTTGAAAAAACTTTTTTTTGTGTGAAAATCATTTTCTTTTTAATTAGAAAATGAGTGATAAAATATTTTCACAAATAGGTTTTAGAGTTGGTGAAGTTTCAATCAAAGTCAACAAGTCAAACTGTCTCCAAGTTCACTCCCAGGAGAGAGGTGAGTCACTAGAACTTCTTAAATACCAAGTTTTTCCTTAGCCAGAGCTTACCTTGGATAGTCTTAACAAAGTTTTTCCTCAAAAGAAACTTCAAAACAATTTTTTCCTAATTGTGATGTATGCAAGGTGTCCTAGTGATCAAAGGAAGATCAACTACAAATGAAGAGTAATCACCTAGGTATTACAGAGACTTAGGAAAATAAAGAAAAGCAAGAAATTAAACAAAAAGGAATTAAAGAAAAAAGAAGAAAGGATGAAGAAAGTAAACTACACGTGTCCTATGTGAAAGTGCAAGTGAAACTTTGTGCCCCTTGACACACTTTCACCTACTTACAAATGGATTTGATTATTACAATGTTTTCTTTTTAAATGGGATTGCTTTGGAAACATTTTACCAACCAACTAATGTACGGAAAAAAAAATAAGCAAGGAAAATAAACATGAACACAAAGGTTTCGTGATACAATGCTACTATTACCACAATGTTTTTTTTTTGTAATTATTTTCTTTATTTTCTTTATTTTCTTTTTGTAATGATTTTCTTTATTTTCTTTGTAATGATACAACTCTTCCTTCATTTTGTATGGTCTTGATTATTAATCTTCACTTGCTTCCCTCTCCAATTTTATGCTCTGATTGCAAGTCTTTAACAAGGAATCATCAGATAGGAATTAGCTTTCACAACTTCTAAAACACAATTCCAAACAAGATGAAATTCACCTTAGGAGGCCAACAAATAGAAATCAAGAAAAGCTAAATTTAAAAAAAGTTGTTAAACTCAAATTGAATTATTATGAAAACTACAAGGAGTATTTTAAGACACAAATCAACAATTAAAGCTAACAAAAAGAGTGAGCACTCAAATTGGAAACCTAAGAATAGCACTAGAATAGATTTCAAAAAATAATAAAGTTCTAGAGCGAAACCGACACTGAAACTTCCAAAATTTGTGAAACTTCATCCATAAACATTTTGTGTATGAAATTTTTATGAGAATCTCAACATAATATTTGATCAAATGAAACAAATTTTAGGTCAAACAAATGTCTATTCTGAGAGAAATAAATCAAACACTACAACACCAGTATTCAGAAATTAAAACTATTTTTTACCACTGGCAAAGATGATTCAAAATATTATTGGGGAAATGTTATAATGAATTTAAATCCCAAATTTTTATCCCAACTCCACAACACATCAAGTAAGGTGTGGTAAAAAATTTAGGTTAAAAAGCCAAAGGAATAAGGTGCAGTAATTTTTATACTGAGAGCAACACTACACTAAAACTGTTTCTTTTGGGCTGAAAACGTCCTGATTTTTACTGTTTATAACTTTTTTTCTATTTTGTTTTTGGACGTTCTATTTTAAATGGATACCAAAAACATCTTAATAAGGTTCTGTGAATTTTTTCTGACTTTTTTACAAAAATGAAACCCACAATAAATTCTCACAACAGAAATAAAATTTCATAAAAACTGGAAAAGAAGAAACCTAAGGGATTTGAAAAAAAAGAATTGAAACTCAAGACATAATAGAAACCTAATTCTGATGAACTTGTTAATGATCTAATAACAATATAAGAGACTCAAAAACATAAAAAGAAGAGCACACAAAAGGCACAAAATGACTCAAACCACATAGACATTCATTGTAAAAACAAGAAACAAAAAATCAACTTGATTTTATGACATATATGGAAACAACATAACTTTAGACAACTAGAAATGGATCATAAATAGATATGAAACCCACATAAACTCTTTTTACCAAAATAAAATGAAAGAAGATTCAACAAAATTCAAAATCACACAAGATAAACTTAAAAAGAACTTTTAAACACCAATATAGATGGTTCAAGAAAGAACAAGTTATTTGAACCATTTAAACCAAACAAACAACAAATAGAATGGTAGAACTAAAACAAAAACAAAATCAAGACATGAAAAATAACATGTAAACAATATGGAAAAAATGAACAAAATTTTTGAGAACTTATCTCTTGAAGAACCGTGAACCTAATGCTCTAGATACCACTTGATCCCATCCTAGCTTGCATTGCTATGAGTCTTTTGTTTTGTATTTTGGGGTGCGGAATTTGGTGGGATTGGATGGTTAAAATGAGTGAAATAAGTTGTGAAGTATTAGAGTATGGAGAATGATAATGAATCTTAAGAGAGGTTAGGCCAACTCCTAAGAGGTTCCTTGCTAAAACACTTAGAAATAAGGCTGGCAAAGAGTGAGTTAAGAGACTAGTTGAGTCTGAAATTTTGGCAGCAATTCAATAGTCTATTCAAAGATAATTTACAAGGGGGCTAGCACTTGTATTTATAATATTATGGGCAGCCAAGGTGCAAGCTTTAACCCTAAAAACTCTCCACTCATAAAAGGACAAGTGACTATCTCTAATTGGAGCAAATCCTCTCAAATTAGAGGTTGACAAGTGTCCTCCTCTAATTGGAGAGAATCCTCTCCATTCCCATGAAGACAAATGTCATTTTGGCATTGGTAGAAATCCTCTTTATTAAGGAGATGACATGTGGACCTTCATGCCTTCCTTACCACTTCATGCTTTTCATTTGCACTCTACTAATTTATTTGTGCACCCTAGATGGTCTAGAGTTGCATTGGGTCCAAGTGTTGAACATTAGCTTTGATGTCTCCAAATCTATGTGGATTGCTTGAAGACTTTGATTATGGGTTTCTGGGTGTGTTTTGGATAGTTTGAATTTGTAATCCACTCACAGAGTTGATCCAAGATTATTTGATTTTAATCCTTTTAAATATATATGTTTTCAAATAGAAGCAGAAAAACAACCTATTGATTTCTCATTTTAATCGGTTGTTTTTCTCTTAGCATGTTTGAATGGTTTTTAAACTGTTTGACTTTGGTTCTGTCAAACCAATTCAGTCGGTTATTTTGAAAAATCAACCGACTGTTTTTTGAAAATCCTTAACAGAATTTGTTAAGTTTGGTAAAACTGTTTTCCCTTATTTCAAACTGTTTTGGCCATTGATTAAAAGTCTTAAATGGATATTTTTGAGTTTATATATCTTGTGTTTACATCTCTAAAGATTAAGAGATCAAATTATCAAAAGATTGAGAAAATTTTCAAGTTTTCAAGATTGCTTAAGGCCTTGGATTCCTTCTAAGAGTGGAATAGGACTATTGTGTATTCTTTCAATCCAATCTTTGATTGTATCAGGTGTATTATATTCCTTTCTTTCTTTGATTTGTATTTCTGTGAAGAACTGGTGTTGCACAGAGTCAAAGGGTGTTCTTATCTGCGTTATGTTTTTGCCAAGGGAAGTGTGTGTTCTTGAAGGGTTCAAGATCACTTCTTTGTTGGGTGTGTGGTTGTAATCTGTGGTTGATTACACAGTGGAATAGCCAGTGGTTTCTGGGGACTGGATGTAGGTCTTGGTGTAAGAGTGAACCAGTATAAACATCTTGTGTGAATCTCTCTATCCTTACAGTCTTTAAACTGCTTAACTTTGTTTTTATAAACTACTGATAAAAACAACCGACTGTTTCGTAAAAACAACGGGTTGTTTTTCTGCAAACAGTTTTAACAGCTTTGTTCTCTTGGCTTCCTTGACTACTCTTTCTATGATTCTTCATAAAACTTCATTCTTAGCCAATACTTGCGAAAATCTTTCCTTAAACAATTCACCCCCTCACTTGTTAAGGCCATTAATTCTTACACCAAGGAGGCCCAATTGTAACTCTAGCTAGACTCTTTCATTTTCTATTTACACCCTACTCTAATTGGATCAATACATGACCCAAGAAAATGACCCAAATAGAAGCCCAAAATAAAGCCCATACTTATCTGTACAATGTTTATAAAACTAGCTAAAAATGGAAGAGCAGACAACAATTAATTCTCCCTGAGATTATAGTCTTTTGAGATTCTTTTCCTGCTTTCAATCTTCTTAGCCAAATATTTCAAGGCTGGATGGGTTTTCATCACTTATCATGTTCTTGAAGATGAGACTCACAAGAAAAAATTGAAACCAATGATGATAATTTGACTCTTCAAGATTTGGGACAATGAAAAAGGATTAATTATTTGATAAACTAATGTGATAATATGTGCTAAGGTCTTGTAATGTCATATGTGAATTAGCACCCAGAGCTCTAATGAAAAGAAGAGTTTTGATACCATATCAGAATAAAGACAATAATCAAAGATGAATGCTTCATTATATTTCTCAATTCTACTTTGGATGAAAAAAGGGTTATACATATAGAGTGTGCTACATAGGATGGGCCTAACAAAATTTGTACTATCTTGATAAACTAAAGAAAATTGTAAAAAAAAAAAAAAAGAAGAAGAAACAAGTGGAGAAACAAAGGGAAAGCAATAGAGTGCTGTAGAATCAACAAAAGGGACTAACAAAATTAGTGATTTGTCTGTTTCCTTTTAGAAGTTTGTACATCCTTTGATAGAACTCGTGTACCAAGTACAGTGATAATAGAAAATCGTACATCACACAAAAATAAGGGTAAGGTAATGGAAAATAAGAATCAATTTACAATTTCATATGAGAATCAACCAAATAAATCATTTCCATGCACTATATATCTACAACGAATCTAAGCATAAAAGGATACAAAATAAGGAACATGATACATACACATTTCAAAAGACTATTATTAAGCATACCTTACTAGATATTAACATTTGACTCAATATAAGACTCTGATCTACAAACAGATTTCCAAATAAAGGATCAAGGTAAGTTTATTGGAACCTAAGTCTCACTACAAGAAAAAGTTATTTTTCCCATGGACTTTTTTTATATGTAAATGGGTTTTACCTACTAAAGATTTGGTAGGTAATGTTATTAAACATAAAAGAAGAAAGAAAGCTGAAGTAGGGCACATTATGTACGAAGGTTAGGTGGTAGGAAATTTTTTAACAGTGGGTACATGTTTAATCCATAGGTAAAATAAAGTATTTTAAAAGATAAAAGAAAAAAATATTATGTTGAATTTGTTTCCATGATAGTAGCAACATGGTTCCCTCCACCACTAAAACACTCTCTTGCTTTCTCGACTGAAACACTTAACTTAGGTTTTCTTCGAAAATGTCAATGGAGGGTTCTCAAATCCAAATCCACACCGTGAGGATGTGAGAAATCAAAATGTTAACACCTTCAGAGTTCTGAAACGCCCAAACAATGGAACTTTGAAGTTCTCATTCTTTCTCCATTTGGAAAATGTGTCCCAATCTCTCTTTCATTCCAAAATTGCAACCCAAATTTCGTGTCACTAGTACAAAAAAGCTAAAAAATAACTAAGAATAATGACATTTAAAATAAAAAAAAACCATCGTAATAAAAAGTGCAGTGGCATTTCTGTAATTTTTTTTGTATTTTCAGTGAGAAATAACGACGATTATCGCTATAACTGTTGCTAAAAAGGAAGTTGAGCACAAATAATGATGGTTGATACATTGAATCGTCGTTAATAAATGTGGGCACAAATAACATCGGTTACTCTATTGAACCATCATTATAAAACTGAATCTAAATCAAAACCCAACCCCTCCGCGCTTGAACTCACTCTTTTTGTCCCTTGCGCACACTATCTTTTGCACGCCGCACTCTTCTTCTCCATTGAGCACCACTTGCAACTCCATTGTCGTCGTCACTGTGCCTCTAGCTCTTCTCTCTCCCTGCAAACCCTCCGAGCTTGCACCCCACACCCTCGCGCTGCCAACCATCCAAGCTCCCCAACCCCTGTGCTGCCAGCGTCTTCTTCTCTTCTCTGCACTGTCGGACGTCAGCGGTGGTCGTTGCATCTCTCCTCCGTATGCGCGCAAACAATTGCCTCTGCCACCAACCCTTCACACCGACAACACCTAAACCCTAAACCACTATAGTTAGTATATTTTAATTAATTTTATAATAAATATTCGCATGTATCCATTTGTTGATTAGTTAGTAGTTTAGGATTTGTGGGAACTTCATTTAATGAATATTTAATGGAGGAGTCATAACATTGAAGAGAAGAGTGATAGATTTGGAGTTGACAAAAATTAGAAGGGGATTGGGGTCCATTAAAATTCCAAAAATCCACCATTTACTATTATTTTCTTATTTTTAAGTATTATTTAGGTATTTTAAGGTTTTAGTTCCCATGCTTTCACTTGTCTGAAAATTCTGAAATTTTGCATCATGTTTCCTACTATAAATTAGAGATTTATGAAACCAATATAATATCATATTACATTCACAAAATTATTACTTATACATTACATAATCTTATGTGTTCTAACATGAAATCTTATTATTTTAGTGTTTATTCTAGATATAACATGTTGAGTCGGAGGGGAAGTGTGATGAATTTTTACAACAAGTGTATCGCGTTATTAGAAGTAATAATGTGTCCCTAAGGATGGATATCGAACCCACAAGGAACAATTGAATATTCAAGTATAAGATTCGTTAAATATAAAAACAGAATAATAAAATTTTGTTGAGAGTTTGTTGGGATGGCAATGATTAACTAGAAAATAAAGCAAAGAGTTGTTGCTTCAATTAGAAAAATAAGGATTTGGTTTCAACTTTCTCACTCTTATATATTTTGATTAGCATGGTAACATTATGTCCTTTGATTGATATTGATGCCCGTATAAAATTTATTTATATCGATTCTTCGCATATAAAATTATTATTCGGTCAGTCGATCCACTCGTACTCTACACCCTTTTCTCGACTGAATAGGCACCTCTCGCTCTTCCACTCCTCCTCCCTACTCGCTCCAGACTCAAATGGTATTTGCAAAAGGCACTCCAACGCTCAAGTTAGCTCTCAGCCCTCAACACTCAGTGTTTAGGACTAGATGATTGCATACCTGATCTTTTGGGATCTGTGCTAATTTATATGATTATTGTGGGCCCATTGTTGTTAATGGACATAATAAAAGGAGATTAACAATGTTGGGTCATTAATCAACCTCACTGTTGGTGATGTCGGCTAGTCTGGACCGGATGCCGAGTCATTGTCTCGGTCGTGCTAACCAGTATGGTACACTATCAAGTGTGTTGTGGTTGTAAGTTTTATGTGCAGCAACATATATGTCTGTAGGTCTGACCATCCCAGCTACTACATATGTTCAGTGTCATACATCATAGTCTTGGTTTATGCTGAAGACATTTATGCTTGTTTTGTGGACACCTTTTTCTGCTTTTGTTTAAAAATGACAATTTGAAGCTTTTGTAGGTAGAAGGTGTTGAACACAAATGTAAGTTGTCTCTTTGTTTTTATAAAACTTTGTGTTATTGAATTCAAAATGCAAGTTAGGCTATATAGCCATACAGACTCAAAACATAAACAAGAAAATGTCACCTGCACCCACTAATTTCATGTACTGAATATTAGGTGGTTTCCTAACAACGTGTACTAAAGTGTATACCTAAAAATCAGGTCAATAATTGACCACTTATTTAAAATAGAAAAACAACTCTACTTAATTAAATAAATTCAAAATAACAATTGAAATTCTAACTGCCTCTAACATTTCCTCCCTTAAACTAAATGCAATTTCATTTAGTTTAATTATGATGCTTCAATTATGTCCAACGTATTGCGAAACTTTAAGAATTGCTCCAATTTGAGGGCTTGGTCATGATATCAGCAACTTGATTCTGTGAACTACAGTAACTTAACTTGACAACTCCATCTTTCACTAAGTCTCTTAAGAAATGAAATTTAATGTTAATGTTTTTGCTCCTCCCATGAAACATTGGATTCTTATATAGTTGTATGGTGGAATTGTTGTCACATACAATTTGTGTGTTCTTCTGCTCTTTAAATCGTAGTTTTTCCAACACTCTTTGAATCCAAATACATTGACATGCTCATGAGGCAGCAGCTATATACTCAGCTTTGGTGGTGCACAATGATACTACTGGTTGCTTCTATGAGGACCGTGAAATTGCTCCAGAACTAGGTAAAAATACAAATCCAAAAGTGCTTTTCCGATCATCTATATCTCCAGCAAAGTCACTATCAGTGTATGCCACAACATTTGTGTTTTTCCTTTTTTTCGTAGTGGATGCCTAATTCAATTGTTCCTTTCAAGTATCTCAATACTATTTTAGCTACAAACCAATGAGATTCAGTAGGACTGGACACATAAATCTATTGATTAAGCTGACTCCATAGATTAAATCTGGCCGGGTTGTAGTCAAATACATAAGGCTGCCAACTAATTGCTTGAACATAGTTGCATCAACTTTGGTTCCAGCATCATCCTTTGACATTCTTGTGCCTGGAACAATTGGATTTTTAACTGCATTACAATTCTCCATACCAAACCGTGATAACACTTCATGAGCATATTTCCTCTTACATACAAAAATTCCATTTGAACTCTACACAATTTCAACTCCAAGAAAATATCTCATTCTTCCTAAATCAGTCATATCAAATTCAGACATCATAGATCTTTTAAACTCATCACACATACTCCAATCATTTTCAGTATATATTAAATCATCCACATAAAGACTCACAATTAAAATTTTACCTCCCTCCCTTGATTTTGTAAACAATGTATGTTCACAAAGACATTTTTCAAAGCCATTACAAACAAAGTAAGCCTTTATCTTGTTGTACCAAGCTCTCGGCGCTTGTATAAGACCATATAACGCCTTCTTTAATTTGTACACTTTGTCTTCTTCTTCCTTTTTCACAAAACCAGTGGGCTGCTGCACATAAATGTCCTCTTTAAGTTCACCGTGAAGAAAGACAGTCTTCACATCTAACTGAAAAACAGTCCAACCATATTGTGCTGCTATTGCAAGTATTATACAAAGAGTATCAAGCCTAGCAACCAGAGCAAATACTTCTGTGTTACCTAGTGCATATTGTTGAGCATACCCTTTTGCCACTAGCCTTGCTTTGAACTTGTCTATCTCTCCATTCTCTTTAAATTTTGTTTTAAAGATCCATTTTACCCCAATTGGCTTCATTCCTCTTGGCAAATCTATCAGCTCCCAAGTCTGATTTTTCTCTATGGATTCCATCTCTTTCATCATTGCACCTTTCCATTTCTGGATTTTGATAACTTCCTCAAATGAAATTGGATCATCTCCAGTGACCATCATTACATTTAGGTCTGCATCATCTGATAGACCTTCTCCTTTTTCGTAATCAATCATCCAAATCGACTCTCTCCTATTCCTTCTAACCCTCCCTTCAACTGGAGTCTCATAATTGTTTGGAGGAGCATTGGTGCCTATGGAACTGTCCACAGCATCCTCTTCATTTTGTTCCTCAATTTCTTGATCATCATTATGATCCACAACATTATCCTCACTCTCACTCTATTCTTTAGTGTCACTCATATAATCTTCATCTCCTCCCTAATCAAGAATGCCCTGTTGGTATTGCGCATTTTGTTCCCAATTCCATCCCTTTTGTTCTTCAAATATCACATCCTTGCTTATCAGTACTTTCTTGTTGACTGGATCAAACAAACGATATGCTTTGGATTCATCACTTACTCCCAGAAGAACACATTGCCTGCTTTTATCATCCAATTTGACTCGATATTGATTTGGTATGTGAACATGTCCTATACATCCAAACACTCGAAAGTAATCTACTGTTGGTTTCACTCCACTCCATGCTTCCTCAAGAGTTTTGTTCCGCACAGCTGTTGTAGGACACCGATTGAGAATATGTACACACCATCTTGCAGCTTCAGACCAGAATACCTTAGGAACATGCCTTCCAATCAACATAGAACGCACCATATTCATGATTGTTCTATTTTTTCTCTCAGCAACTACATTTTGCTAAGGTGTGTAAGTTGTTGTCAACTGCCTGCTTATACCTTGACCTTGTGAAAATTCACCAAATTCGTTTGAAGTGAATTCACCACCTCTATCTATTCTTAGACAACCAATGTTTATCCCAGATTCCTTTTCAATCAAGGCTTTGAAACTTTTAAACACTGAGAAAGTTTTCAATTTTTCATGCAAGAAGTAGACCCAAGTCTTGCGAGAAAAATCATCAATGAAACTTAGAATATAACTCTTGTTGCTGCTTGAAATTGGTTTGATAGGTCCGCATAGGTCTGCATGAACAAGTTGGAGTTTGTTGGATGCTCTCCATAGGCTTTTCCTCGATATAGAGTTTCAATGTTGCTTCCCAGCAAAACAACACGGACAAAGATCTATTGTAGTAGTGATAGATGGCAACCCATTTACCAATTTCTTGGATGAAAGCACTTTCAAACCATTATAGCTTAAATGATCAAGTCGATTGTGCCAAAGCTCAAAATTATGCTCTAGCTCCACCTGAAAACATGACTTTGTTGATATCATGGTGGTTGTCAGCACAAACATCCGATTCTCCTTCATCTTAACCTCCATAATATGTCCTCTAACAGGATGATAGACTTTACACTTAACTTCCTTAATCAATATAATCAAACCTTTCTCTTGAAGTTGTCCTACACTTAAGAGATTATTCCTAAGTTCAGGAACATAATGCACATGTGAAATGTCATGTACGACTCCATTAATATTTAATCAAAATTTTCCTTTTCCCATCACATATATCCGAGCATCATTGCCAAGCTTTACTGTATTGCGAAAGTTCTCATCTAATTTTTCAGAACCACTCCCTGTTACCACTCATGTGATTACAGCACCCGAAGTTAAGAAACCATTCATCTTCCTTTTGTTGCTTAACATCAACGTGAGCCATTAGCAAAAGTTCATCCTCTTGTTTCACCGTATCTTCCACTTCAGCGTAATTTATTTTCTTTTCCCAGGTAGGACATTCGTATTGAAAATGTCCAAAGTTTGTGACATTTGAAGCATTCAATCTCAGCTTTGTTAAATGATTGTCTCCCTCTTCCTCTTCCTTGGAAAAAACCTCTACCTCTTCCTCTTCCTCTACCTCGTCCTCCCTTATCTTCATTTGTAATTTCTAGTACTTGTTATTTTTCTCCTTGATAGGTCATTCTTTGCTCGTGAACAAAAAGACTGTTCTACAATTCGTTAATGGTCATAATGTCCAAGTTATTGGATTCTTCAATTGAGCACACAACATAATTAAATTTAGGAATCATATAGACTGCAAGATTTTTGTAGTGATGACATTCTCAAGCATGCTTTCACCACACGCCTTCATGTTTTTAGCAATTTTCAAAGTGCAGGCAATGTATCAGTTAACTGTTTCTCCATCCTTCATCTGCAACATTTCAAAATCTCTCCGCAAGGCTTGTAATTGTGCTCTCTTCACTCGAGTAGAACCTTGAAATTTTTGCTTCATAGAATCCCATGTGTTTGGATGTGTCATCATTCAGGATAGTATCTAAGATTTCTCAATCATTGGCTTGATAAAGATAATTCTTTATCTTCAGATCTTTCAACTGTTGTTCTTCCATGAGTTTGAGTTCCGCTTCTAATGCAGTAGCTTTATTTTCTACTACTAAAATCCCACGTTCCACCAACTGTCAATACTCCATAGAATGTAGAAAATTTTCCATTAATTTTGCCCAATGATCATAATGCCCATCAAACTTGGGAATTGCAGGTCGTACGTATTTGCTGGAATCTACAATTTTCAGTCTTTCCTTCTTCTTGAAATAATACTGATGTTGGCACACACTTACAACTGTTTCTCTCACACTCACACTGTTGTTATCAAACACTCAAAGCTATTTGTCTCACACTCAAATTCTAGATCAAGCCCCTTGTAAAGGAGCTCTGATACCAATTGTTGAACACAAACGTAAGTTTTCTCTCTATTTTTTATAAAACTCTGTGTTATTGAATTCAGAATACAAGTTAGGCTATATAGCCGTACAGACTCAAAACAGAAACAAGAAAATATAACCTACACCCACTAATTTCATCTACTAAGTAATGATTGGTTTCGTGTACTAAAGTGTATCCCAAAAAATCAAGTCAATAATTGACCACTTATTTGGAACAAAAAAAATAGGTCTACCTATTTAAATAAATTCAAAATAACAATTGAAATTCTAAATGTCACTAACAGAAGGTTCATGAATAATATTCTATTTAATTTAATTTATTTTTAGCATAGATAAAATTTGAATGGCTATGCATTATGAATAATATATAACTCGTAAAATAATTACGTTAAGTCGAGTTTACAAAAGTTGCCTTGAAGTTGATCACGTTCATACACGGCCAGTAAAAATCATTTTACACACTGCGATGACCCAATTTTAAGTGTTTTTGATTCACACTGGATTTTTTTCTAACTCCCTTCGTTTGTTTCTTGTAAAGTCATAGACATAAGGGACCATGTTCATACAAGATGTCCACATTCATCATGACTGAAATCTTTGTGTAGGTAATAATTGAATAAAAAAGAATCTAATTACGTGCAACACACTCAAAAAGTATGCTAAAATGTGCAACACACTCAAAAAGTATGCTAAAATGTGCAACACACTCAAAAAGTATGCTAAAATGTTTTGTACAGAAAATGGTTATTCAATGTCCAAGAACAGTTTTAGGTGGAGGATGATTTATACGTTCTAAAAATAAATAAATAACTAATTATTTAAGTAAAAGAAATTTAATGTGTTTTACTTTTTTATTTCTTTCCTACTTAAAAAAAGAGTTTAACTCTTAGAAAGAAGAAAAAAAACGGAATTTGTGCAAATAATTACTTTCCACATGAGACAACGTTAATTTAGTGAACACTTTGACTAAATGATGAGACATAAAGAAAAGTTGTCTTTACGTCCTAATTTGGGTGAGCACTTATGTGTTAATTTCTGTAAACATGTATTTCACTACAAATTGAACAAAAATTATATATATATATATATATATATATATATATATATTAAATATCTTACTTTTATGTCTAATTTAAATGTAATTTTTATGTATATATAAAGAAAATATATGATTAGTTAAATATAAAATATATTCATATTTAGATAGATTTGTTTATAAAAGTACTATTTAAATATTAAAAAAAAAACAATGAAAGAACAGGAAAAGAATAAATAGTGAAAGAACAGAAAAGAATAAGAATAAATATGGTAAAAAATTGGTTTATATAATGAAACTTAAGCAAAAGTAAAAGAACAAAAGTAGTGGATGCATAGAATGTTATATATAGGTGGTGACGGACAGTGCTTTAGTCGTCAAAAGCAATCTAGTTTTAATCCTCACTACATTTCATCCATCACTCTTTCTCTGTCATGATCACACCCACAACTACTTCAATGACCAATCCAGTTGGTTTCAGATTGATGATGTTTATGGTCTGTGTGGTGTTGCTGGTTGTTAATGGAGAACACCAAACGACATGCATTCCAAAGGAGAGGGAAGCACTCCTCCAATTCAAGGCTGCCATTGTGGATGAACACAACTTGCTCTCCTCCTGGACCACTCCCGACTGCTGCCAATGGGAGGGGATTCGCTGCAGCAACGTCACCGCCCATGTTCTAGGCCTCCATCTTCCTGAACAGTTTCGTGATGAAAGTTTTCTCCCTGGCGGTCGTCCATTCTCTCGTCGTCGTTACATCCACGAGTCTTTGATGGAGTTGCGACAATTAGAGTATTTGAACCTCAGTCATAATTCTTTTCGAGACAATGATATTTCCGGACACCAATTTGTGTCGGAGATTTTTAACTCTCTCGGCACCTTCAAATCTGTCAGTTATGTTCTTCCTCCAGGCAGTCACATCCCAGAATTTCTTGGTTCTCTCACAAACTTGAAATACCTTGATCTCTCTTCATGTGATTTTGGCGGAAAAATTCCAAGTCAGTTTGGCTCTCTCTCTCATTTGAAATACTTAAATCTTTCTTGGAATTCTCTGAAGGGTTCGATCCCTCGTCAACTTGGAAATCTCTCTCGGTTGCGGTATCTTGATCTTAGACACAATCTTTTGGAAGGAAATGTACCATCTCAGCTTGGAAATCTCTCCCAGTTGCAGGAGCTCTATCTTACAGGCAATTATTTTGAAGGATATATACCATCTCAACTTGGAAATCTTTCCCAGTTGCAAAAGCTTTATCTTGGAGGAGATGGTATCAAAATTGACGATGGAGGTCAGGGGCTGTCAAATCTCATTTCTTTAACCCATCTTTACTTTGACTCTGTATCAAATCTTAATCGTTCTCATAGTTGGCTGCAAGTAATTGCGAAGCTACCGAAACTAAGAGAATTAAGTTTAGTTGATTGTAGCCTTTCCAATCATTTCATTATGTCATCCAAGCCTTCTCATTTCAATTCTTCTACTTCCCTCTCCATCCTTGATCTTTCCTTCAACACCTTCACATCACCAATGGTATTCCAGTGGGTCTCAAACATCACTTCCAACCTTGTTGAGCTTGACCTTAGTCGTAACCTCTTGGAGGGTTCCACATCAAGTGATTTTGGCATGGTCATGAATTCGCTTAGGCACCTTCACCTCTCCTATAATTATTTCAAGGCCAGGGATTTGAAATCCTTTATAAATATATGCACC
This sequence comes from Phaseolus coccineus, assembly GCA_037954025.1. Classification (NCBI taxonomy): domain Eukaryota; kingdom Viridiplantae; phylum Streptophyta; class Magnoliopsida; order Fabales; family Fabaceae; genus Phaseolus; species Phaseolus coccineus. Next base: position 9,483,196 of record CM075681.1, on the reverse strand, counting down.
TTACATTCTTTAAACTTGAATGCAAACGGTTTGACTGAAGACCTTCCCTCCATTCTGGGTAATTTGTCCAGTGGTTGCGCTAGACACTCATTTCAAGAATTGGATCTTAATTATAATAGCATCACTGGCACACTACCTGACATTTCAGTATTCTCTTCTTTGAAAACATTGTCTCTTGATATCAATCACTTAAGTGGAACAATACCTGAAGATGTCAAGCTACCGTCTACTTTGGAGGGTTTGTCAATTAAAGCAAATTTCTTAGAAGGTGGAATTCCAAAATCATTTGGAAACGCATGCGCTTTGAGATCATTAGATATGAGTTATAATAGCTTGAGTGAAGAATTTCCAGTGATAATTCGTCACTTGTCTGGATGTTCTAAGAACTCACTACAAGAATTGATCTTTGAGGGAAATAAACTCAAAGGCACGTTACCAGATCTCTCAATATTTTCAACCTTGCAAGTGTTGAAACTTTCTGAAAATGAATTAAATGGCAAGATACCAAAAGGTAGCAAATTGCCATCTATGTTGGAGAATTTTTCAATCCGATCAAACAGATTAGAAGGTGGAATTGCAAAATTATTTGGGAATGCACGTTCTTTGCTCTCAGTCGACATGTTTAACAATAGTTTCACTGATGAGCTTCCAAAGGTAATTTCTCACTTGTCATGTGCTAGATATTCATTGGAAGAATTAGATCTAGGCATGAATCAAATCAATGGCACACTACCTGACTTTTCAACATTCACATTCTTAAAAAGATTAAATCTTTCTGAAAATAAGCTAAATGGAGAGATTCCTAAGGATATTCAACTTCCACCTCAATTGGAGGAACTCTACATGGATTCAAATTCTTTAAAAGGTGTGCTCAATGACTATCATTTTGCTAATATGTCCAACTTAAAGGAATTGCATTTATCTGACAACTCATTGGCCTTGACATTTACCAAAAATTGGGTCCCCCTTTTTCAGTTGCTCACGATAGAATTGAGATCTTGCAAACTAGGTCCAACATTTCCCAAATGGTTGCAGACACAAAATAAATTTTCCAATATTGACATATCAAATGCTGCAATATCAGATATTGTCCCCGAATGGTTTTGGGCTAAATTACCACGACAAAAAGTGATGAAAATGAATATTTCTTACAACAATCTACGAGGTATACTTCCAAAGTTTCCACCGACGTATATTCCTACTTCCATGTCCTTTGGATCAAATCAATTTGAAGGTTCTATTCCTCTATTTCTACGAAATTCTGGACGTCTTGATTTGTCAAAAAATAAACTCTCAAGTTCTCTTTCGTTTTTATGTGAAAATGGTACACTTCAAGGTTTAAGCCATTTAGACCTTTCATATAATTGGTTATCCGGACATATCCCAGATTGTTGGAGACAACTAAACTCACTAGTTTATTTAGATTTGAGTCACAATAATTTTTCAGGAAAAATTCCCACTTCAATGGGATCGCTTATTCATCTTCAAGCATTGTTGTTGAGAAACAACAGTTTAGTAGAAGGAATCCCTTTCTCCTTGAGGAATTGTAGAAAGCTGGTAATGGTCGATGTGTCAGGAAACAAATTATCAGGATCTATCCCAGATTGGATTGGGACAAAAAGAGAATTGCAAATTTTAATTTTGGGAAGGAATCAATTCTTTGGAAGTTTACCATCAAGGATTTGTTGTCTAAGAAACATTCAACTCTTGGATCTCTCACTAAACAACTTATCTGGAAAAATTCCTAAATGCATAAAAAATCTTACTTCAATGGCTCAAACAACATCTTTAATATATCATGGAGATCATTGGTACTTCTTCAAAAATAGTATTTACGCTACAAACATGTCATACGATTTGAATGCATTGTTGACTTGGAAAGGTTCAGAACAAATGTTCATGAATAGAGGTTTGTCATTTTTAAAAAGTATTGATCTCTCAAGTAATCATTTCTCAGAAGAAATTCCTCTAGAAATAGAGAAATTGTCGGGATTGATTTCATTGAACTTGTCAAGAAACAATTTTACTGGGAAAATTCCTTCGAATATTGGAAATTTAGCATCCCTTGATTCTCTTGACTTGTCAAGAAACCAGCTTGTTGGTTCAATTCCGCTAAGTCTTACTCAAATTTATAGACTTGGTGTGTTAGACTTGTCCCATAATCATCTAACAGGAAAAATTCCAACTGCTACACAATTACAGGGATTCAATCCATCAAGCTATGAAGATAATTTCAATCTGTGTGGACCTCCACTCCAGAAAATGTGTATTGAGGGTAGATCAACGCAAGAACCAAATGTTGAAGTCCATGAAGATGAATATTCATTATTCAATAATGATTTTTTCATAAGTATGACATTTGGATTTGTTCTAAGCTTCTGGATGGTATTTGGCACAATCTTATTCAAAAGTTCTTGGTGACATGTGTATTTTAACTTTTTGAATAATGTTAAAGATAACATTTATGTTAAAATAGTCTTTGCTAAAAATACTTAAGTTGGATAAAGAATAACAGGTAATATATAATTTATTTTCTCTTTGTATATTATGTGCAATATTATCATATATCCTTTTTTTTTATTTTTATAACTTTTATTGATTAGATTAAAATTAACGAACACTGATTATGTTAAATATTGAATTAATTTTTGCAATGCAATGAGTTGCTTTTGAAACTGATTATGTAAAAAACAAAGGATTTATTGTACAAGAACAATTAAATGTGTAAATATTACATGTTAGTTAATTAAGATAATGACTTATTTCTTGTTTGTATGCTAATTGCATAGTGCTTATTTACTTAATTTTTTTTTTAATAAAATTATGTTCTGGATAACCTTTTGCAATTTGGGATGGAAAGTTTGCATCACTATAAAATACCAATAAAATCATTGATGTTCAATACTTGATAGTTTTATAGAAAAACAAAAAACAAAAACAATGGTTTCCGTTACTACCATGAAATCATGTTTTTTTTTCTTGTAAATTTATGAGATTTTTTATCTATCAGTAGTTTTTTTTTTTAATTAACCTGATCTTATTATTCTCATTTTACTTCAAAGTTTTGAATATATCAATTTTTTTTTTAGTGAATAACAATAAGATTTTACTTATTTTAATGTACACATTTATGAGAACTAACATTCTTTGCATTTTATGTTTCAATTTTCAGGCACCATTGAAGACCCATCCTCTTGCATGACTTCGATATTTGAGCTTGTTAATGGTTGGACAAGTACAATGGTTTCTTCAAATTCCCTTAGTGTGCTGATAAAAAAACATCTTCACTGTTAATCGGGAAACTACTATGCATGTTTTAATTGTTTGAAGTTTTACTTTTTACTAAATTAACGCTATTAAGTTTTGAGCTTTTAATGAGATATAAATTATCATGCATTTTATTAACAATTCACTCGTAATTTTCTTACAATCCAAACTTCGGTCTGACATATTATTTAATTAAATATATTTCAGATATTTGTTTCAAGAAAGTTTCATGATTTTGACGAGTGACTCATTTACAATTTTATAATTGATATATATATTTATGACCACATTCTAAACTTATAAAGATTAAATATTTACTACATACATATAGTTGATAAAAACTAAAAAGAAAAATAATCATTTCAAATTCAAGACATCTAAAATATTATTTATAAAATAAGGGCGTGGAGCACAGAAAAATGAAGAATAAATTCAGAGTTCAGAACAGAAACGAAAGTAGAGAAAAATACTGCCATGCATGTGCGAGTGTATGTGAAACAAACAACGCATAATATATAGAGCAATAAAAAATTAGATCTAAATTGGGATGTTTTAAAACCAAGAAAATCTCAACTTTGAGATCCTTTCTCTTCCCATTCCTAAACTATTTCAAGTGAGAAAAAGTGGAATATTGAAATTAAAGTGGTTGAGGATAGAATGTAAGATTTCTAACATACTCCTGACTGCTCCTTATCGTCATGTTCAAGTGTGATTATGTATAATTTTGAAAACCTAATATTCTGACTAGGCATTTTAATGTTATAAATGGAACATGTATCCCTCAACTTATCCTAGAAACCTGAAGTAGTGTCAATGAGATGGGAAAATTTTGATAAACTAAACAGAATTCCTTGATCAATAAATAAAATATTAATTATGAATCTGTAAACTAAGTCATTCCATGCATAATATTATTTACTTGTAAATTGAAACAAGAAACATTTGTTATTCCAAACCATTCAAGTTATTTAGAAGCCTAGGTTTTCTCCCAAAAGAACTGCTTCAAGTCTGAAAATAGTTCATGCAACTGCAACAGTTCAATATAGAAAAGAAAAATATAGTGCAATTGAGAAACCAAATATCTAATATGTGGGTGCAAATCATGTCGTCGACGGTGATTCACTAGAGCTGGCAGCAGAAGTATGTTTTCCTGAAGGCGACGAAAGTTCCTCTAGCGTCTTGTGAAATTCTGTAGGGAGAGGAGGAGGTCGGTGGAGAGGAACATGCTTAGGAACTGGTGCATCGTTCTCAATCACCTCACATTCATAATCATCTGGAACACCCCACGGATCCCACTCTGCACTCCAAAAATATACATTGAATATATGCTAATGATATTTTCTAATCAATTCATGCAAAAACATTCCAAGGTATATTCATATAACAATTGCCTTTTATAGATAGGTTAAACGTATAATTTAATCCATATATATGTTGTTCTAAATTTGGTCTCTATATGTAAAATCTTATTAAACTGATCCTTTTAAATTTAAACATTATCAATTTAGTCTCTGTAACTGTTAATACCCTTACAAATTCTTATTCGAGTGCTTACACATGTAGTGCATAATTAATCTGGTTCTCATACATGTAGTACACTCTTAATTTTGTTCTTATACGAGCAGTAACACATTCTTAATTTGATCCTTTGCATGCAGAAACTAGATTAAGAATTCTAAATGTATTGGGACCAAATAAAGAATGTATTGCATGTATAAGAACAAAATTAGAATGCATAAGGGAGTTAACGATGGCAAGACTGAACAAATCCATAATGTTGGGACATATAAGACTGATTTAATAAATTTGTACATTTAAAAACAAAATTGAGATTCACAATACATATAGAGACTACGTTATAAATATTTGTTCGAATGCAGAATGCAAGACAAATAAAGGATCATTTGTTTTGAGCAACTGAACATTTTTTTTTGCTTTCACTTTTACTTACAAAAATGTTACTTTGTTTTCACTTTGATTCCTATTCTCAAAAATTTGTATAAGAGTGAAAACAATGTGGCCAAAAAGATTCCAAAGGAATTATAATTCTTTATTATTCCATAAATATGTTAGTTCCATGTCCGGTTTAAAGAAAAAATTATGAAACTTAAGTTAACTTTTGTTATATAGTGAGAATGATCATATAACGAACAAGTTTGCAGATGCTGAAAAAAATTTAAATTTGCACTAAAGCAAGGAAGAGTCAAAGTTACAACTATTGCCAAGAAATAACAAATGACTTGGGAACTAGGATGCATCTGTCATAAAGGAAAAACAACTACCAAATTCATAATGTGAACACAACTCAACCTGGCTTAGCAAAATTCAAAATACCCAAACCAAGGTAAAATCTCATATATACAGTATACACATGTGGACAAATAGCACTAAAATTACAACGCATAAGCTGTTCCAGACCGAGTTGTCACACCAAGACATACAACATACAAAATAATCAAGACTAACTACCACCAAGATGGTTAGGCTACAGACCACAAGTTCAGATGTGTAAAAACTAAGAAATTTAAGTGTTACCCATGACTTTGGCATTGTGCAGAGATTTATAAATATTGTTCATAATAGGTGCAGATTGTGAATTAAAAAAATGGAATTCACACAAGATGTAATTACCCACTCATAGTTTGAACAGACTACAAAATTCTCAAGGGCAGAGAAAGGTAAGAAAACAGAGCATATTTATAATGAGGAAGTGGTTGCAGAACAATGACTTGGCTTAAAAATGTATTTGTTGGAGTATTGCATGTAAAGGGGGATATATATTCAAAGGAGTTTTTTTGGTCCCCTTCATTTAGTTCAAACTCATATAGGCCTTGGGGAGAGCATGATGTATAGTACAGACGGCTTTGATAGAGCTATTTTATGGAATTTTGCTTATTTTTATGTTGGTGGTAAACATGACTGATGGAGAACTAAGCGACTTTCATCTTGCACTTACTATCTTTATCGTAGCTCTGACTCAATCCAAAATGTTTGAGCACAATTACTATTAAAATGTCACTGATGGTAATGCTTAAACTAGTATTAGAAACTCTGTAAAACAACATAAAGGTTTTTACACAAGATGCAGATCCTAATCCGAAAATGTGAGAATAATACAAGTTCAAAGGGTTTGGTATGGTCATACTCGTGTTACAACAATCTACAGTAACCCGAGATGGCCTGCCAGCGGTCACTTCATAGAACCAAAGTTTTAACTAAACCTAAAAAATCCATCCTTTGCACGACCAAATTTGCTTCCGCATAAGCCGCATTTGGTAGCAATTCTATGCAATATCAAGGATCACAACGAAATTGAAATTCCCAATTAAAACCTAGAACTAACACACAAAAGTCGAATCCCGATTACTCAACCATCAGATTAATTGATTTCACAACCCACACAGGATCATCCACCAACCCACACAACACGAAATTCATAAGAAATTTAATATTTAAAGTAAATTAAAGAAAAAGGAAGAAACAACGAAGAATACCGATCATATAGGAAATGAGCTTGAGCTCATCCTGAGCCTCTTCGATGAGTTCCTCCACCTGGCCGCAACCAAGACGTTTCTCGATGGTCTCCCAGTCCTCCTCCTCTTTGCACACGCTCAGCCGGTGCTTCGTGAAGCTCTCCACCGCCTTGCGGTAACCCTCGTCTTCTGGAACTTTCTGGATCTCCTTCAGCGTCTTGCTGTAGAGTCCGATCAGCACCTCCCTCGCGTTCGGCACCACCTCCAAACCAACGATCCCCGTCGAAGCCTTTACCTTCGCCATCAACGGCCGCGCCACCGCACGTAGAAACATCTTCACTTCCGATCTCACTCTCCCCCAATGTCTCCAAACACGACGTTGTTCCGAATCTCAGAGAGAAATGAGAGCGTGGGTGGTTTCGAAATGGAGATGCTCCGATTGGGCCTGCAGCTCCTTGGCCCAAATGGCCGAAATAGGGTGGGTTTGCAAGTAGCTGGTGACCCAAAGGCTTTTACTTTTTAATTTGAAACTTTCAGGAAAAGAATAGGGAAATTGTTAACTTTAATACATTATTATATTCTCAAAAAACATCCAAAATCGGATTATTTTTTATAAATCAGTATATAAAAATTTATTAATCTAAAATTATTTCTATATTAAATTATCATAATTTATTTTTTAAAATATACTAAAATTTAAATATTTTTTTTATTTCGTTTTTCAGGAAAAAAATAGGGAAATTGTTAACTGTAATACATTATTATTATTATTACTATTATTATTATTATTATGTTCTCAAAAAACTTCCAAAATCGGATTATTTTTTTATAAATCAGTATATAAAAATATATTAATCTAAAATTATTTATGTATTAAATTAACATAATGTATTTTTTTAAATATACTACAATTTAAATAATTTTTTTTTATTGTTATTCCATTTTTTAAAAATTTGAGACAAACAATTCATATAAAATTATAATTTAACTCTTGATAATATATATATATATATATATAGTTATTGAATATGTAATTAAATCGGTGTTTTTGAAATGAAAAAACTCTTAATGATAAATTAAAACAAACGATTATAAATATTAAATTAAGATTGAAAATTATAAAGAGATAACATCAAAACTCAATTAATGAAATTGTGTGTTTCTTCTCTTTTACTTTCTCTTCTCTAATGAAATTACACTTATTTATATTTATTTTCATATTTGTTATTTATGCGTAACACTTTGAAAATATTATTTACTATATTATAAATTCATTAAAGGGCATGTAAATAAGTTATAATAATTTAAAATATAAATTTAAACATACACATCATATAAGTATAAATACAAATATTTATAAAATAAAGGATAAAAAAATAAAAATCCTTATTTATTCGTATATTTACTATAATTATCACAGTTTCCGATACAAATAAACACATGTAAGGATAAATTATTGAAATATATTTCAACTATATGATATATAAAAAAAATTAATTTAGATTTGTAATTCATAAATAATCTAGTTTCTTTTCAATCAAACATAAACATTCAAAAAATCTATGTATCAACCAGAATAATCCAATTTCATTTAAATATTAATATACAACAAAATATAAATCACAAATGGATCTATACATCAAGGATATTCAATAAGTAGAATATTAATTTGCCTCTTCTAGATGACTTGTATTAAGTAGTCCTACCCAAGACTTAGATTTACAAACGAACCTAAGAGAAAATATAAGGGTAAGTTCAATATATCCAAAATCGTGTGTCTATAGGTCGTCACAATGTGTATGCATTCCCTCATCAGGTTTTCACCACCTGATGTCTTAGTATATCTGACCTAGACCATTTGTGAAGCTAGAGGATCTTTGTTACAACATAAAAGTCAATACTTAATACACAAATTAGACAATGATTCATACATTATTTCAAATGTATGACATCAACTTCATACAAAAGTCATCATTCTCATACAATACATGTCATTTAAAACATCAATTAGAGGATATTAGACTTAGATATACTCATATAGATAATACATAACTCTGTGTAGCAAACGCGTATTGCTTGCATGAACCTTTCATGTGTTTGATTTCGTGTAAAGTAAATCTTTAAAGAACAATTGAACTCTGATTTGGTTGATTTTATTCTTTTTTCACTTTTCATGTTCTAGAAATTTAATGGATGGGTATTTTAGTAATAATCAAAACTTGAAAATAAATTTTACCATTACTTTTCCCTATCCTATGTATATATATTGCTTAGTAAGCCAGAAAGTCACTTTTGTACTCCTAAGAAAGAAAATATTTTAAACATTAGCGCTCAAACTCTAAAACATTTCTTTAAAAATGGCACCCAACCTAAATGAGTTTATCCTTACATGTGGGGAAAAACAAAAGAATTACAAAGAAGAAAATTAAGAAAACTAAGAAAACCTTAATGATCTGTTTTTTTAACGTCACTATCAAGCTTTGAATCTTGATGATTTCTCTTTGAAGTTTATATCTTTTTATAGGTTCTTCTCCTTCAAGAATCTTAGAAAACCATTTTTATTTAGATTTTGTTCATAATTTCTCAGTTTCCAACTTTTTATAATCCTCGATGGTGAACTCTATTTCTTCATATGTTTGCGAATGATTTGTTTCTAATTATATTTATGAGATATTGTAGATTTTATTCTCTTATTCTTCTCCTCGAATTTCGTTTCCTGTTTTAAGAAGGAAGCTACTTAAATTTTTGCATATTCAACCCACTTGTAGAGGTAGGTACCTTCCTTAAATCGTCTAGCAAATACTCTTATTAGACCGTCTAGTTAAAGCATCTACTCTGGCTAAACACACAAAAAATTATCATAAATAATAGTTAAGGCCGATATAAACCCAATTAGATGAATCTCAATTAAAATAATGGATTTATTCATGATTACAATCCAAGAATCTATGATGAAATCTTTAAGTGTGATAAAATTATGCTCATCATTCATCTCTTTTTAGCTAAACATTGTAATAGTAAAACTTTTAGACTTGTGAAAGTGTGTCAATGGCTTAAAGTATCACTTGCACTTTCACTTAGGAACTCGTCTATAATTTATTTATTTCTTTGAGATTTCATCACTTGAATTTTTACTCTTAATTGTTTTTAATTTTAGGCTATTTCTTAGTAAATATTTGTTTAACTTATTTTGGTCCTTAGGAGTCCTTGTATACACACACACATTTGGAAAAAATATTTTTGAAATTTTTTATTAAGAAAGTTTGTGAAAGTGATCAAGGCAAAACTCTAGCTAGGAAAGACTTGGTACTTAAGAGTTTTCATTTGTGACTCACCTCTCTTTCTTTGAGGTGTACTTAGTAAGCTTTCAAGATCTTTTCCTTTTAGAAAAATTCTCTAAACAAACCACTTGTGAAAATCTTTATCACTCATTTTTGTGACTTTTTTTAAAACTTTGTGAAAACCACTTTTGATAAGAAAATGGGTAATCATACTCAATAATCTAGTTTACATGATAGTATGAGGGACCAATGAGGGGAAATAAGCCTTAGAGATATTCTCAGTAGAATGATTGAAGATAATAAAAAAAAGATGAAGAAAAAAGAATAGATGAAGAGATGAGAGTTTTGTATGCTCAATTATTAAGTCAAGGATGATAAGAAAAAGAACAAACAAGATGATGAGTCCCCACCTAGGAGAAAAAAACACTATGAGGACTCACACTCTTAAAGTAAAGACGGGGTGCATAGTAGCAATCATAACAATGACTACTATCAACCCGTCACCATAGACTTAGAGAGAACTGATATCCCTAGGAACCTAGAATTGACTTTCCTCCCTTTTATGAAAAGGATAACATAGAATAATATTTAGACTATGAGATAAAGGTTGAACATATCTTCGAATGCCACCAAATAGATGATGAAAAAAAGTTGTCCATGACTACCTTAAGCTTTTAGGGGTAGGCCATGTACTAGTGGACTTCCTTATCTAGGGACCTAAAGATTCATAATAATCCTCCTATAAGATACTAGGATGAACTCAGGTTAGTCCTTAGAAAAAGACATGTGCCTTCTTATTATGATAGAGAGTTGATGGATAAACTCCACCAACTCCACCAAATAAAAATGAGTGTTAAAGAATATAAACAAAAAATGGAACTACTCAATGATAAGGTTGGGATTAGAGAAGTAAGGATCACCATAGCTGGGTTCTAGAGTGGCTTGAATTATGAAATTAAGGATAAAGTTGAAATGTTGTCTTATAATGATTTAAATGAATTAGTTCAACTATGTGTAAGGGTAGAGTAACAACTAAAAAAAAAAGTCTACCCCTAGTGCTACAAAGCAAGACAACAAGAAGGACTAGAAGAGGGAGGACTACCTAGGAAGGACTACCCACCATTTCTTACCCTAAGAAGGACTAGAAGAGGGAGGGATACCCATCTAAATCTTTATATGAAAAGTCATTGGAGAGGGATAGAGAAAAAGAAAAACAAAGAGAAAAAGAGGTAGAAAAATCAAAATATAGAGAGCCTTCCAAAGAGGCTAGATCTGGAGATGTCCAATGCTTTAGATGTTAGGAAAATGGACACTATGTTGCTAAGTGTACCAATAAAAGACATGTGTACCATATTGATAATGAACATGTGATACAAGGTGAAAGGCATTCTTCACCTAGTGAAGAAGAACCTCTAAATTCAGAGAGTGAAGCTTTGCCATGTGAGGGTGAGCTACAAGTGGTGAGGAGGCTACTTGAAAGCCAAGTTGAGCTTGAGAAGTCTCATGGAGAGTACCTATTCCATACAATGTGTAAAGATTTTTAGAATACTTGATCAGTGATCGTGGATAATGGTTCATGTTATAATTATTGTAGTTTTGTTAAGACGCTAGACAATTTAGTTGTCACTGGACGGTCTAATACCTCACTAGACGGTCTTATAAGAATAAGTAAATCTATGAGATTTTGATGATAATAAACACTATAAGATATATTAAGGCTTATAACAAAATTTCTTCATATACAAATATTAAAGTAAAAATATTTGACAATCTACAATATTAACATATTAGATGGTCTCATAATGTTAAACTTCTTAGATGGTCTCAATGCTAAAATGTGTTAGACCGTCTCACAAAGTTAAACATGTTAGACGATCTCTCAGTGATTGAACTCATTAGACGATCTCATCTTTGTTTTTGTAACATCCCGCAAAAATCCTTTTCACAAATATAAAATGAAATAAAGGTAAAACAATAATATTGAAGTGAACATACGTATTTATATAAAATGGAGTTGCTCCTCACAGGGAGTTTAATACATAACCGGTCAATTTTCCAAAACTTAAACAAAATACAGCCAAATAAAATGAAACCGGCGGTCTCCCAATATAAAACAGGCGATCTCCTATCAGAAGACCCAAAACAGCCGATCTGCCATCAGAACAGAAACAGGCGATCTCCCTGGAAGATCATCTGCTCCCGTGTAAAATACACGATCATCACAGTTTTAAGAGAAAGCAACCACAGAACAATACAAAGGGTAAGCTAGATATTTTTAAAACTTTAAATTATAAACTGGACAACCAACGTAGATCAGCCATTTTAAACATTCACAAGAGTCCATCACTTACTCATTCATATCACAGAACCATCAAGTGTCTATCAACAATTCTCAATATTTCACATTTCTCACGTCAGACTTCCACTGACTCATCACACATAGACACTTGACACTACTTCCGGAAGACTCGTGCGTTGACTCAGACCCAGAGATCTGCACCTGTCATACTACATCACCCACACAGGGTCGCTGTGAAACTCACACAGCCATGCGCATAAATGAATCTCAATATCTTCATTCTCCTAGTATGACAGGGTTAATTCATATAGCAGGCCGAGCTCGTTCTTTTTCACATGACTCACCCATTCATATGAACCTCCTTCGACTCTCACCAACTGAATAACTTCATCTACGTGATTCCATTATCTCAGCAGAGTCAAGATATCTCCTTCTAGACAAGTCCCTAGTCAATACACTTTACTCATGATCTTACACGGTATTCCCTTTCCTGAAAATACTATGCCTTGATCCCACATCCACAACATTCAGACCATCATACCACTCAAATGAATGATTCAATTTACAGCAACAATCATTTCAAAGGTTCAGATTTTCGAATATCACATGCATTCCACATTTAAATCTCAAACAGTCTCAACGACACTAAAACAGGGGATTTTGAAAGCTGTATTTAAAACCGGCGACCACGTCGCCCAAACACATAGAACAGAGCATCACGAAATAGAGCTTAAAACCGGCGACCACGTCGCCCAAACACATAGAATAGAGCATCACGAAATAGAGCCTAAAACCGGCGACCACGTCGCCCTCACTTCAGAAACAGCTAATCTACGGCTTTTATTGAAAAACAAAGCTAGCTTCCCTTACCTTGACTTGTGTAAACTTCACTAAGAGCTCCAACCCAACGAGCTTCAAGGATGCCTTAACTCTGTTTTAGCGTCTGGTTTGGAGGACTTGCAGAGGACCTCCCAGGTGCTCTATGGCAGTCGTCGATAGCCAAGCAGGGACGTGATAAGGCCTGAATCGCAGAGTGAAGGAGAGAAAAGAGAAGGATGAAGGTGAACTCACTCTTTCGCTCTTGAACTACTGCAACGTTCTCCCTCTCAGAAGTGGATTTTTGAATCTAAACTAACTTGTCCACAAATGCCGCTGCCACCACCCACTCTGCAGGAAGGCTTGCGTGCACGCTTCCTTGAACAGTACGGCCACGTGTGTCTCTGCGCATGCCAACTCTCTAATGTCACTCTTCTGAAACACCCTTTTTGTCTACGTGTCGCGCGTGCAGGACGTTTCATGCATGGGAGCCTGGGTCCCACTTTATCTGTGTGAAACACGATATCGCGCGATAACCTTCCACCGATGACTCATCCTGGAAGACGACCGATGTCTCTCTCTGGGAGACGACCGATGTCTCTCTCTGGGAGACAACCGATGTCTCTCTCTGGGAGACGACCTGGCGATGCCCGTATGCCTCTCGCGCCCTGGCGACGTCCGCATACCTCGAGCCTTGGCGACGTCCGCATACCTCGAGCCTTGGCGACGTCCGCATTGGTAGTCTAGGCAACAGGCGATTATGTACTAACCAGGCGATCTCATAGTCTTCTAAGCTACACTTTCCTCCCTTTTTATTTTAAATAAAAACATACTTAGAATTCATTTAAAATATATTCCTTTTATTCCAATTTAATTTTACAGGTCCTTACAGTTTTCACGTTAGAAGGTCATGTCTTTGTTCACGCGATTGACGATTTAACCTATCAAGACCTCTCTAAACTTTCTTATTTTGTTTTGAAAATGTTTTCTAATGATTAGTAAATAGTTCTGAAACTTATAATGATTTTGATTAATATTTTTAAGCAAATAATTGCTTCAACATTTTGATTAAATCAGTTCCGGAAGATTTTAAGAAATACAGACATTAATAGAGTTTTTGAAATTGAAACTTTTAATATGTTTCTGATTCAATTAAATTGATCTAATTTAAATTCACTAATATACATCAACGCCTAAATAGAATACTTGTTTGCAAAATTTTTGAAATATAACATTAACAAGAGATTTCAAAAATAGAAGTTTCTCTTCTCTTAGTCTTAGTGTATGATTAATTAATGTTCATTTGATCAAAATATAAACTTATATTCATTTCACCTATCAAATATTTTCTAGGCGTATTAATTTTTCAAGACATTTATTGAGTTTTACTTAACTAGGACCAAACAATTAAGTATATATATGACTAATTACCTCTTCATGAAAAAATGCTTATGTTCACGACAAAATAAATTACCACTAAGTATATTGAGATCTTAAAAATTTGTATTAGGTCCTTTTTTTTTTCTTCTTTTAGTGTATTAGCTAACGCTAAATATATTAAATGTGCTTATTTTTAACATACTAATATATATTTGCTAAACATATTCAGCGTTTTTTTTTATTTATTGAGTTCCTTATAAAATACACCAAACAACTCAATATATGTACCACTTGTAACAGCCGGAAAAAAAAAACAGAAACTCGAACCTCCCGTACACCTTCTTTCTTTTTTGTTTTCTTTTTCTACCTCTCCCTTCTCTCTCCAATTTCTCTCTCATACCTCATCTATTTCAAAATCTGATCACGCCATGTTGTAGCTGAAAAGTCAGGCTACATTTCTACCCGATCAGATTCTCAAACAGAGTAAGTTCATTTTTACTCTATAGTTCCCTTATTCTCTGTTTTTCTCTATGATTTAGTCATCAATATTAGTGGGGCCAGTTGAGAAAAGTGTTTCTCTCAACTTGATTAAGCTCATACTAAAATTTGGTAATATTTGGATAACTTGCATTAGGCCCGTAAATCTTGAAGCTTATCCAGACTGTGGGAAATAAAATTTTAGAAGTTGCTTGGAAAGCAAACAATTAAGGTAAGGGAAGCTAAATTTATTTTTTTTATAGCACCCTAGGCTAGAAAATTCTGGATGTGGAAGGGACATGGTCCCAATATTCAATTTCTCTAGGATGTTGTTTGTTTATATATTGGGTTGTTTGTTTATATATTATTTAAATTGTGGAAATATTAGGTTTTGATGAGTTAGTATTTAAGTGTTGTTTTTTTTTATATGAAATAAACTTTTGAATATTTTGGATTAAGTTTTGAATGATATTGTATGATGGAAATGATATGGAATTGAATTCATACATTTGGGATAATGTATGGACTGATGTTTGCTGTGTATTAAGTATTGATGCCTATGTGGTAACAAAGATCTCCGAGTTTCACTGATGATATAAGTCACATAGACTAAGATATCAGGTGGTGAGAAGCTGATGGAGGAGTTCATGCACACCGTGACATATGAGATACACGGCTTGGGTTGTATTGAACTTACCCTGACCCTTTCTATTGGATTCGCTGGTAATCTTTGGATCAGGTGTTAGTCTCTGGTGAGACTTACTTAATATCTTTGGATCATGACTAAATCAAGATGATTCTCTATCTTAATTCTAAAAGTAAAGTATACTTTTTTTGTATATGTTTTGCGATGATTATTTCTATATTATGTGAATTTGATATTGAATACATGTTTATTTTAAGGAAATAAATTTAATCAATGTAAGTGTTTGGTTGCAAGTTTTAAAGCGGTCTTTTCAACTAATAGTTTCACACCAACTTTTATTTTAGTGTAGTATTTTTTATATATATACAAGTTAGGTGGTTGTTATTACCGATGAACTCAAATTCTAAGTGAGTTTGAGACGTCTGTCTTTGGAGGACCTAGATATAATCTTTGGGGATGAATTGACTTTATGTTCAACACATTCTTTTTAATTGTGATGAATAGAAATGTGAAATCTTCAAATTGGAATAATATAGAATGAGTAGTTGCATAACGAGTATGGAACGGGTCACAAATTAGGGTAACTTGTTTCATAATCTGAATTCAAATAGAGATAAATAATACATGTTTGACAAGTAGTACTTCTGAAAAGTGGAGTTTTATACACAGTTTTTTCAGAGTAAGTGTCAAGGTTGTATTCAAAGATAAAAGTGAAATTTTCCTTGGTCTAGTGCTTGAGCAAGGTTGGCGTTAATGACACCTTATAAAATGACTTCATCTTAGTAGCAAAGTTCGAAAATTAAATTGGAGAAAATATATTGTTGGATCAAGTATGCTACCATAAGGAATATTAATATTATCGGTGAATAAGAATGATGAGGAATCTAGATTATGTGTGGATTTTTGAAAAATAAATGAGATTGTTGAGGGATGATAGTATGATGGATCAAGTTGCATGAAACATCAATGTTTCCCAAGTAGGCATGAGATCCAGGTATCCAAAACTTTAAGTAAAAAGTGAAGATATGTATAAGACAACCTATAAATTCAAATATGATCAGTAGAAGTGAGTATGTCGTTACAAGGCTAGCATGGAAAGAGAAAGCTTTATGAATTTAATTGATTGTTACAGGAGGTTGATTAGTTACATTCAATACTGTAAGAATCTTAAGTACTTGTTTGATTAGAAAAGACTAGACGTGAGACAAAAGAGACTGGTGAAGTTATTAAAGGAGTAAGACTTCAAGTTTATGTATCATCTAGGGAAGGAAAATTTGGTTGAAATTGCCATGAACAAGGAGACATTTCAAGTTTTAGATGAAATGGTTAAAGACTCAAATTAATGGAGAGTTAAGAACTAAGTGGACTGAAAATTTCATTATGGAAGTAAAGGGGGAATTATGAGGTTTAGGATAAGTTGTTGTATTTGCAAACAAGAAGTTAGGTAACATAGTCTAGTATAAAAGTTATAAAAATTATTTAATGTGCATCACGCATAGCTAAGATAATATTTGGAGAAGTTTTTTTTATGGTTCAACATAAAGAAGAAGTGGTTCCATAGGTCCTTATTTGTCTGACCTATAAAAGATTGGAGTGGAGTATCAAAGACTTGGGATAATGTTACAACCATTGGACGTGACTAAGTAGAAATAAAGTTATGTTATTATATGTGTGGTTCCTTTTCCACAAACAATGAGAGTATATAATGGAATCTGGATTGTGGTAGACCGAGTAATGAACGATGCATAACCTTTTGGAGAAAATGGATGAAGCTTTGAAAGATTATTAATTTTAATGGAAGTATTATCCTAGGAAAGAACATGTTGTTGCAGATGGTTAAAGTCGTGAGGAGACATAAGTATCAACACTTAAGATTATATGGTTGGAGTTGAGTAGAAGTTTCAACAATTTAAATTTGGAAGTTGCAGTACATTTGTTATAACTAACGAGTTTCTAGAAAAAAAAGAGTAAGGAAATTGGTGAAATTGAATTTGAAGATTATTCTAAAATTATTATGTACGAATGAAACTAAAGAGTTCTCTGTGGGAAACGAATGATATATTAAGATTTAGAAAAAAAATGTGCGCCAAGGATGAAAAATTAAAGTAGAGGGGTTATCTAAGTCATGAAAGTGAACTATTCTACATCTAAGTATGACCCAAGGGTATCGAGCTTTAAGAAAGTTTATTTGGTGACATGGTATGAAGGAAAATATAGTCAAGTATGTAGCTACTCATTTATCTTGTCAAATAAATCAAAGACTGAACAAATAATGACTAGGAAGTATGATAATATAGTTTTGACATTCAAGGGATGAGAGTGAAAAAAACATTTCCATGAGTTTTATCACCTACTTGTTATGAAAGATGGCTTTAAACTAGAGGGGGTGAATTGTTTAAAGAGGTTTTCGCAAACTTTTTGAAGCTAGAATGAATTTATTTAAGAAACCAATTGATTAAGCAATTCAGTTAGCCAAAACAGCAAGCAAAACAGCACTGCCAGGAAAACAATCGGTTGTTTCTGCGAAACAATCGGTTGTTTATATCAGCAAACAACAAACAAACTGAATTTAAAGAGTAAGGGATAGAGAGATTGTACACAGTTGTTTATACTGGTTCACTCCAATCCAGAGCTACATCCAGTCTTCTCAGAACCCTGAGGAAATCCACTAAGCAATCACACCTTGATCACTTACACAACAACCAAGAGAATGACCTTGAAAACCTCAAGACACACACTCTCCTTGGCCAACACTAAGATTGCTGATCTTGAACACCTCAAGAACACACAGCCAATCTCAGCAACAATACACAGAAGAAATGTTTCAGCAGTTTACACATATTACACTTGTTACAGATGAAGATCTAAAATCAATACAAGTAGAATCCTATTCCAGCACCTTGATCAATCCCTTGAGCTCTTAAGCAATCTCAACTCTTTGAAAACTCTCTTAGAAAAACTTTGTCAAAAAGCATTCTCTTATTTAAAACAGTTTTTCTGAATATATATAAAGAAAGTTTGTTATCAAATCTTAACAAACCCATAATTGCTTTCAAAAAGATTGGTCAAAGCATTTAATGACTGGAGCGTATTCAGTTTCAAATCATTTAAAGCTCAGTCAAAGAAAACAGTTTTTCTGTTAAGGTTCCAGAACAAACAATCGGTTGTTTCCTCGAATCAATCGGTTGTTTTGTCACTTAACAATTTTCTTCATTCAAAAATAGTTTTCAAACTCTCTCAAAACATCTAAGTGTAAACAATCGATTGTTTCGACAGAACAATCGGTTGTTTCAACTTAGTTTGAAAAACACTTTACTTTGTTTAAAGATTGAGATGCTAAGTGCTTTGAGATTTAATCTAAGGGTGGATTACAACATTAAACTACCCCAGAACAAAACAATAAACCAGCACAGCAGCATCAAGCAAAGCAGAGGCTTCATCATCCTTAAAAGGATTTGGATTCTTCAAAACCTTGAACACCACTTGGTTCAACACTACTTGTCACATACAGTGAAGAAAAATGACTAAGTATGAGTAATATGAGATGGATTAATGAAGACTACGCACATGTTACCTATGGAAGGGAATTATATGCTTGAAGTTATGCAGATAATTGGGTGAGCTTAGAGGTCTCAGTTTGACAAAAGTGGTGAAGATGTGACATTGGGTACTAGAATTAGTGTTAAGGAAGTTTGTGTTTGACTGGGTTATTCTTATCTTTTCATAAGGGTGAGAATGAATCCTTTAACACGTGGTATTGGTTGGAGTGAGATGGTGGTAGATTTTACTCTTAGTTATAAGCAGAAGTCTCCAATAATTGATGTTGCCTGTCCTTTTTGAATATGAGAATATTATCGTTCGAAATGGAAGAACAAAATGAGCTAGTGATGTTGACACCCACATATGACCATTAGAAAGTAAAAGAAGTTCTCCTAATAAATATGGGAAGAATCCATTTTCATTTTGTTATACCTATCTCAAAGTTCTATGAATTCCATTTCTTTGGAATTTGGTGTTGCCTATATTAGTAAAACCTTGGATTGGATAACATAAGTGTTATTAGAGATATGCTTGCGGAGAGATTGGTGTGAGGTGTCTCTGTTCATGTTAGAATACAACAAAGTCGTGGATCTTTGAGTTAAGTCACATCAAAATTTCTTAGGCAATTTGACAAGAATCTTTTAGCATAAATATTGCAAAATACTCGAAGGTTAGGGGGTTGACCTAGATCGTCTTTTTAAGATGGAGGAATAAGACATTGAAGCATTCATTGATATAAACCAGGAGAAAGTTAGTCAAAAAAAAAAACTCAACGTATTTTTCATCACTTCACTTATCAGCAACTGTGAGTTAAAATTTGAGAACTATGATGATTAAAGGCATCTTCAATCAGGCAAACATCTGATGCAGATAAATGAAGAAGACCTTTAAGTTTCTTTATGAGTAATCATGATTTTCTGAGAGTTACGTAATTCCTTGGTGTAAAGAGAGCAATCATATCTAGGAAGATGACTCCAAAGTTCATAGGTCTTTACTAGTTCCTCAAGAGAATAGGTTCTACTGCTTATAAACTTATTTTGTCTCTTTCGTTAATGAGCATTCATTATATCTTTCGTGTATCGTAACTAAGGAAATATATATAATTGGTCACAATCATCTTCTAGTTTCTGATTTAATTAAATAAAAGAACTCACTTTTAAAGTAGAGTCAGTTAAAATTTTGGGTTCTCAAGTAAGGTAACTTCATGGTAGAAACATCGTCATAGTCAAAGTATTGTGAAATTTCACATGTGATTCCAATTGAAAAATAAAAGAGAAGATAAGATAATCATATCCTAATCTTTCTTGGTAAGCTAATTTTCGAGGACGAAAATTTTTGAAGGTGGGAATGATGTAACAGCCGAAAAAAAAAATAGAAACTCGAACCTCCCCTACACCTTCTTTCCTTTTTGTTTTCTTTTTCTACCTCTCCCTTCTCTCTTCAATTTCTCTCTCATACCTCATCTATTTCAAAATCTGATCACGCCATGTTGTAGCTGAGAAGTTAGGCTACATTTCTACCCGATCAGATTCTCAAACAGAGTAAGTTCATTTTTACTCTAAAGTTCCCTTATTCTCTATTTTTCTTTATGATTTAGTCATCAATATTAGTGGGGCTAGTTGAGAAAAGTGTTTC
The DNA here is from genome assembly GCA_037954025.1 of Phaseolus coccineus. Lineage (NCBI taxonomy): Eukaryota > Viridiplantae > Streptophyta > Magnoliopsida > Fabales > Fabaceae > Phaseolus > Phaseolus coccineus. Next base: position 9,462,382 of record CM075681.1, on the reverse strand, counting down.
TCTCAACTTGATTAAGCTCATACTAAAATTTGGTAATATTTGGATAACTTGCATCAGGCCCGTAAATCTTGAAGCTTATCCAGACTGTGGAAAATAAAATTTTAGAAGTTGCTTGGAAAGCAAACAATTAAGGTAAGGGAAGCTAAATTTAATTTTTTTATAGCACCCTAGGCTAGAAAATTCTGGATGTGGAAGGGACGTGGTCCCAATATTCAATTTCTCTTGTAGGGATATTGTTTGTTTATATATTGGGTTGTTTGTTTATATATTGGGTTGTTTGTTTATATATTATTTAAATTTGTGGAAATATTAGGTTTTGATGAGTTAGTATTTAAGTGTTGTTTTTTTTATGTCAAATAGACTTTTGAATATTTTGGATTAAGTTTTGAATGATATTTTATGATGGAAATGATATGGAATTGAATTCATACATTTGGGATAATGTATGGACTGATGCTTGTTGTGTATTAAGTATTGATGCCTATGTGGTAACAGAGATCTCCAAGCTTCACTGATGATCTAAGTCACATAGACTAAGATATCAGGTGGTGAGAAGCTGATGGAGGAGTTCATGCACACCGTGACATATGAGATGCACGGCTTGGGTTGTATTGAACTTACCCTGACCCTTTCTGTTGGATTCGCTGGTAATCTTTGGATCAGGTGTTAGTCTCTTGTGGGACTTACTTAATACGAGTCTTCCGGAAGACGTTGTTTGTTGATTATCTTGGATGTGTAGATCCATGTGAGATCTACGTGATTGTTTTATGTTGGGTTTTGAAGAAAGTTGAATAACTGAGAAATTGATCCATGTAATTTTATTTTATTTTTTGATTTAATTGTGTGTATTATAAAACTTTATTTTCACTAGTTTACCCTTGTTTTTCTTGTTGTGTTTGAACTGTGATGACTGTACTACGTACACGAGCAGATGATCATACAGGTGTAGGAGCTCTTGGAAGACTTTAGAATGTTTTAAATCTTATATTGTAAATATTTGTATTTCTATGAACCATAATCTTCTAATATGAATATTTTGAAAAATTCTAAGTTTATATGGAAACCGGTAAAATTTCTATTATAATAATTATATTTTTTTTTTCGGGGTGTTACCACTAACTAATGTTTATATTATACCTTTGTTGAATTTATCTTATTATATGATTATGTAATATTTATTGTATTAAAATGTGCATATTTATTCAATTCAATAATAAAATATTTAATGAACATATTAAGTTCTCGGAATATATACTCCATATGTATTTATTCTTTAACTTGAAAACACAACTCATAAAAATATGTTTATACCCTTTTTTATATCCTATTCCAACTAAGCATATTCTTATCTTTGAGATTTATCATAGATAATTTATAAATTTATCTTATTAAATAATTATTTAATGCTCAACATATTTATATATATATATAAATTTTACTATTTAACGCACAAAATGTATGAATTTCTTGTGACTTGTATAGACAACTCAGTGTACTATAATTAATAAAAGTTTAGAACATATATATTACAAGGGTAATACAGTAGTTTATCTTTTTGAACACTTTGTATTTATAGAATTTCTTGTAAAATCCATCAAATAACTTAATGTATATATGACTAACTAACGTTTAATGTATATAAATTATGTTTATATTTATTTACAAATCAAATTATGGCAAATACAATGAGATTTTAAAATTTGTATTTAGTATTTATTTATTTTTCTCTTAGTGTATGATTAGTTAATGTTTTAAGCCATCAAAATGTGTATTTGTATTCAATTCTTTAAATAAATCATTGCTAAGCATTTAAAATGTTTGAAATTTTATGTGGGTATTTAATAAATTTCATGTAAATTCAATATGTCATCTTAGTGTATAAGAGAATAAGTAACACTTAGCTCATAAAAATAAGCATGTTTATATTAAGTTTTAAATTAAATTTCATCTAAGCATATTAAGATATCTGGAATTTCTATTAAATATTTGTTGAATTTTTCTTATTGCATTAATGTATTTATTGATTTTCTCGTAACTTGCACACTCAACTCAATACTTAACGCTTAGTGCATAAAAATGTGTTTATACCATTTTTTTTAAGTCCTATTTCAACTAAGCATATTTTGATCTTTGATATTTGTTGTAGGTAATTTATAAATTTATCTTATTTGAATGATTATCTAACGCTCAATATATATTAAATGTATATATATATATATATGTATTAATTTAAGTATTAAAATGTTATGTAAGCGTATGAACGTTTAAAATGTACATTAAATACTTATTGAATTTCTTGTGACTTATATAGGCAACTTAATATATTTATGACTAATATAAATGTTTAGAATGTTTTCATTACATAGTACATCTATTGTAACTTAGAATACAAAAAAAACATATCTAAGGGTAAGCTGATGAAAATAAATTTCATAACATACTCAATACATGCAAAAAGGAAAAATCATATTAGTCATTCATAGGAATTCCTTCAAATCCTATATAAGATTTCAATACATATTATATCCTTCATATATGCCACATATGGATCTATTTGTAATTACAATCATTGGATTTCATTTTCACTAACAATACTTTGATTTCATTTCAATCATATTGACTACACATGGATTCATTTGTAGTCATAGTACCTTGATTTTCTTTCAATTTCAAGTACTTTAATTTCATTTCAATCATATTAACTACACATGGATCCATCATCTTCTTGAAGACTCATTAAGTATACCCTTACCATAGACTAACATCTTATCCAATACTCAAGACTAAAATTCACACACAAATCTAAGAGAAAAAGGATTATGATAAGTTCAAACATCTAATACTGTGTGACTAAAAGTAGTCACGGTGTGTATGAACTCCCTCATTAGTTTCTCATCATCTGGTACCTTAGTTTGTGTGACTTAGATCATTACTGAAGCTAGATGATATATTAAACATAAGCTTTTCATACTTAATATACCATCAAAATCCCAAATGTATGATATCAAATTCATACAATTTTTATCATTTACATACAATTCATATCATTCAACCACATAACATTCAAGAACCTTTCCAATGTAAAAAAACAACACTTACCTATCAAACTATCAAAATCTAATATTTTTACATGTTGACACCACATATAATCAAATAATTTCATCAAATAACATCCCTACAAGATTAATTAAAACATGGAACTACATCCCCTCCTCATCCAAATCTTCTAATTTAGGGTGCTATTGAAAGTTAAAGTTGGTTTCTCTTACCTGAAATTCCTTATTCCAATGGAAATTCCAACTTAAGGAAATCACTCCAAAATTTGGAGATCTAAAACAAGTTATCCAAAAGGCACCAAATTTCAATATATGATAAATATATGTTGAGAGGATCACTCAACTACTCACACTAAGATTAATTACCAAATCATAAGGAAAAAAAAAGAATAAGATATCTTTAGAGCAAAAAAAGAAAATTATTTTGTTTAAAATTTTGATCGAATAAGAATAATCTCTGACTTCTAAGCTATTGCAAAGTGTGATCAGATTCTGAAATAAATGATATATATTAAAAAAAATATAGAAAAAAAAAAGGAAGATAGAGATATAAAGAAAAAAAGTGGATAAGACAAAAAGGGGTGGGGCGAGGGCGCTTCTTTTGCTCGGGTTACAATTAATATCTATTTTAATTTTATAAACAAAATTAATTATTACACTCTTTTAATACTTTTATATTATTTTTTTAACTGGCTATACAATTCAAAATTAAAAGTGATTTAATAGTACAAATTAAAATATAAAAAAATTTCATTACATGTGAAACTTGAATATAATAAAATTTATAGAAAGAAAATAATATAAAAGTAGTTTAAACTAACAAAAAAATAAATTTCAATGTATAAAAATAAATAAAATTAAATTTAAACACTACCCATTAGGTTACTTCATTTAAATAAAATAACATTAATTTTGTCAAATAAATCTTAAATACTATTTATGAGTTGTTTCGCGAAACCTTCGTTCAGCAATTAAAGATTTTGTAAGAATTATGTGAAAAGTAGTATATAAAAAGAGGTTCCTTGGTGCCTTTCTGAAACACACTCGCATAAACTTCAAAACATAGATCTCTAAGTGTAGTCAGATCTTGAAAAGTGAGAGTCCCATCAAAATTTTTTGTGGAACTATCTCTGAATACTCATTACATCAAGAAAGGTATGTGTTTATTTATTTATGTTTTTTATAATATTTAGTCCATTTTTATTGCTTTTCTCTCTCGAATATTACTCTTGAACAATCTAAGATTAGGATCTTGTTCTCTTTATACTTTTTGGCTTTTATCTTTTGCTAAAATTTCTTTTGTTCAGTAGTTATATATATGTGTTTCCTCAATTTTTTATTAAACTTGTTTTTATTAATAATTTCTTTCTCTATTATTTTTTTAATAATTATTTATGATACTAAGTTTTTCCGATCGAACAAATTTTGATTTGATTTCAATTTTTTAAAGATTTTTCATTGAAAAAGACTCACTTCTATACTTTATTTGTTTACACTTAATTCTTTCCGTTATATAATTATAATTTTAAGTTATAATAATCTTATTTTCATCTTTTTATTCAAATTAAGTTAATTATTTTGAAAGAAATATAATTATAGGGATCTTTATAAAATCAAATCAACCCTAACAATTCTTTAAAAGTTCAAAATTGAATTTTAATAATAATGTTGTTTAATCAGGTACTAGATGTTTGAAGACAGATTGAGAAGTTTAGCATGCAAGATGCACGATGCGAGACCAAAAGTGAAAATGAAGTCAATTTCCAATCATGAAGAACTAAGAGTCCCAAAGATGCAACAACAAAACTCAATAGTCCACAAAGATGCAACAACAAAACTCACATACCTTAGTTAAGGTTGTGTGAGTAATATAAAAAAGGTTCTATAATATACCTCAAGTGCAATAGTGTTAAACATGAAATAGAAGATAATTTTGTAATTATTTTCTATATAATTGTTTAACCTTACTTTTAGTTTGAGGTTTTTTTCATAAAATATATTATATAAAAATATAAATTTATATATTTATATATTTAAAAAAAATGATATATAACTAATTTTAAAATAAAACTATTTTTATATTTATAAAAAATATCATATTATTATAATTAGTAACAAGGTTAACAAATTACGGGGACGAAGAACATATTCATTTGAATAACCAACATTTCGTTAGAAAATGGATTTGTTTTGAATGGGACAAATCTTAAAGTGCTACATATATTTGACAAGTTTTTTTTTTTTTTTAGCAACTATTTATGGTTGTCCGTCTTGAAACCTTTGTCTTGAATCATTTTAATTTTTTTAGCACAAAATAAATAAAATTAAAAGAAATACTTATAGATGTTTCAACCCTGATATAAAAGATAAAATCGTTAAAAAAAAAAAAGGTATATCAAGCCTCCAAATGATAAGACCGAGAAGATTACTTAAAATATAGTCTATTCTTAACCAAGATATATGAATTTTGATTCTATGGACATATTAACCTTTAGTATATATCTTAATTTATAGTTTTGAGAGTGAGATTCAAATTGTAATATGTTGTGGATATATATTACCCTAAAGGTGATGGTTGCATATGTTTATTTTCAATTATTTATTTACTTGGATATATAGAAAGCCTTAAATAGGTTTTGGTTCATATATTTTGCCATGACAACAAATTTGTTGAGAGGTTGTATGTTTTTACATGGCATATTATTTTCTTGTATTAATCTTTTCCGTACAAGGAAAAAGGAAAATTAATGTAAGATGTATTACATTTTGTGTAATGTGTTTGAATTTCATGAAGAATGAGAATATTAATGTCAATAAGACTATGTAACAAGCACACAATAAGACTAATCTTTATTTTTTTCATGATGACAATGTAAGATGTGAAAGAAAAATATAGTATACTAAGAAAACACCTTTCAGTTAAACAAGAAGATAAAATTAGAAAAGGACAATGTAAAAGAAATAATAAAAATAAATAAATGATCCTTAATTAGATATATAGTTTTTTAGCTACACATTAAAATATCCTTAATTAGATTAAGTACATTTTAAATTACTTACTATACTTTAAATAAAATTTTCAATCCTTCAAAGATGAAATAGATCACTTTTATAAAGGACGCCAAGAGTGTGATTTCACAAAAAGGAAACAATCTCTTTTGAAACATTAACAAGTTATTTATAATTATATGACATTTTGTATTAGAACTGCTTTGCTTTAGATGTGATAAAAAGCCTAAAGGTAGAAATTTTTATGACTAGATATATTTTAAAAAGCATCCAAGTTAGACGAATGTTGTTTTATAATTTAAAGATACATAGTATATGCTTGTATAATAATATTAAAATTTTCTCTATTTTAATATAACGGGAGTTTGGATAAGGCTTCTTGATATGTTAGTATTTTGTTTTATTTGTGTACTTTTATGTTTATGATTGAATTACCTCTATTTTTTAAAAATTTGTGACTGTTGCTTATGTTGTCAAAAGGCATTGGCACACGTGACTCATTCCTCCAAATCGAAGAGGAGTCATCGAAGACGAGTCGGTCATAAAAAAAAAAAAAAATCATTTTTAAGGTGATTAATTAAACATAGTAGGTGTAAGAAATCCTTCTTATTCATAAAATTAACTCGGTAAGTTATGTAAAAACTTGGCCCACCTACTTAAATGCACGATTGAGAGCAAACTAAGGATAAGCATTTAATAGTAGTTAATAATCCAACCATCGTATAGTGAATCTTAACTTGAACGTTAGAGTATCTTTTGTAGGTATCCCCACTGGTGACCAAGACTGAGGATCGCAGTCGAAGATCGAAACCATCAATAATTGGTTGTGGAGACAACCCCTTATCGACCTTTGTAAGAACAATTAACTACCACTATGGGACTGAGAAGGACAATAAATTTTATGGTAACTACAAGAAATATGACAATCGATTCGAAAGTAAACATAAATGACCCAATGGTCATCCTCCTAACCCTTCAAAGGGAGATGGCCAACATGAAATGACGAACGAGGAGGAAATTCGGATAGTTAAGCAGGAGAACGAGGAGATGAAGAAGAAGTTAATTGAACACCACCTTGTAATGAATCTAACCATAACGCGAGAACCATTGTTGGATTTTTTCCTTCAGTAATGAACAAAATGGTAAAAGATAGAGGTGAATCCAAGCTAGCCACATCGGCCCACACATTTTGGACGATTGGAGGATAATGTCGCTACCCCTTCGTCGATGGGGGTAATTGAAGCACAACTACCAACAACTTGGAAAGGATTGAATATACACTAATACTGTGGGACGATCAAACACATAAATGTTTATACGATGTAAATGAATTTGTACCCATCGATGTAGACATTTTAAATCCATAAAAACAAATACAAAAATAATTTGAATGCAATTCACTTTTCAAGATTAAAATATTAAGAGGATTCTTTTTATGTGGTAAATTGTTTTCACATTTGTGGAACCTTATCCTTCTTACTTTTACACTTTATAAGAAAACTAAGACTTCATAGTTAAAAGTTTAAGTAAGTTTCTTTGAGCCTATCACCATAATTGCTAAACCTTAAATCCTAAACCCTAAACCCTGAATTAAAAACCATAAACACATGATACAACCCAACTTGACAAGCAGATGATCCCAACAGACACTTCACAACTAGGTCAATCATATCAGCATACAAGACCAGACCCTATCAGGCCTCGGAAAAGCCTCAGTAGAAGAACCAAATATAGACCAAAATATCAGTTATTCTTCCTTTTAGTCTTTTCACAATACAAGTTTACGTAAAATAAATTGGACTCACTTTAAGGGTGCCAAATAGAAAAAATAGGCTAGAGTATGGTATGCTTAGTAATTTGAGTAGGGGTGCTTAGTAATTTGGGCTTATGCCAAGCCACCTTTTATGACATGTGCACCTAGGTTTAGGGTTTCTTTGACCTACCTTCTAGAAGGTTTCTCACAAATGACAATCCTACCCCACATCTTTCTCTTTTCTACCCTCCCCTCATCTTGCTCTCCAAGTCACTCCTCCCTATATAAAGGGTGTCTTCCCTATGTAATGACGCACATTGAAATTGAATAGAAAAGAAACTTTGTCAGAGTGTTTTAGTGAGTCTTGAGTGCTCTATGATTTTAGGTCTTATCTTGATTGTAGTGCACTTCAAGTGGCGGCTCTGCACCACTCATCTTGGAACCATCTCACCTTCCAAGTGGCATGAATCATCCTCTCCACTCCATAAGCTTCCTTCACTCTTTCTCTTTTCTTTCCATTCATTTGCACCTTCCTTTTTCATTCATGTTCTTTAATTCCTCTTTTACTTTCGGTCATCATCTTATCATAACTATCTTATCTTAAATTTCTCACCTCATCATCATCATCACTTTATAATTTGTTTTTCTCTTTGCCCTTTAGAAGTGCACCTTCACACTTACTTAACCACTTGGTTAAATTTGTGTCCAGTGGGAATCTTCTTTGGGTTTCTCACCATATTCTGCCTAAAAACAAAAACTCTTAAACAAAGTGTCACCATAAAATATGCAATCTTTAAATTAACTCACATCATGACTCCTCCAAATTCTGATGTTAGGAAAAAATGAAGATACCAACATAATTATGGGCACAGGATCGAATCACTGTCTTGAAACCTTTGTCTCGAATCACTTTAATTTTTTTCAACAAAAAAAGAATAAAATTAAAAGGAGTACTTTATGAGTGTTTCAACCCTTATACAAAAGATAAAATCCTTGCAAAAAAAAAACATATATCAAGCCTCCAAATGATAAGGTCCAGAATAAAATTGAGTCTATTGTTAGTAAGATACATCAATTTTGATTCTATGTACATATATAAACCTTTAGTATATATCTTAATTTATAGTTTTGTGAGTGAGATTCAAATTGTAATATGTTGTAGATATATATTATCCTAAAGGTGAAAAGTGAATGGTTGCATATGTTTATTTTCAATTATTTATTTCCTTGGATATAGAAAGTCTTAGATGGGTTTTTGTTCATTTCTTTTGGCATGACAACAAATTTACTGAGAGATTTTTATTGAGAGATTGTGTGTTGTTACATGGTATATTATTTTGTTGTATTAACTTTTTCCATATATAAAAAGAAAAAAGGAATTAATGTAAAATGTATTACTTTTGTACAATGTGTTTGAATTTCTTGAATAATGTGAATATTAGTGTCATTTATATTGTGTTCATTTTTTATGTCAATTTTTATTAACAGGCACAAAATGAGAGTACTCTTTATTTTTTTTTTTATAATGAGTACTAAGGAAAACACCCTTAAGTTAAACAACAAGAAGAAATTAAAAAAGGACAATGTAGAAAAAGAATAAAAAGACAATACAACAAAAAAAATAAATTATTCTTAATTAGATATAGTATTTTAGCTACACATTTAAATTATCCTTAATCTAATACTTTAAATAAATTTTTCATTCCTAAAAATGAAATATGTCACTTTTACAAAGGGAGTCGAGAATGTAATTCACAAAAAAGAAATAATAAATTTTTTTTAAACATGATCAAGTTATTTATAATTATATGACATTTTGTAGTGGAACTTCTTTAGACGTGATAAAAGAAAAAAACTAAAACTAAATTTTTTATGAATTGATATACATTTGAAAAGCTTCTAATGTTAGCATATGGTTGTATAATATTATTAAAAATATTTTCTTTTGTGATATTACAATAAGGCTACTTGATATCTTAGTATTTTGTTTAATTTGTCACTTTTGTGTTTATGATTTAATTACTTCATAATTTTTTAAACTTGTCACTTTTATGTTTATAATTTAATTACTTCATATTTTTAAACTTTTGTGATGAACTATTATGTGTGATGGAATATTTGTGTGGTTGAAAGAATTCACGTAAAAGATGCAAATAAAAATGGAAATTTTTTAAGTGCATGTACATATTTATTCAATTCACTAATAAAATATTCAATCAAAATATTAAGTGTTGAAAGCATACATATTTTATAGATATTTTTTCATACTCAACTCAATACATAAAGGTTTGTTTAGGTCTTACAGCATAAAAATGTGTTTCTACTATTTTGGAATCCTATTCTAAAGCATATTCCGATCTTTAAAATATGTCTTTAGGTATTTTTAAAATTTTTCTTCTTATATGATTATTTTACACTCAATATATTTAAATATTCGATAAGCATATTGAATATATATTAAATATCTATTGAATTTCTTGTGACTTGTATAAATAACTTAATGTATTTATGATTAAGAAACGTTTAAAATGTTTTATTACAATGATCATACAATAATTTATCTTATTAATGTATATATAACTAACTAACGTTTAATGCATAAAAATTATGTTTATATTTATAAATAAATTCTAACAAATACAATGAGATTTTGAAATTAGTATTTGTATTTTTTTTAGTGTATAATTTATAAATGTTTCAAATCATTAAAATTTGTATTTGTATTTAATTTCTTAAATAAATATATCTTAAGCATGTAAAATGTTTGAAATCTTCAATAGCTATTTATTAAGTTTATTGTAAATTGCACCACATCTTAGTGTGTAATTGACTAATTTGGTTAAAAAAATAATTATGATTATATTAACTTCTAAATTAAACTACATTAAAGCATGCTAAAATATTTGAATTTTATATTATATCTAATATATCTTATTTATTGTGTGATTATGTAACCCTTATTATATTAAAATGTACATATTTATTTAATTCAATAATAAAATATTTAATGGTAATAGTAAGTGTTTGAAATAAACATTGCATATGTATTTATTGATTTTCTCTAACTTACACACTCAACTCAATACATAAACTATTATTCAATGCTTAGTGCATAGAAATGTCACTAGTGCAAAAAAGACTTTTTATGACAGTTCTACAATACTTTTTATGACGGTTCTACAATACTTTTTATGACGGTTCTGGTGGGGACATAGAATCAGGAGTTATAAAAACTCTGCACTTTCTATGTCAATTGAAAAACTGACATAGTAAGTTTACTTACTAAGACTGTTGTCTGTGAACTGTCATAAAATGTATAAAATACCTGTCATAATATGTTCAGCCCAAACTTTTTATGACTGATATTTCTACAACTCCCATAGAAAATACAACTTACTATGATGGTTTTCATCAGAACCGTCATAGTAAGTGATTTTTTATGACAAATATTCAAATATCCGTCATACTAAATAAGATTTTTTATGGCATCTATTACAATAACCATCATAGTAAGTTTGATTTTTTTTTAGAAAAACGATTGTTTTATAAATTTTCCAGCATTCATTAATAACAATCATCTGCATATAAATTTCAGAAAAATTCATTCATTGATCGATTTTCTTCCATTCATTAATCACACTCACCTACATATCAATTTATACAAAAAAACAATTCATTAATCACATTTTCCCATTCATTAATAACAATCACTTCTATATCAATATTGTCTAAACAAACCCTTTCATTGATTAATTTTCTTACATTCATTAATAACAATCACCTGCATATCAATGTTATCCAAACAATTGCATATAATTTATAGACAAATCCATTCATTGATCAAATTTTCCCCATTCATTATTAACAATCGCCTGCATATCAATGTTTCCAGACAATTGCATACAGTTTCCAGACAAACTTAATCATTGATCAATTTTACTCTATTAATTGATAACAATCACCTGCATATCAATATTATCTAGACAATTGCATACAATTTATAGACAAACTCATTCATTGATTAATAAACTAATGAAATTTACATCTTATCAGAAACACTTAAAAAGAATGAAGCCCAATGCATTCTAATATCTTCTATATCTTTATCCTTTGAATGGAGATGGATCATTGAATAACTACAAAAATGAAAATTGACTTAATCAATGAAAAGTGAAATTCAAAATTAAATAATTAAGGTATTTGAGTAAAGTTTTTAATGTTTGCAGATATGATTGTGTGTGTGTGCTTCATTACATAATATCCACACTCATAGCTTCCCGATTGATGTGAACACTGCAAATTAAAACATAAATATAAAATATTTATATCATAATTAAATAGAGGTGAGACAAATAAGTTACATTGGGTGCAATTAATTTTATCTTCTTCCTAGCTACACGTGGAAGGCCTTGTAATCTCGAATGGGCCTCCAAAGCCCTATAGAATGATTGACACAATGTTGCATCTTGGCCACAATATTTCCAATGGAAGGTACTTGTTTTTTAACTTGTTATGATATTTTTAGAGGTGAAGATAATGACTATGTTGCTTTGCTTACATGATTATTTGGATCAAGGTTGTGCTTAATTATGTAGATAGCTTCATTTGCTTAACAAGTTAATAGATGAGCAACTAGCTTAGAATGTTCCTTTATGTGCACGGTGCCAAGTATAAGGACAAGCTTTGGTGTTAATTTATGTGGAAATCAACATATATTAAGACACTTCTGTTTTCACCTGGTTCCCAATAAGTAGGTATGTTATCAAAAGGAATATATGCAGTTTTTACTGCATATTTCTGCAGCAGCTATAGCAACTCAAACAATTTTTTTTTTATGACTGTAATAGGAGTTTTGGATGCCTGTGATCTACAAACTCAGCATTTAAGTACATCCAATTGGTAATGGTCTTTTTAGCAAGTTAATTTTTTTTTTTGGCATATAAAGTTGTTTCCAATAAGTGATATTTCCTCTAACCCGGGCATTGTATCTAGACTAATTTGATTCAACTTTACACCAAGCTCTAAACCATATCCTTTAACTAAAAAATCTTCAATTTGTTGCTATTTCATTAATTAATTCTACAAAAGTCATCAATGCATGATACACATTATATTGAAATGCTGACTCGGGTTCCAAAAACAGTAGAGAACATTGAATTCAGAATTCGAAAATTTCATATGCATTTATAAATACGTATAAATTAAGGTATCAATTCGAAAATTTCATATGCAAACAACAAAGCACATTCTCATTTTCAAAAAATTGCAAAGGCATTCGTAATATAAGCAAAACGCATCAAACCTGAACCCACCACACGAAGCTACAAGGAGAAGGAGCTAATGTAAACGCACCATGAACACTGTGTAAGGACCTAGAAAATTTTATTGGAATGAAAGTGATATATTTTAAGTGAATTCTAAGTATGTTTTTATTTAAAATATAAAGGAAGGAAAGTGTAGCTTAGAAGTCTACGAGATCGCCGTTGTTGAAGACGGAGGCGATCTCCGACTTCTCTGGTACATAATCGCCAATCGCCTATGGAGTACATGATCGCCGAAAGTGCACTTAGTATGTGGTCAAGATGCTGGATCAACCATAGTGGGTTCCAAAAACCACGCGTATCAAGGTGTGGGTTGAGCCTTAGATACGCTGTGCATGCGAAGCTCTATGCTTGAGCATAAGAAATCGTCCTTAGTGTTGCATGCATGGGCGCACGAGGAGTAGTGCTGATCTATTCTTGGAAATGTGAAGCTACCAACGTCACCAAGCCATGTGGAGGTGATACCTTGGACGTAACATAGTGGGATGAAGAACCTTTAGCAAGGCGTGGCGATGTGTCATCAGTCATCGCCGGGATGAGAGGCACATCAGTCATCGCCGGGATGAGAGGCACATCAGTCATCGCCGGTATGAGAGGCATTGGTGGATGGTGGATGGTCATCGCGCGACCAGGCATCGGTGGATCTTGTTTCACACAGATAAGGTAGGACCCAGGCTCCCAGCATGAGCGTCTTGCATGCACGACACGTAGTCAGGGAGAGTGCTTCAGAACAGTGGCTCCAGAGAGTTGGTATGGAAAGTGACCCAGAGTTGGTGTACGCAGAGACCCACGTGGCATTACTGTTAGAGGAAATGTACACGCAAGCTTCCCTGCAGAGTGGGTGGTAGCAGCAGCATTCCTGGGAAGGGTGGCTTAAGTTCAAACTTCAGTCTGGATAGGCAAGGTTGGAACGCTGCTTGAGTAGAGAGAAATTGAGTGAGTTGGCTTTAGCTCCCTGTTTCTTCCCTCTCCTTCTCCATACGTTCAGACGTCCTAGCGCACCAGTTGGCTATCGGCGACTACCATAGAGCACCTGGGAGGTTCTCTGCAAGTTCTCCAAACCGGACGCTAAAACAGAGTAAGTCGTTTCGCTCTGTTCTTCGAGTCGATCCTGCACTTGAGAGGGTTGCCTCTGCATAGGCGTTGCATGCAGCTCTCTTGGCTTCAGGAATCGTCTCTGTTAACGTAGAAATGAGTGGTATAGCTAGTTTTGTGACTAAGGCTCCATGGTGCAGGTTAAGGCATCCTTGAATCTCGTTGGGTTGGAGCTCTTAGTGAAGTTTACGCTAGTCCAGGTAAGGGAAGCTAGCTTTATTTCAAATAAAAACCTTAAGCTAGAAGATTCTGATGTTTGGGTGACGAGATCGCCGGTTTTAATGCAAATTTCGGAATCCCATGTTTTAGTGTCATTTTGAAATTGTTGGATATTGAAAGGTGAAATGCATATGATATTCGAAAATCTGAACTTTGGTATGATTGTTTTTGTGATTGGGATTGTTTAAGAAAAGATTCAAAACATTATATGATGCAGTTGTGCTTTTACGTGTGGTATGATGTACTGGATGAATTGTGAAATTGTGTTTTTTTAAGATGCACCAAATAACTCATGTGTAACTAACTAACGTTTAATGTATATAAATTAGGTATTTAATAAATTTCTTGTAAATTACATATGTCATCTCTGTATAAGAGACTAACTAACACTTAGTTATAAAAATAATTATGTTTATAATCTTTTAACTTAAATTTCATCTAAGCATACTAAGATATTTAAAATTTATATTAAATATTTGTTGAATTTCTCTTATTGTATTAGGTAACGCTCATTGTATTAAAATGTTTATATATTTATTCAATTTTCTAATAAAATATTGAATAAATATATTAAGTTCTCAAAGTATACATTACTTATCTATTTATTGATTTTTTTTGGTAACTTGCACACTCAATTCAATATATAAACAAATATTTAACGCTTTGGGCAGAAAAATGTATTTATACTATTTTTTAAATCTTATTCCAACTAAGCATATTCTTTGAAATATGTCTTAGGTATTTATTTAGTTTATCTTGTTGTATTATTATTTAACACTCAATGTATTTAAATGTACACACATGTGTGTATATGTTAATTTCACTATTAAAATCTTCTGTAAGCATATTGAATGATCAAAATGTACACTAAATACTTATTGAGTTTATTATAACTTACATAGACAACTCAATGTATGTATGAGTAATAAACATTTAAAACATCTTCATTGAAGGGGTTATACAATAATTTATCTTATTGTATGTTTGGTATTTATTTAGTTTTTTGGAAGATGTTCCAAACAACTCAATGTGTGTTTGATTAACTAACCGTTTATGCATAAAAATCATGTTTAAATTTATTTACTAATCAAATTCTAACAAATATAATGAAATTTTTTGAAATTTGTATCTAGTATGATTAGTTGATGTTCCAAGTCATAAAAAATGTGTACTTGTGATCAATTCTTTAAATAAAATTTTCCCAAAAATATAAAATGTTTGAAATCTTTAGGAGTATTTATTAAGTTTCTTGTAAATTGCGTTGCCATCTTAATGTATAAGAGACTAATTAACACTTAGTTCACAAATATAATTATGCTTATACTAACTTTCAAATAAAATTACATCTAAGCATACTAATATATTTGAAATTTATACTAAACATTTGTTGAAATTTTTATTAAACATTAAAAAGTACATGTTGAATTTCTTGTGACTTATATAAACAACAGAGTGTATTTATGACTAATTAACATTTAGAATGTCATATTATAATGGTCATACAGTAATTTATCTTATTGAACATTTGGTCTCAATGTATGTATGACTAAGTAACGTTGAATTCATAAAAAAATATGTTATATTTATTTACAAATCAAATTCTAACAAAAGACAATGAGATTTTGAATTTTGTATTTATTTATTTTTCTTTTAGTGAATGATTTTTTAATGTTCCAAGCCATAAAAATTTATAATTTTACTCAATTCCTTAAATAAATATTTGCTAGGCATATAAAATGTTTGAAATCTTCAATACATATTTATTAAGTTTCCTATAAATTGCATCGGTCATCTTAATGTGTAATAGACTAATTAACATTTAGTTCACACAAAATAATTATGATTATATTAACTTTCAAATTAAATTACATCTAAGCATACTAAGATATTTGAAGTTTATATTGTACCTACACTAAAAAAAATAAAACGATTTACCTACGGACAAAATCCGTATATAAAAACAGAAATCCGTAGGTAATAGCAGTCCGTGGGTAACAATAATCACTACAAGAAAAAATAAATTTTATTTTTAATTTTTTTGTTGTTATTTTTATCTCTTTTAATTATTTCTAATTTTTATTTAGACCTACCTTTATTACTATTGATGTTGGAAGCAATTTAGGGACTCAAACACAAGTCGTTCCAGTCACCAGAGAAGCTTTAACCACTAAACCAGACAAGTTCTTTTGTCATATTACAATTTTTATTATACTTATTATTAGTTATAATAGTTATATTAATGTTAATATTAATGTTAATAATATAAATAATATTAATATTAATATTCATAATATAAATTATATTATTAATATTAAAAATATTAATATAATATTAATAATAATTATTAATATTAATAATAATTATTAATATTAACAATGAATAATGTTAATAATATTAATAATAAACAATATTAATAATAAATAATATTAATAATAAATAATATTAAATATTAATAATATTAATAATAAATAATATTAAATATTAATAATATTAATAATAAATAATATTAAATATTAATAATATTAATAATATTCATAACATTAATAATATTAATAATATTAAGAATATTAATATTAATAATATTAAGAATATTCATAATATTAATAATACTCATAATATTATTAATATTCATAATATTATTAATATTCATAATATTATTAATATTCATAATATTATTAATATTCATAATATTATTAATATTCATAATATTATTAATATTCATAATATTATTAATATTCATAATATTATTAATATTATTAATAATAATAATATTAATAGGAATCTGAAAAATAATAATAATTATAATAAAAATCATAATAATGCAAAAGAATTTGTCTGGTGTAGTGGTTAAGGTGTCTTTTGTTACTGAAGAAACGACTATTCAACACTTAATGTATAAAAATGTGTTTATACCATTTTTTAAACCCTATTCCAACTAAGCATATTCTCATCTTTGAGACTTATCTTAGGTAATTTATAAATTTATCTTATTAAACAATTATTTAACATTCAATGTATTTAAATATATATATATATATATATATATATATATATATATATATTAATTTCACTATTAAAATGTTACGTTACCGTATAAATGCTCAAAATGTACATTAAATATTTATTGAATTTCTTGTGACTTAAATAGACAACTCAATGTATTTAACTAATAAAAGTTTAGAACGTATCCATTATAAGGATAATATAATAATTTATCTTTTTAAACACTTCATATTTGTTGAATTCTTGTAAGATACACCAAATAACTCAATGTATGTATGACTACAAGGAGTCACAGTGTATATGAAGTCTCTCATCAGTTTCTCATCACTTGGTATCTTAGTCTGTATGACTTAGATCATTAGATCATTAGTGAAGTTGAGGATAAATTAAACATAGGCTCTTCATACTTAATATACCATCATTTACTCTCATATCTATGACATCAATTTTCATCATTTACATACAATTCATATCATTCAATCACATAACATTTAAGAACCTTTCCAATGTAAAAAAAAAAAAATTTAACTACCAAAATATCAAAATCTAATATTTTTACACGTTGACACAATATATAATCAAACAATTCCATCTAATAACATTCCTACAAGAGAAATTGAAACCACAACCCCTCCAAACCCAAATCTTTTAACCTAGGGTACCATTGAAATTAGCTTCTCTTAAATGAATTTTCTTATTTCAATGGAAACTACAACTTAGAAAAATCACTCCAAAATTTGGAGATCTAAAATAAGTTATCCAAATGTCACCAAATTTCAATATATGATAAAATAAGCTGAGAGGATCACCCAACTAGTACCCTTAAGATTGACTACCAAATCACAAGAAAAGGGAAGAATAAGATATCTTTAGAGTAAAAAAAGGAGATTATTCTATTTAAAATTTTGATCGAACAAGAATGATCCCTGACTCCTCAGTTACAATAAGGTGTAATCCAATTATAAAATAGATAAGATATGATGAAAAAAAAAAAGAAAAAAAAAAGGGAGAGAGATACTAGGAAAAAAAGCTAATAAGACAAAAAGGGGTGGGGCAAGAGTGCTCCTTTTGCGGGGTTACAATTGCTATCAATTTTAATTTTATAAACACAATTAATTATTACACTCTTATTAATACTTTTATATTATTTTTAATTTGTTATAGAATTCAAAATTAAAAGTTATTTAATATTACAAATTAAAATAAAAAAATTTCATTACATGTGAAACTAGAATATAATGAAATTTATAGAAATAAAATCAATATAAAAGTAGTTTAAACTATATATAAATAAATTTAAATGAAGAAAAATCAATAAAATTAAATTTGAATACTAGCCATTAGGTTACTTCTTTTAAATAAAATATCTTATTCAAATAAAAAAAATCATATAGCCTTTTAAACATAAATAAAAATATATAAAAATTTAATTGTTTCAATATATCTAAAAAGTTATACTTACACAATTTAAAAGTTAAAAATATATATACATCAATTAGTTTATTAGTAATAATATAGTTTATTAACTAAAATGTAGCCGATGTTAGTTTTGTCAAATAAATCTTAAATGCTATTTAGGAGTTGTTTCGCGAAACCTTCGTTCAGCAATTAATGATTTTGTAAGAATTATGTGAAAAGTAGTATAAAAAGAGGTTCCTTGGTGCCTTTCTGAAACACACTCACATAAACTTCAAAACATAGATCTCTAAGTGTAGTCAGATCTTGAAAAGTGAGAGTCCCAACAAAAAATTGTGTGAAACTATCTCTGAATACTTCTTACATTAAGAAAGGTATGTGTTTATTTATTCATGTTTTTTATAATTTTTTAGTCCTTTCTCTTGAATAATCTAAGATTAGGATCTTGTTCTCTTTATACTTTTTGGCTTTCATCTTTTGGTAAAATTTCTTTTGTTCACTAGTTTGATATATGTGTTTCCTCAATTTTTTTTATTAAACTTGTTTTTGAGTAATAATTTCTCTATTATTTTTTTAACAATTATTTATGATACTAATTTTTTTCCGATCTAACGTATTTTTGATTTTATTTCAATTTTTTAAAGATTTTTCATTAAAAAAGACGCACTTCTATATTCTATTTGTTTACACTTAATTCTGTTGTTCCGTTATATTATTATAATTTTAAGGTATAGTAATCTTATTTTCACCTTTTTATTCAAATTAAGTTAATTATTTTGAAAGAAATATAATTAATTATTGGGATGTTTATAAAATCAGATCAACCCCAACAATTCTTTAAAAGTTCAAAATTTAATTTTAATAATAAATTTTTTTTTAACCAGGTACTAGATGTTTGAAGATAGATTGAGAAGTTTTGCATGCAAGATGCACAAACTGAGACCAAAAGTGAAAATGAAGTCAATTTCCAACCATGAAGGATCAAGAGTCCCAAAGATGCAACAACAAAACTCAATAGCCCACAAAGATGCAACAACAAAACTCACATACCTTAGTTAAGGTGGTGTGAGTAATATAAAAAGGTTTTATAGTATACCTCAAAGTACAATAGTGTTAAACATGAAATAGAAGATAATTATGTAATTATTTTCTATATAATTGTTTAACCTTACTTTTACTTTGAGGTTTTTTCTATAAAATATATTATATAAGTATATAAATTTATATAGTTTAAAAAAATTATATATAATTAATTTTAAAATAAAACTATTTTATATTTATAAAAAAATATTATATTATTATAGTTAGTAATTAGGTTGACAAATTGCGGGGGCCGAAGAATATTCATTTGAATAACTACCATTTGGTTAGAAGATGGATTTGTTCTGAGTTGGACAACCTTAAAGTGCTACACATATTTGACAAGTTTATTTTTTGTTGTAGCAACTATTAATGGTTGGCCGTCTCGAAACCTTTGTCTCAAGTCACTGCAATTTTTTCAATAAAAAATAGTAAATTAAAAAGAGTATTTTATAAGTATTTCAACCCTTATAAAAAAATAAAATCCTTAAAAAATATATATATATAAAGCCTTCAAATGATAAGGTCAAAAAACTATATAAAAACCAGTCTATTATTAACCAAGATACATCAATTTTGATTCTATGGATATATATGAACCTTTAGTATATATCTCAATTTATAATTTTGAGAGTGAGACTCAAATTGTAATATTTTGTGGATATATATTACCTAAAGGTAAAAAGTGAATGGTTGCATATGTTTATTTTCAATTATTTATTTACTTGGATATAGAAAACTTTAGATGGGTTTTTGTCCATATCCTTGGCCATGACAACAAATTTGTTGAGAGGTTGTATGTTGTTACATGGTATATTATTTTCTTGTATTAACCTTTTTCATATATAAAAGGAAAAAGGGAAATTAATGTAAAATGTATTACTTTTGTGTAATGTGTTTGAATTTCTTGAATAATGTGAATACTAATGTCAATTGTGTTAATTTTTTTTAAGTCAAATTTTATTATCAGACACTCAATGAGAGTACTCTTTATTTCTCGTATAATGAGAACGTAAAATATGACAGAAAAATTATAGTGTACTAAGAAAACACCCTTAAGTTAAACAACGAAATTAAAAAAAGACAATGTAAAGAAAGAATTAAAAACAATACAACAAAAAATAAATTATCCTTAATTATATATATATATATATATATATATATATATATATAATATTTTAGCTACACATTTAACTTATCCTTAATCTAATACTTTAAATAAATTTTTCAATCCAGATGAAATATGTCACTTTTACAAAAGGGCGTCTAGAATGCGATTCAAAAAATGAAATAATTTTTTTTTAAACATTATCAAGTTATTTATAATTACATAAATTTTGTAGGAAAACTTCTTTAGACGTGATAAAAGAAAAAAAAGTAAAAGCTAGAATTTTTTTATGAATAAATATACATTTAGAAAAACATCTAAGTTAGACTAATGTTATTTTATAATTTAAAGATACGTATGTTTGTATAATATTATTAAAAATGTTTTCTTTTTGCAATATTACTGGAGTTTAGATAAGGCTTCTTTGATTAGTATTTTGTTTAATTTGTCAGTTTTATGTTTATTATTTAATTACTTCATAATTTTTTAAACTTTTGTGATGAACTATTATATGTGATGGAATATTTGTGTGGTTGAAAGAATTCAGGTAAAAAAAGCAAATAAAAATGGATTTTTTTTAAATATATGTACATATTTATTTAATTCACTAATAAAATATTAAATGTTCAAAATATACATATTATACATTTATTTATTGAATTTTTCACTCAACTCAATACATACAACTCAATACATAAAGGTTTGTTCAAGTCTTAGTGCATAAAAATGTGTTTCTACTATTTTGAAATCCTATTCCAACTAAGCATATTCCAGATTTTTGAAATTTGTCTTAAATATTTTTAAAACTTTTTTTATTGTATGATTATTTAACACTCAATATACTTAAATATATATATATATATATATTAATTTACTATTAAAATGTTCGATAAACATATTGAATATATATTAATTAATATCTATTGAATTTGCAATGGCTTATATAAATTACTTACTGTATTTATGACTAATAAACGTTTAGAATATTTTATTATAAAGATCATACAATAATTTATCTTATTGAATATTTGGTCTCAATATATATATATATATATATATATATATATATATATATGACTAACTAACGTTTAATGTATAAAAATTATGTTTATATTTATCTACAAATCAAATTCTAACAAATACAATAGGATTTTAAAATTTGTATTTTGTATTTATTTATTTTTCTCTTAGGTATGATTTGTTAATGTTCCAAGCCATGAAAATTAGTACTTGAATTCAATTTCTTAAATAAATGTTTGCTAAGCATGTTTGAAATGTTCAATAGACATTTATCAAGTTTCTTGTAAATTGCACCGCTCATCTTAATGTGTAATAGACTAATTAACATTTAATTTACAAAAAATAATTATGAACATATTAATTCCAAATTAAATTACATCTAAACATAAAAATGTGTTTATATTTTTAAACCCTATTCCAACAAACATATTCTTATCTTTGAAATTTATCTTAGATAATTTATCTTATTAAATAATTACTTCACACTTAATATATATATATATATATATTTATTTATTCCACTATTAAAATTTACATTAGCATATGAATGCTCAAAATATACATTAAATATTTATTGAATTTCTTGTGACTTATATAGACAACTCAGTAAACGTCTAGAACGTATCTATTACCAGGGTAATATAATAATTTATTTTTTTAAACATTTCGTATTTATTGAATTTCTTGTAAGGTGCACCAAATAACTCAATGTATGTATAACTAGCTAACGTTTAATGCATATAAATTATGTTTATATTTATTTACAAATCAAATTTAGGCAAATACAATTAAATTTAAAAATTTATATTTAGTATTTATTTATTTCTCTTAGTGTATAATTAGTTAATGTTCTAAGCTATCAAAATGTGTATTTGTATATAATTCCTTAAATAAATCATTGCTAAGCATTTAAAATGTTTGAAATCTGCAGTAGGTATTTAATAAATTTCTTGTAAATTGCATATGTCATCTCTGTATAAGAGTAGTTTATAAAAATAATTATGTTTATAATCATTTTCAAATTAAATTTCATCAAAGCATACTACGATATTTGAAATTTATATTAAATGTTTGTTGAATTTCTCTTATGGTATCATTAGGTAACGCTCACTGTATTGAAATGTTTACATATTTATTCAATTTTCTAATAAAATATTGCACAAATGTATTAAGTTCTCAAAATATACATTACTTATGTATTTATTGATTTTCTCGTAACTTACACACACAACTCAATGCAAAACCAAATATTTAACGCTTAGGGCATATGTTAATTTCACTATTAAAATTATTTGTAAGCATATTGAATGATCAAAATGTACATTAAATACTTATGGAGTTTATTGTGACTTACATAGACAACTCAATGTATTTATGACTGATAAAAGTTTAGAACATCTTCATTGAAGGGGTCATACAAAAATTTAACTTATTGTAGGTTTGGTATTTATTGAGTTTCTTGTAAGATGTACCAAACAATTCAATGTGTGTTTGACTAACTAACAATTTATGCATAAAAGTCATGTTTAAATTTATATACTAATCAAATTCTAACAAATATAATGAGATTTGTGAAATTTGTATCTAGTATTTATTTATATTTCTCTTTGTCTACGATTAGTTAATGTTCCATGTAACACCCCAGAAAAACATCTAATAATTACAATACAAGTTCTACCGGTTCCGATACAAACTTTGAGTTTTTCAAAACATTCCTATTACAAGATTATGGTTTATAGAAATACAAACATTTACAATATAAGGTTCACAAAACATCCTAAAGCCCTCAAGATCCTCCGACACTTGTATGATCATTTGCTCGTGTACATAGTACAGTCATCACAGTTCACAACACAACAAGTAAAGTAAGGGTAAGCTAGTGAAAATAAAATTTTATAATATACACAATTAAATCAAAAGAGAAAACCAAATTACACGGATCAAATTCTCAATTTTTCAATCTTCTTCAAATTCCAACATAAAACAATCACATAGATCTCACATGGATTTACACATCCAAGATATTCAACATACAGTATAACAACTGACGTCTTTTAGAAGACTCTTATTAAGTAAGTCCTACTAGAGACTAACACCTGATCCAAAGATTACCAACGAATCCAAGAGAAAGGATCATGGTAAGTTCAATACAACCCAAATCATGCATCTCATATGTCACGATGTGCATAAACTCCCCCATCAGCTTCTCACCACCTGATATCTTAGTCTATGTGACTTAGATTATCAGTGAAGCTCAAAGATCTCTGTTACCATATAGGCATCAATACTTAATACACAAACAAACATCAGTTGATACGTTATCCCAAATGTATGAATTCAATTCCATACCATTTTCATCATACAATATCATTCAAAACGCGATCCACAACATTCAAAATCCTATTTAACATAAAAAAACAACACTTAAATACTAAACCATCAAAATCTAATATTTCTACAAGTTTAAACAATATATAAACAAACAACATCCCTACAAGATAAATTGAATATTGGTACCACATCCCTTCCACATTTAGATCTTCTAGCCCAGGGTACTATTAAAAAAATTAAAGTTAGTTTCCCTTACCTATATTGTTTGCTTTCCAAGCAACCTCTAGAATTTTATCCTCTCAATGTGGGTAAGTTTCAAGATTCAAGGGCCTAATGCAAGTTATCTAAGCATAACATAAATTCAATATATGGTAGAATAAGTTGAGAGGATTACTCTTCTCAAGTGACCCCATCAAGATTGATGACTAAATCTGTTTGAAAATATGATCGGGTAAAATGTTCCTTAACTCCTCATCTACAACGTGGTGCGACCAGATTATAAAATAGATGAAAATTGGGAGAGAAAATTAAGAAAGAAGGAAGAGAATAGAAGTTGGGAGAGATGGAGAGAGAAAGAAATAAGGAAGAAGAAGCGACCGTGTGGGGGAGTCTTTGGCTCTTTTTTTTTTTTTTTTTTCTACGTCGTTACATTCTAAGCCATCAAAATATATAAAATATTCAAAATCCTTATGTGTATTTATTAAGTTTCTTGTAAATTGCATTTGTCATCTTAGTGTATAAGAGATTAATTAACACTTAGTTCACAAAAATAATTGTGCTAATATTAACTTTCAAATTAAGTTACATCTAAGCATACTAAGATATTTGAAATTTATACAAATCCTAACTCCAAGCAAAATAATAACATTATTGGTATAATGGGCTTCCATCTAGTATGTTCTTCGAATTCTTTATGAATAGGTATAGTCTACTTATGTATCGTTTTCATTAACATATGAGTTTTGATCTAGTCCCTCCATATTTTTTTTTTGTATTTTCTTTCCCTTTTTCTTTTTTTAATAATAATTTTTTCATGTGATGACAGATGATTGTTGTTACTTAAGGTGTCAGCCTAACTGAGATGTTGAGTTACATAGTGATGCCTACCATGAAAGATTTTATATAAAAAAAGATATTTGAAATTTATATTAAACATTTGTTGAATTTTTCTCATTATATGATTAGGTAATACTTCTTGTATTAAAATATTTATGTATTTATTCAATTCATTAATAAAATATTCCCTTTAGCATATTAAGTGCTTGAAATATATATTACGTATGTCTTTATTGCACACTCAACTCAATACATAAATGACTATTTAACACTTACGACATAAAAATGTGTTTATATCATTTTTTAAATCGTATTCCAATTAAGCAAATTATGATCTTTGACATTTGTCTTAGATAATTTATAAATATATCTTATTTGAATGATTATCTAATGCTTAGTATATATTAAATGTATATATATATATATATATTAACTTTAGTATTAAAATGGTATGTAAGCGTATGAACACTCAAAATATACATTAAATACTTATTCAATTTCTTATGACTTATATAAACAACTTAATATATTTATGACTAATATAAATGTTTAGAACGTTTTCATTATGTAGTACATTCATTGTAGCTTCAAATACAAACAAACACATGCAAGGATAAGCTGATGAAATACAAACAAACACATATTATATCCTTCATATATACCATACATGGATCTATTTGCACTCACAATCATTGGATTTCATTTCCATTCACAATACTTTGATTTCATTTCAATCATATTGACTACACATGGGTCCATTTGCAATCATAGAACCTTGATTTCCTTTGAATTCAGAGTACTTTGATTTCATTTCAATCATATTGACTACACATGGATCCATCATCTTCTTGAAGACTCATTAAGTATGCCCTATCATAGAATAACATTTGATCCAATACCCAAGACATAGATTCACACACAAATCTAAGAGAAAGGATTACGATAATTTCAATAATCTAATATCGTGTGACTACAAGCATTCATGGTGTGTATAAACTCCTTCCTCAGTTTCTCATCACCTGGTACCTTAGTCTATACGACTTAGATCATTAATGAAGCTGAGGATATATTAAACATAGGTTTTTCATACTTAATATACCATCAAACTCCCAAATGCATGATATCAATTTCATACAATTTTTATCATTTACATAAAATTTAACTTCAATATTAAATTCATATCATTCAATCACATAACATTCAAGAACCTTTCTAATGTAAAAAAACATCACTTAACTACCAAACTATCAAAATCTAATATTTTTACATATTGACACAACGTATAAATTTTATCAAATAACATCCTTACAAGAGAAATTGAAACTTGGAACCACATTCCCTCCAAATCCAAATCTTCTAGCCTAGGGTACTATTGAAAGTTAAAGTTGGCTTCCCTTACCTGGATTTTCTTATTCCAATGGAAATTCCAGCTTAGGGAAAGCACTCCAAAATTTGGAGATCTAAAGCAAGTTATCGATCCAAATGTCACCAAATTTCAATATATGATAAAATAAGTTGAGAAGATCACTCAACTGGTCTCACTAAGATTGATTACTAAATCATAAGAAAAAAAAAAAGATATCTTTAGAGTAAAAAAATATATATTCTGTTTAAATTTTTTATCAAATAAAAATGATCCCTAACTCCTCAACTACTTCAAGATGTGATTCAATTCTAAAATAGATGGGATATGATGAAGAAAATATAGAAAAAAGGGAGGTAGAGATATAGAGAAAGAGAGCAAATAACAAAAAGGGATGGGGCGAGGGTCCTCCTTTTGCGGGAGTTATAGTTAGTTTAATTTTATAAACACAAAATTAATTATTACAATATTATTAATACTTTTATATTATTTTTTAATTTGTTATACAATTCAAAATTCGAAGGGATTTAATATTATAAATTAAAATAACAAATTTTTCATTACATGTGAAACTTGAATATAATAAAATTTATAGAAATAAAATCAATATAAAAGTAGTTTAAACTAAAAATAAAGAAATTTAAATGAATAAAAATCAATAAAATTAAATTTGAATACTAGCGATTACACTACTAGAAAATCATTGAATAGAAACCAATTTTAGAGACTAAAGATAATTAGTTGTTAAAGTGATTATATTAGAGACTATTTTATAGATTATAAAAAATTTTGATTTCTAAATTGGTTTCTATTATTATTAAATAGTTTATAAATTGGTATCTAATTAACTATCAAGGTTTAACTGTCAATTTTTTAGATTCTAAATTTAATAGCAAAAACCTTGGTAGCTAATTAGAGACCAATTTAGAAACTATTTAATAATAATATAAACTAATTTAGAAACCAAAAAAATTTTTTAGTCTCTAAAATAGTCTCTAATTTAGTCACTATAACAACTAATTATTTTTTATCTCTAAAATTGGTTTCCATTTAATGATTTTCTTGTAGTGTTAGGTTACTTCATTTAAATAAAAGAACTTATTCAAATAAAAAAAATCATATTCAACCTTTTAAAAATTAATAAAAATTTATTGTTTAAAAATATCTAAAAAGTTATACATACACAATAATATATATTTATGCTTATAAACATAAATTTCATTTATATAATAAAATTTATATAGTTATATTTTTATATTATTTTGTTTATTAACTAGTTCATCAAAATTTATATTTTAATAAATTAACTTATTAGTTCGAAATTTATAAGTTAAAAAATTATATACATCAATTAGTTTATTAGTTATAATATTGTTTATTAACTAAAATGTAGCCTATGTGAGTTTTGTCAAATAAATCTTAAATGCTATTTATGAGTAGTTTCGCGAAACCCTCATTAAGTAATTAATGATTTTGTAAGAATTATGTGAAAAGTAGTATAAAAAGAGGTTCCTTGGTGCCTTTCCGAAACACACTCACATAAACTTCAAAACATAGATCTCTAAGTGTAGTCAGATCTTGAAAAGTGAGAGTCCCATCAAAAAATTGTGTGAAAACTATCTGTGAATACTTATTACATTAAGAAAGGTATGTGTTTATCTATTCATGTTTTTTTATAATTTTTTAGTTCATTTTTATTGATTTTTTCTCTCGAATATTACTCTTGAACAATCTAAGATTAGGATCTTGTTCTCTTTATACTTTAGTTAGATATATGTGTTTCTCAATTTTCTATTAAAGTAGTTTTTGAGAAATAATTTCTCTATTATTTTTTAACAATTATTTATGATACAAAGTTTTTTCCGATCTAACGTAATTTTGATTTGATTTCAATTTTTTTAACATTTTTTATTCAAAAAGAGTCACTTCTATACTCTATTATTCACACTTAATTCTCTTGTTCCGTTATATTATTATAATTTGAAGTTATAATAATCTTATTTTCACCTTTTTATTCAAATTAAGTTAATTATTTTGAAAGAAATATAATTATAGGGATGTTTATAAATTCAGATCAAGCCTAACAATTCTTTAAATGTTCAAAATTGAATTTTAATAATAATTTTGTTTAACCAGGTATTGGATGTTGGAAGACAGATTGAGAACTTTTACATGCAAGATGCACGATGTGAGACTGAAAATGAAAATAAAGCCAATTTCCAACCATGAAGGATCAAAGAGTCCCAAAGATGCAACAACAAAACTCAATAGCCCACAAGGATGCAACAATAAAACTCACATACCTTAGTTAAGGTGGTGTGAGTAATATAAAAAGCATCTATAATATACCTCAAAGTACAATAGTGTCAAACATGAAATAGAAGATAATTATGTAATTATTTTCTATATTAATTGTTTAACCTTACTTTTACTCTGAGGTTTTTTTCTATAATTATATAATAATATAAATTTATATATTTTAAAATAATTATATATAATTAATTTTAAAATAAAAATATTTTATATTTACAAAAATATATTATATTATTATAGTTATAATTAGGTTGACAAATTGCGGGGGTCAATAACATATTCATTTGAATAGCCAACATTTGGTTAGAAAATGGATTTGTTTTGAATTGTACAACCTTAAGTGCTACACATATTTAATAAATTTATTTTTTTGTTGTAGCAACTATTAATAGTTCCTCTCTTCAAACTTTTGTTTCAAATCATTTTAATTTTTTTTCAAAAATATAAAATAAAATAAGTACTTTATGAATATTTCAACTTTTATAAAAAAATAAAATCTTTAAAAGAAAAAAGTATATCAAGCCTCCAAATGATAAGGCCCGGAAAACTACATAAAATTGAGTCCATTGTTAATCAAAATATATCAATTTTGATTCCATGGACAGATATGAACCTTTAGTATATATCTTAATTTATAGTTTTGTGAGTGAGATTCAAATTGTAATATGTTGTGGATACATATTATCCTAAAGGTGTAAAGTGAATGATTGCATATGTTTATTTTCAATCCATATCTTTTGCCATAACAACAAATTTATTGAGAGGTTGTATGTTGTTACATGGTATATTATTTTCTTGTATGAACCTTTTCCATATATAAAAGGGAAAAGAAAAATTAATGTAAAATGTATTATTTTTGTGTAATGTGTTTGAATTTCTTGAATAATATGAATATTAATGTCAATTATATTGTGTTATTTTTTTAAGTCAAATTTTATTAACAGGCAATGAGACTACTCTTTATCTTTTTTTAATGAGAACGTAAAATATGAAAGAAGAATATAGTGTACTAAGAAAAACACCCTTAAGTTAAATAAGAGAAAAATAAAAAAGGACAATGTAAAAGAAGAATACAAAAATAATACAAAAATAAAAAAATTATCCTTAATTAGATATATAGTATTTTAGCTACACGTTTAAATTATCCATAATCTAATACTTTAAATAAATTCTTCAATCCAGATTAAATATGTCACTTTTACAAAGCGTCTAGAATGTGATTCAGAAAAATGAAATAATATTTTTTTTAAACATTATCAAGTTATTTATATTACATAAATTATGTACGAGAACTTATTTATAGGTGATAAAAGAAAAAAAAGTAAAGCTAGAATATTTTATGAATAGATATACATTTAAAAGCATCTAAGTTAGATTAAGGTTGTTTTATAATTTAAAGATACATATGTTTGTATAATATTATTAAAAATGTTTTCTTTCGTAATATTACTGGAGTTTAGATAAGGCTTCTTTGACATCTTAGTATTTTGTTTAATTTGTCACTTTTATGTTTATTATTTAATTACTTCATAATTTTTTAAACTTTTGTGATGAACTATTATATGTGATGGAATATTTGTGTGGTTGAAAGAATTCAGGTAAAAAAATGAAAATAAAAATGGATTTAAAAAAAAATATATGTACATATTTATTCAATTCACTAATAAAATATTAAGTGTTCAAAATATACATATTATATATATATATATATATTTTGATTTTCTCACTCAACTCAATACATGAAGGTTTCAACTCAATACATGAAGGTTTGTTCAAGTCTTGGTGCATAAAAATTGTGCTTCTACTATTTTGAAATCCTTTTCGAACTAAGCATATTTCCGATCTTTGAAATTTATCTTAGGTATTTTTAAGATTTTTCTTATTAACTCATATATCGTTTTCAATTGTATCTCTTTTAATTTCAATTCATTTAATAACCTTATTATTAGGCAATGAAATAATAAGATTATACAATTCGTTCAAAAAAGGATGATAATAACTTTTTTTGTATCACAGGATTATTATCGTTGGATTTTTTCGACCCATTTACCATTAAGTAATTTATATGAATCATTAATATTTCTTTCATGGACTTTTTCTATTTTTTATATGGTTCTTGGTTTCAAAAAAAAAAACTATTATTTCAATACAATAATAACGCCAAGTATTCTTTTTACTCAAGGCTTTGCTACTTCGGGTCTTTTAACCGAAATACATCAATCCTTAATATTAGTGCCTGCTTTAAAGTCCCATTGGTTAATGATGCACGTAAGTATGATGATATCGTATTCTTGCACGGCGGCTCGTTCTTCGAGTCCTGCTTCTCCCTTCTCCCGTTCGTTCTACCGTCCAAAACAAGGTTGTATGGTGTATAGCCAAGTGGTAAGGCATCAGGTTTTGGTACCGGCATGCAAAGGTTGCATTATGTATAAATGGTTTATTCTATTTGTATAAATATGGTAAAGGGATGCATTCAATCTTTATTTTTGTTCATTAGTTATCAATTCTTTTTTTTTTATCGTGGAGTAGAGCAACTTGATAGCTCTTAAGGCTTATAACCTTGAAGTTACGAGTTCAAATCCCGTCTCCGCAACTTTTTGAATTTGATAAAAAGAAAGTTTCAAGAAGGACATTATACACAATAAATTCTATGGCATTTTTCATACTATGACTATGAAATACATAGGGCGGATAACGAGAATCAAACCCGCGTCTTCTCCTTGGCAAAGAGAAATTTTACCATTCGACTATATCCGCATTTTCATTGTACTTGATATGCGATTCTATTTGTACAAAGATGAGCCTTATATTCTATTAGGGATAATTCAAAAGAAATGTATATAATATATATTGTCTCCCAAATAAAATCTTTTAAATTACTATTCATTTTTATCAAGAATTCTTATTTCTATTATTATATATTCTTTTTTCTATGTATCTATAGAATTAAAATTCTCATTCTATCGAATATTTTAATTGACTTTTTTAAGAAAAAAGAAAGTTCCTATGAATATTCATTTAATAGAATAAAAAATTCTATTTATCTATATACAGATCGATATTCTATATATTTTTTTAATTCATTACTAGACAACGTATAAATAGATTTATAGTATTTCATTTGAATATTCTATTCATATTAATATGAATAGAATATTGAAATGAAATACAAATTTTTATCTTTGGTTAGGTATTAGAGCAACATTACCTATTGAGAAATCACTAAGATTAGGTCTTTTTTAAAGTTAGAATAGAAGATTAGTTTTATTTTTAATTAATTTTTAAATCAAATATCATGACATATGTATTGTATATCTAGGGATAATTCTTTGTGAACCGACTAATCTCTAGATACATCTATTCCATTTTAGATATATTCTGAACATTTAGATTTGTTCTAAATATTTAAATTACATCTTTTCTTTATATGATTATTTAACACTCAATATATTTAAATGTACATATACATGTATTGGTTTCACTATTAAAATGTTCGGTAAGCATATTAAATATATATTAATTAATACCTATTGAATTTCTAATGTTTTAAACAACTCAGTGTATTTATGACTAATAAACGTTTAGAATATTTTATTATAAGGATAGTACAATAATTTATCTTATTGACTATTTTGTCTCAATAATGTATATATGACTAACTAACGTTTAATACATAAAAATTATATTTATATTTATTTACAAAACAAATTCTAACAAATACAATGAGATTTAAAATTTGTATTTTATATTTATTTATTTTTCTCTGGGTATAATTTGTTAATGTTCTAAGCCATAAAAATTTGTACTTGTATTCAATTCCTTAAATAAATGTTTGCTAAACATATAAAATGTTTGAAATCTTCAATAAGTATTTATTAAGTTTCTTGTAAATTGAACGGGTCATCTTAGTGTGTAAATAGATTAATTAACATTTAGATAAAAAAAAATTATGATTATATTAATTTCAAATTAAATTACATCTAATCATACTAAGATATTTGAAGTTTATATTATACCTAATTTATCTTATTGTGTGATTATATAACATTTATTGTATTAAAATGTACATATTTATTCAATTCAATAATAAAATAGTTAAGTGCTCGAAATATACATTACAGATATATTTATTGATTTTTTCTAACTCTCATCTTTGAAATTTATCTTAAGTAATTTATAATTTTATCTTATTAAATAATTATTTCACGCTCAATATATTTAAATATATATATATATATATATATATTTGATAGCATATGAATGCTCAAAATATACATTAAATACTTATTGAATTTCTTGTGATTTATATAGACAACTCGGTGTATTTATAATTAATAAACGTTTAGAATGTATCCATTATAAGGGTAATACAATAATTTATCTTTTTAAACATTTCGTATTTATTGAATTTCTTATAAGATGCACCAAATTACTCAATGTGTGTATGACTAGCTAATGTTTAATGCATATAAATTATGTTTATACAAATCAAATTTGGGCAAATGCAATGAAATTTTAAAATTTGTATTTAGTATTTATTTATTTATTTATTTATTTATTTATTTTTCTCTTAGTGTATAATTAGTTAATGTTCTAATCCATTAAAATGTGTATTTGTATTCAATTCCTTTAATAAATCATTGCTAAGCATTTAAAATGTTTAAAATCTTCAGTAGGTATTTAATAAATTTATTGTAAATTGCATATGTCATTTGTGTATAAGAGAGTAACTAACACTTAATTCATAAAAATAATTATGTTTATAATCACTTTTAAATTAAATTTCATCTAAGCATACTAGATATTTGAAATTTATATTAAATATTTATTAAATTTCTCTTATTGTATCATCATTAGGTAATGCTCATTGTATTGAAATGTTTACATATTTATTCAATTTTTCCTAATAAAATATTGCTCAAACGTATTAAGTTCTCAAAATATACATTACTTATATATTTATTGATTTTCTCGTAACTTACACGCACAACTCAATGCATAAACAAATATTTAACGCTTAGGACATATGTTAATTTCACTATTAAAATTATTTGTAAGCATACTGAATGATCAAAATGTACATTAAATACTTATTGAGTTCATTGTGACTTACATAAACAAGTCAATGTATGTATGATTAATAACAATTTAGAACATCTTCATTAAAGGGGTCATACAATAATTTATCTTATTGTATGTTTGATATTTATTGAGTTTCTTGTAAGATGTACCAAACAGCTCAATGTGTGTTTGACTAATTAACTAACAGTTTATGCATAAAAATCATGTTTAAATTTATATACTAATCAAATTCTAACAAATATAATGAGATTTTTGAAATTTGTATTTAGTATTTATTTATATTTCTCTTAGTGTATGATTAGTTAATGTTCCAAGCCATCAAAATATTTGCTAAGCATATAAAATGTTTGAAATCCTTAGGAGTATTTATTAAGCTTCTTGTAAATTGTATTTATCATCTTAGTGTATAAGAGACTAATTAAACACTTATTTCACAAAAATTATTGTACTTATATTAACTTTCAAATTAAATTACATCTAAGCATACTAAGATATTTGAAATTTATATTAAACATTTGTTGAATTTGCTCATTATATGATTAGGTAACACTTATTGTATTAAAATATTTACATATTTATTCAATTCATTAATAAAATATTCCCTTAACTTATTAACTGTTTGAAATATATATTATGTATGCATTTATTGATTTTCTTGAAACTTGCACACTCAACTCAATACATAAATGACTATCTAGCGCTTACGACATAAAAATGTGTTTATACCATATTTTAAATCCTATTCCAAGTAAGCACATTATGATCTTTGATATTTGTCTTAGATAATCTATAAATTCATCTTATTTGAATGATTATCTTACACTTAGTATATATTAAATGTATATATACGTATTAACTTCAGTACTAAAATGTTATGTAAGCATATGAATGTTCAAAATATACATTAAATACTTATTGAATTTCTTATGACTTATATAAACAAATTAAAATATTCATGACTAATATAAATGTCTAGAACGTTCTCATTACGTAGTACATTCATTGCAACTTTGAATACAAACAAACACATGAAAGGATAAGTTGATGAAAAGAAATTTCATAACATACTCAATACATGCAAAAAAAAAAAAACAAATCATATTAGTCATTCATATGAATTCCTTCAAATGCTATCATATAAGATTTCAATAAATATTATATTCCTTCATATATATACCACATATGGATCTATTTGCAATCATAGTAATTGGATTTCGTTTCCATACAAAGTACTTTGATTTCATTTCAATCATATTGACTATACAAGGGTCCATTTGCAATCATAGAACCTTGATTTCCTTTCAATTTTGAGTACTTTGATTTCATTTCAATAATATTGACTACACATGGATCCATCCTCTTTTAGAAAACTCATTAAGTATGCCCTTACCATAGACTAACATTTGACCCAATACCCAAGACTTAGATTCACAGACAAATCTAAGAGAAAGGATTACGATAAAAATCATCTAATACCATGTAACTACAAGTAGTCACAGTGTGTATGAACTCCCTCATCAATTTCTCATCACCTGATGCCTTAGTTTGTGTGACTTAGATCATTAGTGAAGATGAGAATATATTAAACATAGGCTCCTGGTCTTGATGGTTTTGGTGGTGTTTTCTATCATTCTTATTGGGAAATTATTGGGACAGTTGTTTGCAATGTTGTTCAACAGTTTTTTAAACAAAACTGAGTTCTCCCTTGAATGAACAGTCATGTGGTATCTCTCATTCCTAAGATTCAGGGAGCTGACCGTTAAAGATTACAGGCCAATTGTTGTTGCTAATTTCAAATTTAAGATTATTTCCAAGATATTGGCGGATAGGCTTGAACTTGTAGCTACTAGAATCATTTCTCCTAATCAATATGGGTTTGAGCAGGGTAGACAGATTTAGGATTGTATTGGTATTGCTTTTGAAGTTATTAACATGCTTTCTAAAAAGGTTAGAGGAGGTAATGTGACTTACAAAGTTGATATTCATAAAGCCTTTAACACTCTGAGTTGGAAGTTCTTATTATTAGTTTTGACACGCTTTAGTTTTCACCAGTCATTTGTCAGTTGCATTAGTATAATTCTCCATTCAGCTATGCTTTCTATTATAATAAATGGTAGTTTGGTGGGTTTTTTTCCTTGTAGTAGAGGTGTCAGACAAGGTGATCCTTTGTCTCATTTACTTTTCTGTCTTGTAGAGGAAGTTCTTGGTAGAGGTATCTCTAAGCTTATAAATGATAAGAAGATTCTACATATAGCTAGTTCGTTAGTTTATCTCACTCCCTCTCATATTTTATATGCTAATGACATATTTTTTTTTCTTTAGGGCAGATAATAAGTCTCTTAGAAATTTGTGTATTTTTCATAAAAGATATGGTGTTTTTTCGGGTCAATATATTAATAATTCTAAGAGTAGTTTTTTCACCATGGATAAGTCTGCAAGATTTATCACCAAAATTTGACCTATTCTTTCTTGCAATCATGGTTGTTTGCCTTACACTTATTTAGGAGTGTCTATCTTTGTTGGTGCTCCAAAGTGTTGATTTCTTCAACCTTTGGCTGATAAAGTCAAATTGAAACTAGCATATTGGAAAGGTAAATCTCTTAGCATGATGGGTCAGATTCAATTGGTCAATACGTTGATTACTAGATTTCTAGTTTATAGCTTTAATATGTATAAATGGCATGTTTCACTTCTTAAGCAAGTTAAGTAGTGGTGCCAAAATTTTATTTGAACTGGTGAGATTCTGAAAAAAGGCATAGCTACCGTTAATTGGGAGTACAATTTGTTCTCTTGAGAATGGAGATTTGAAGATTATTAACCTTCATCATGAAAATAATGCGTATCTTCTTAAGCTTGCTTGGAACTTTGCTTATAGCAAAAGGCCTTGGTCTTTTCTCATGAAAGCCAGGATTCTTAAATCAAAATATGAGTTTAGAATGGTTTATAGATCCTCATCTCTTTGGCCTGAAATTAAGCATTTTTATTCTACTATACTTGATTATACTTCTTGGACTGTTGATACAGGTATTTTTATTAATTTCTAGAATGATAAATGATGTTCTACTACTTCTTTAGCAAATATTACAGGGTTATCTGATGGTGCTAGCATTTTGGATACATTTTCTCAGTTTCGGACTGGTTGTGATTGGAATATTCCCTTGTCTTTACAGCAGATGCCTCATTTTTTTAATCATATCATAAGGAGGAACAGGATATTCCTAATTGGATTCTAGATGAATTTGGTCGTTTCACTCTTAAATTAGCTAAGACTTTTTTCCTGAAACTAGGAGTTCCCTGTGGTTGGGGTAAATCTATTTGGATGATATGGCATATGAGGAATTATGCTAGATTTTAGGATAAGATTGATGTTTCTAGAGCTATTTC
Source organism: Phaseolus coccineus (assembly GCA_037954025.1). Classification (NCBI taxonomy): domain Eukaryota; kingdom Viridiplantae; phylum Streptophyta; class Magnoliopsida; order Fabales; family Fabaceae; genus Phaseolus; species Phaseolus coccineus. Next base: position 9,424,773 of record CM075681.1, on the reverse strand, counting down.
GGTAATTAAAGATTGAACTTGTCTAGTGGGAAATTCGTCTAAAGCTTCAATGAAGAACGATATGTTGGATTTCAATGTGATTAAGTTTTTTGATATTTATACTCGTACTGGTAAACTTCTTCGTCCTCCTCCTGTTACATCGGAGTTCCTTTCACCAAGCTGGTTAAAATTAACACTGATGGGGTTGCTAAGGGATATCTTGGTCTTGCTACTTATGATAGTATTTTTCGTGGGAGCATGGGGGAGTTTATTGGTGTTTTCTTTGCATTTCTTGAAGTTCAGATTACTATGGTTGTTGAGTTTTATGGAGTTACACATGCTATGGAAGAAGCTCAAAAGATGGGGCTTACTAATGTATGGCTTGAATGTAATTCTGCGTTGGTTTGTGCTACATTTACAACTAGGACTAATGTTTCATGGTTGCTTCATAATCGATGGAATACTTTTCTTAATTACTGTGGAAAAATCAGGTTTAGGGTTACTCATATTTTTCGTGAAGGGAATGTGTGTCTTTATAAGTTGGCTAATTTAGAATTTATTCATAGAGAATCATTTCATTGGTATAATAGTCTTCCATCTAGTATGCTCTTAGAATTTTTTATGAATAGGTATAGTCTACCGATGTATTATTTTTGTTAACATATGGATTTTGGTCTAGTCCTTCTATATATTTTTTGTGTTTTTTTTGTTTTTTTTAATAATATTTTTTCATGTGATGGCAGATGATTGGTGTTACTTGAGGTGTCAGCCTAACTGAGATGTCAAGTTGCATAATGATGCCTAACATGAAAGCTTTTATATAAAAAGAAAAGAAGAAAGAAATAAGTTTTTTACAAAAGAAAAATAAAAAGTAATAAATTAAAAATGTTTTTATTTTAAAATTTAATTTTGTTGTGAGAATAAAGAAAATTAAAAATTAAAAACTATTACTTTTATTATTGAAAAATAAATAATATTATTATTATTGATGACACTAAATTAACATAGGATTTTAAAACCTACAACAACATAAAAGTTGAATTTATAAACATAAATTAAAGATAAAAACTGTTTTATGGAACTGAAATAAAAAAAAATAGTACTTATTTTTATTATTCTAGTCATGTTAATTTCAAGTAAAAGATTATTAAAAAAAACAAAGTCAATTAGTATTAATTAGTAATGGACATACGGATAATATTGGAATGAGAAATTGAAGTTGTTTATTAATAACTTAAATTTTTGTAAACAACAACTTTAGTGACATGAGAATATATTAGTCTCCATAATGATGACCAATTCCACAGTGGCGACGACATCTGTTATGTGGTGAGTTGCGTCGTGGTGATTGTGGTTGGTCATTGGATTCAAATTGTGGGGCTGTTGTATTCATTTCGAATGCATTGGAATAACTTCATGCTACAATGTACAAGTGTGTTGGATGCATATATGACATGTAATCATTAGCAAAAGGTGGTGTATTTATATTCGCTCCAAACAAGTTAGATAAGAAATCAGTTGAATTAGATGCAAATGGTTGTCTTCTATCGTCCATTATAGGTTGTGGTTGAGGTGTATTGAATTCTTTAACTGCGAACGAATGTTGGTAAGGTTCTTGTTGTGGTGGATAATAATCTGTTGCAGCTGCAAATGAATTTCGGTAAGGATCATGTTGCTCATTGTTGTAATTAGTTGTAGTTGAGAATGTGGGCTTCGGTGATGGTTTTTATTGTGTGCGTGGATCATTTAGTAACTGTGACACTGAAAATAAATATATTGAATTGGCCATGTACCATTCCATGTATTCTATACCGTGGAACAAAGGTCCATGCGTTGGATGACCAATTAACATTAGTTTGTGGCAGTTGTTTCACATGTTGATCCACTTTGCATGTTTAGTCTGTCAATTTTTGTCAAACCGTCCTTGCATATCAATTTTGTGTAGTTTATCCAAGTTGTTAGGCGACATTGGGACTTCTTGAAAGAGACCAAATTACAACCAAACTCTATTAGATTGATCTCATTCCACTATTGCAAAGCAAATGATAGGAGTGCATGTTGTTCAAAGTTCAACATCCCTGTATGCTTCTAGCGGGGTGGATGCCTCAAAGTCGTTGTATGGATTTCATTTCAACTGCAGTAAGTCATTCTTATTATTATAAGATTTGTGTTAAGTTTTAAAATTTTAAATGAAATTTGAATGAATATCTGACATTAAAACTCCTTCAATCAAACCTAGTATGTACGCTCTACAATGGACGTGTAGTTGTTCTTCTGTTGTATCTTGACCTATAGTGGGATCATATTTTCTTTGAGTAATTTGAGTTTTACTTGTGAACCAATGAGTGATTGACCTTTAACTAGTGCGACACCCCTATAGGTATCACACATTTTCTCCAATTAAACATTGTTGGCCCAACACTAGGTGCTCCATCTACTCTAAGACCCAGTTGAAGTGAAATGTCTTATAATGTGATGGTACACTCACTAGTTGAAAGGTCAAATGTGTGAGTTTCAGGTCTCCACCTCTCAACCAACGAAGTTACTAAGGCATGTGTTGACAAGGGCTTTGATGTCAAATTCATGAAGATTGGTTGAAGGCTTAGTTGTTGCTTATGTGTGTGGGTTCTGGGTAGTTTGAATTTGTAATCCACTCTTGGTTAGAATCCAAATCTGATTTAAATCAAAACCTTTTTCAAGAAGAGTGTTTTCTAAAGAAGTGAAAAAACAACCAGTTGTTTTATCGTTTCAGTCGATTGTTTGACACTTAGTGGTTTTTGAAAAGGTTTGAAGCTGTTTGAATTTGGTTGACTTTGTTGTCAAACCAATTCAATCGATTGTTTCAAAAATTCAACCGATTGTTTTTTAAAAATCCATAACAGAATTCTATTAAGTTTGGTAAATTTGTTTTAAAATTGAAGTAGCTCCTACTTTAAATGTTTTTAACAAACCTTTGGAGTATAAAAAGGTTATTTTACGCTTCTAAGGAATACACTACAGATTGGAGAATTCAGATTGAGCAAAGTGATTTTAGTTTTCAAAGATTTACTTTAAGCTTTTAGATTTTATCAAGAAGTGGAATAAGATTGTTGTGTAATCTTTTGATTTGATATTGATCAGGTGTAATCCTTCCTCTTTCTCTCTTGTATTTTTGGAATACTTGTGGTGTGTGCAGAATCAGAGGTTGTTCTGAATTCTGTGGTGTTGTTGCCAAAGGAAGTGTGTGTTCTTGAGGAGTTCAAGATCACTTCTTTGGTGTGTGTGGTTTGTAATCTGGTGTTTGATTGCATAATGGATACCCAGTGGTTTCTGGGAACTGGATGTAGCTCTTGGGATAAGAGTGAACCAATATAAATCTATTTGTGTGCTTATCTCTTTCCCTGAACTCTTTAATATTTGTTTTAAGTTGTTTTTATTCACTGCTGATAAAAACAACTGGTTGAATCGCAAAAACAACTGGTTGATTTTCTGAAAATCAACTTAATCAGTTTTGTTTTTTGGTTTCCTTGATTTCTTTCTCTGTCTTTCTTCATTGACTTTCATTAATTGTCACATCACTCTTCATAGGTTCTTTCCTCTAGCTAGACAACACAAAAATGTGAATGGTCACATCACTCCTCCATAATTATTTCACCTCAGGTCACACAGGACAATAATGTGCATCGTCACATCAGTTCTTCATAATTGCTTTTGCTCAGGTCATAAAACATAATATTGTGCATCGTCACATATCACTCCTCCATAATTGCTTTTTCCTTAGGTTGTACAACACAATAAGATGCATAGTCACATCACTCTCTATAGGTTCTTTCCTCAAGCCAGACAACACAATAATGTGAATGATCATATCACTCCTCAATTATTGCTTTTCCTAAAGCCACACAACAAAATAATGTGAATCGTTACATCTTTTCTCCACAGTTGCTTTTTCTCACTAAAGATGCCTCAAAAGATAGATTTCAACAACACCAATGTACCAACATCATCTTCTCTTTTAATGTGCACATGATAATACTTGTAATAAATTTATCATCTAATACACACAATTCATTGCACACGTCATAAACAACCATTTTTATTTCTATCTCAACCATTCTCCAGTTATAAATTCAAGTTTTCACTCACACACCACTTTGAAACTATTTAGCTAACACAAAATATATACAAATTCGTCCTTTTTTCCAAAACTTTTGCTTTCATCTTCAAATAGACCATCTTTGCATAATAGACCATCTTTTACAATTCTGATCTTGTTGTTGCATAACATGATAAAAAAGAGTGGTTAGGGAAAATAAAAGGAAAAAATGTTATTTGGGGATATAATGTTGAAAAGAGTGTTCTTTACGGAAAAAAACTTTTGCATTTATTTGATTAGTTTATGGACAAAAACTCATGTGCATTTGGTGCTTTTGGCTTGAAGGATGGTAAAATGTCTTTACATACAGGTGCATGATTTTTATTCCATTAGAATTGAACATTGTGTATATCTTATGCCTATTCCAAGTGCTTCTCCTTTGCTTACTCTTTCGTTTGGCCAACTCTTATTACAGGTTGCTAATATCTCCTCTTTTGCTATAATATTGATTGACTTAAATTCAGAGTTTATAATAACTAAATAAGTGACTCAAGTTTTCTCCAATTGCATAAGTTATTTTCCTTCATGTTATCATCCACCAAGAATATTAATATGTACAGTTTTAACACACCTTTGTCTTTGAGAATGTTGAGATTCGAATGCTCTTTGCAGACTAACCATTCGTGGAATTCGGATCCACATTGTGTTGAGAACGTATAGCACGAGAACATGAGAACAATATCTCCAAATATTAATTAAATTTCTGAACCCTAATTTTGGCTTCAACATCTCTTGCATATCTATTTCTTGTGGTTTATTAAAAACCTAAGTGCTTTGAACATCTTTATTTTTTTTAAGTTGTAAGCAAGTCAAAATCAAAGTTCAAGCAAAATCTGTCCTAAATTTTAGAAAGACTGTAAATTATTTTCAATATTAAAATGCTACTGAGTTGCAGACTGATAAATAAATTTATGAATCTTGTACAATTTGAACAAGGCCCAAGTAACTTAAAAGTTAAGATAAATTTGATTGTTAATTATTTTATTTTGGGCTATTTTTGTTGTTTGGGCCTTTTTACTCTTTGTCACTCACTGTATATTTGGCCCAGTTATCTTTTTAAGTTGTAAGCAAGTCAAAATCAAAATCAAATTAAGCAAAATTTGTACTAAATTTTAAAAGACTATAAATTGTTTTCAATATTAAAATGCTACTGAGTTACAGACTGATAAATAACATTGATGGGTATTATTCTCTATGTAAATATTCATTTTGAAACAGTGATGGGTATAACCAAATATACGTATTTGAGAAACCATCAAAATAGAGATGTGTAAAAAAGTTAGCCATACTTTTCCCTAATAATACAAGTAATATTTACTGTACTCATTTGTTAATAATATTATTAGAATTATGGTATGTGAATTATAAGACAGCACATGGATGGATGGAAGTACCATGCAGTTACTATGTCTTAGGTTGACAAAACCAAAGAAGATGGAGCTTTATTGAAGGGAAACACTCATTTTTTAAGATTTCCTTTTTCTTAACTTTATAAAAGTTGTACAAAATATATTAGAATTTTATGGATAAAGTATTGGACATAGTAGCATAGAATAATTGGGTTATGTATTTGGGTAAAGTAAAGCAGAATTTTAGGTCTTATATCTTAATAAGTGTCATAATTCAATAATATTTCATACAAAAAGATAGGTACTTATGAACTTTAATTGATAAAATAGTTATAATTCAACCCTAAACCCTAAAGAGAGATGAAGCGATATATTATGAATAAATATGTCACTTAGCCCAAGCCCAATTAAATTAAATAGAAGGCATAACCCTATAAATAGTTGGGAGGAACCAAAGGAATGAAACTCTAAAGGAGGCAACTCTCAAGGAAAAACAGTCTAGATCTTTTTTTTTTGTTGTCCATGCTTGTAATAACCACCATGAGTGACTAATTCTTTTCTTTGCAATTGGGAGTAATATGTTCAAACTCTTATGTAATGAAGTGATATTTATTTATAATATTCAGTTCTTGATTGATGATTAGTATTATCATTTTATTCTCAAAGCTTGAAACTATTTATGATTTTGATCCTTAAATTTGACTGAAGTACTTATAAGCATCTAACCTAAATGATAATGTTTAACATATTTGAATGCTAGAAATAGATTTGAAATGTTAATTGCTTTATAACATCTATTTGTAATGATCAGGGGTGTTTACGAATATGCAAGAAATCGATAGTAAGAGACTCTCTTAATAATTTTGTATGCGAGAAATCGATATGAATGATTTTTATATGTGCATAAATGTCAATCAAAAGGAAATGTTATATGTTTAAAACTACATACGAGTAAGAAGCATTAAAGTCATCCCCAATTTTATTAATTGAAATCTTTGTCAAATTTTCATGCAAACTATTGTCAATATCAAATCAAATCAAATTATTGTACATATTACTATACTCAATGAATGCTACTATTAAAATTTTAAATAATTGTTCCTTGTAGGTTTGATATTCGTCCTTAGGGACAAATTATTACTTTTGACTTGATACACTTGTCGTAAACCTATCTAGGGTTTCAATTGAACTTCCATTGGCCCAAAGGAAATCCTAGGTCGATCTTGGAAGAGCAATTATTAGCGCACGCACCAATGAGCTGAACATGTGAAGAGGAAACACGCATTACACACGGGAAGTGATGGTAGAGCCTCCAGCCATACACAATCACATAATAAGGAGGATAAAGACCTAGAGGTTATTTTAGGATTTACTTATAAATATGGGTCTAATTGGGCTTTTGTTTCTTTTATAGGCCCAATCAAGAAGGAATGTACAAACATATCCAAGAAGACCTCTAAGTCATTAAAACATAAACATAAAGATGATGGAAGAAATCCAAGTCCAAAGTCAAGTCCAAGGCCAAGCCCAAGTTCAACAATTAGAAGATCTGGGCCAACCACAAGAGCTATGGCGAGAAGGATACAAGAGGATTGGGATAATGCTACTGAGGGCAAAGAGACCTTTTCTCTACATGTTACAGATGCCAGAAGCTTAGTGTAGAAGTAGAATTTATTTTTTCTTGTCAAAATTAGAATAGGAAAATATTTGTAATTTTTCTTAGAATTAATTTTGGTACCTAAAACACCAACCTAGGTTAATTTAGGGTTTCCAAAACCTCTAAATTAACCAAGGCCGGTTGGAAAGCCATAGAGGGAGTGAGTTTGCAACGCTAATCACACCCCTCCCATGTGCTCTCACTTAGGCGCCACTTTTGGTGGAAATCTTATTTGAATTTCCCTCCACTTTCATTTGAAATTTCAGCCCTCTAACACTATAAATAAGAGGGCTTGGCTTATGTAATTCTCAAGATTAATGTTGGGGGAAATTGCTTTCAACTTTATGTCAATTGTTCACTCTTGTCTCCTACCTCTAGGATAGACCTTTAGTCTTCACATTCTCCCTAGCTCAAGTGAGATGACCTCACCACTCATTCTCCACACCTAACACTTCACCTTCAAGGTTTCCGCAATTCCTAGGAGTGCCTTGCATGTTTCAATCCATGAATGCTTCCGCCAACCACTTCTAATCTCAAAATCAAGCTCAAGGATAAAGGCACAACTACATCATGAAGGCATGGATAGTGTGACTCACCACATGACAATCTCTCATTGGCTCTTCTAAATCTAGGGTTTTAATTTGATTTCAAATTTTGGCTTTCTTTTGTGCTGACTAGATCACTATAAATAAATCTGCTCAACTCATGTAGTCTTAACTTTGAATTGAGTAATGAATTGATGTCCAAATTTTGAGACACTTATACTTCTCAAAGTTCTCTTTATGTTAACACATCTTTGTATGACTGACCTAGACATTTCTAGAAGTTGGTCTCACTTCTTCTGGACTTTTTTCTCTCACGATTTCACTTCAATCTTCCATTGAAATTTTACTTCTCCATAGCTTCTGCAAGACATCATCCATCTCCATCCAAAGAAAACTCAAACTCAAAAACATGTAACCAAGTTCAAATTTCATCACAAGCTTTCATGGACTTATGCATCTAATTTTATAAATAATTTTCTTATCTGTGTGTCTTTTTTTTATCAGCAACAAAGAATTTTATAAATAAAGAAATAGTAGGGGTGTTTCAATCCTTGTACAAAAAGAAGAAAAAAAAACATAGGATGAAAACAGAAAGACAACAGTGCGGATAATCATCTATTAGAGTCCTATCCCCTCAAAAAACCAACCACAACTAAATTTTCTCATAAACCAAAGTAAACAAGTTATCAAACATTTACAACCAAAACCCACCCAAAAAACAAATTAAAAAAACACCCATAAGAAGAACCTAAACTACATTGTTTCGAATTCTTGATAAAAACTGAATAAGAGCACGATCAGTAGCCACAAAGCAGACCCTATTCAAACATATAAACCTGACAGCATTCAAAAAAAAAAAAGACCAAAGACTAGAAATTGTAGGAAAAAATATAATCTAGGTAACATGACTTGATAAGAGTTAGCTTAAGAGTTGAATACAAGTAATAAGACTTAAAACCCAATTGAAATAAGAAAAAGAGATCTTTGGGAAGAACATTGTTAACTTTACTTCCTTATCTTTGAACCATGTTTATGTTTTTCTCTTTGGTGAATATAAACACTTAAAAACTTTGTAGTGTAAAACAAGTTTAATGAAAAGAAATGTTAGCTTTTTAAAAATATGTCTTGTTGCATAATACACATTGTTGATTATAAATTTATGTATAATAAAATGTCTCATATCATATATAAGTGTGAAGTGTTGTTGGACATTGATTTATGGATTGCATCTTATAGTGGTATGAATTTTTGGAAGAATTTTTTTTGTCAACAAGTCACTTACCCGCAGATTTATTCTGTCGATAATATTAAATAAACAAACATCCATAGATCATAGACATCTGTACTTTACTTAACCATCATTCATATTTATTGATGTCATTTATATGCAATATTATTTACAGATTTTATTTGTAGGTGAAATGCATACGTCAAATATCAATGAATTTTTGTTGTAAATAAAAACTATTGACAAATATTTTCTTTATGTAAATTTTTTATGTTTCGTTTCTGTCAATAATATCAATTTATAAGTGAAATTTAGTCTTTACTGAGAGTTTTTCTGTCTGTTCAAAATTACATTTTCTCTTTGTAGTGGTTTTTCTTATGAAAGTTTTACAGCACATGGTGGTTTCATGCAACCTCATTCAAACAACTTTGTGAGCATCCTCAACATGCTTTTATACTATTATATTTTCTGTTTAAAGAATTTATTTTTTCTATGCTCCATCTTAGCTTTTTTTTTTGTATCCTCCATCTGATACATGTGATATTTATCTTTAAAAAAATATTGTAGGAATCAACATGCCAAATTAAAATTCTTTTATTATTTTCTATAATTTTAAAGATAATTATTTTGATTAAAAAATTTGATGGTTTAACCTCAAAATCTTATTTAAAAGAAGTGAGTCTAGTTCCAACTACACCGGCCATTTATTATAATAATGGTTTCTCTTTTCTAAGAAACATACTTCCAATGACCAAAACGCAGTTGATTTTAATTGCAAGAATATGACTTTCTAAGACCACTTCAAACTCCAACCCTACTTCACCCCTTTTAAATAATTTGAAAATTTGACAAAATTATAAAATTTTATATTAAAACAACTTGCGTCACTCATTTTACATCATACAATGACCACCATCAAACAAGCCTTTTGAGTTTTATTAGCAACTGGTTTTTTTATTATGTAATTACATTATACTAAAAAAATCATTAAATAATAATTAAATTTTAAAAAAACAAATAATTAATTATTATATTAATTAATTAAATATTATTTTAGAGATTAAAGAATTATTTACACTACAAGAAAATTATTGATTAGAAATCAATTTTAGAAACTAAAAATATTTAGTTGTTGTAGTGACCAAATTAGAAACCATTTTGAAGACTAAAAAAATTTTTGATTTCTAAATTACTTTATATTATTGTTAAATGACTTCTAAATTGGTATCTAATTAGCTACCAAGGTTTTTGCTACCAAATTTAGAAACTAAATAATTGGTAATTAAAACATTGGTAGCTAATTAGATACCAATTTAGAAACCATTTAACAATAATATAAACTAATTTAGAAACCAAAAATTTTTTTAGTCTCTAATTTGGTCATTATAGTAACTAATTATTTTTTGTCTCTAAAATTGGTTTCTAATCAATAATTTTTTGTAGTGTGATATATAAAAATAGTTTCCAAATTGATATCTTAATTAGTTATCAAGATTTTGATTACTAATATTTTAGATTTTAAATTAGATTATAAAAGAAAGTAGAGAGTAATTTAAAATATAAAATAGTTAATAGCTAAAAGCTTGATAATTTATTGATTTTAATTTAAAAATTATTTTAAATTTTTTTATTAAAATAATAAAATATACTAATAATTTATTTAATTTATAAAATAATCTTTAAATAGTATCTAATAATTTTTTTAAAATTTTGTTTTATTTAATAATTTTTTAGAAATTAGCTTAACACGATTTTTGAGATAACATTTTCAATTGTTGTTGATTTTGTACATGAGACAAAAAAGTATGTATAAAATATTTCTTTTGAATTTTGTAAAAATAAGTTGGAGATCTTTATTTCTTTATTATATTTATTTTGTGAATAAAAAATGAAACAACCCCTGTATCACTCAACCCCATTTAAATACATCTCCTAAACAATACTATATCCATGAACACAGATGTTTTCTTTTGCCACGTTAAATGTGGCCATTATAATTGAAATAATGAAAACAGTCAATAGAAAATAGTTGACCAGCTCATCCTCCTAGGAATAAAAAAGCTTTGACTTCAGTGCCAACTGCTACAAGGTACAAGAGAAAAACCATTTAAATAGATCAAATAAAAACAAAATAAGTGTTTGTAACTCGTGATTAAGGCATCACAAGTGGGGAAGTTTCTGAATTTTTCTTTACATTCAGTTCATACACGAAACATCCCAACTCTTCATTCCAAAACTTGCCATTTCACAATCATTTTCAAAACCTTCAATGAATAGTTATTACATTTTCTTTTCTATAATTTCTCCCTCTATTAATATATATATAATTAAAAAATAGGTAATTACCAAGTTTATTTGTACATATGTATAAGCCTTAGTTACCAAGTTTATCATAATTAAAAAATAGTTAATTTAGTTTATAATGCTCCATCCTCCCAAATTAATTAATTTAGTATATACAATTTGTCCCAAAACATTTTATATTTACCAACATGTACTTTTCAAACTTTATGGATATGAAAAATATTATAAAATATGTAACATAAATACTTATACGAACACTGATACGAGACATGGACACGAAGATACATTTAATTTCTAAAATGTAGGATATATGATTGAAATCTATATATTATATAATTATACATTATATAAATTGATAATAAAGATTTATGTGTATAAATATATTTCAGTTTTTTTTTAGCATAAAGATATTTTTTATAGCTAGTTCAAAATGATTTGTTCATTATTTTTATAATCATATTAAAAATTTATAATAAGTTTGAGTTTTTAGAAAAATAATATATATCTCTTTTTTAAAATTGTGTTAGAATCATATTAGAATTGTCAGGAATTTAACAAAATATTTTTTAAATTAGACACTTCACTGATATACATGTCCTACAAGTGTCATACGAGTGTCGATATCTGACACGTGTGCTCGACACGAACACGTCAATTAAGAAGAGTGTCAAAGTTTCATAGATTATTACTATATTAGTTATTTTTTCTTGAGTTATGCTATATAAATTATTTCAATATTAATGAATGATGAGAATAAATGTAATGTATTGAAGGAATGAGGCTATTTTAATAAATTTATATTAAAAAACATTTATTCGTTGTTATCTTTAATAAACATTGAAATGCAGATGATTTGAATTGATGAGAGTAATAAAGTTGTCTTAAACTTTTTTTTTCAGAATTATCTTTGTCATTTTAATAATTTTTTTTATCTTTTAAATGTTATCTACATACTCTCACTCATTAATTAAAGAAGATGAGTCTAATAATAATTAATATAAAAAATATTATAAATGTTCTTCATTAAAAAAAACTTAAATGCTGCATGCTTAATAAATTGGGTATGTTCTGGTGTTATCCTTGCCCCCACGTATAATGATATCAAAATTTCAAACTTTGACATAATCAACAAGACATCACAAGTGAACAGAAATTCTTTTTTTATAATAATATTCTTCGACAGTTACTGTTTTTATATGTAGAAATATCCGATAATATAAATGAATTATCACATATTTATTAATTATAATTTATTTAAAATATTAAAAATATTATCAAATTTTTAATATGTAATAAATATTAAACGAAATATATGTTAATAAAAAAGAAATTGCTATATCAAAATATATTTTTAAATTAAATTTTAAATATAAATGTACTTAAATGATAGATGTTTGATTACGGATTCAGGAGTCCTGCCAACAAATAAAAATGTACAAAAATAGATTAAAACAAGTTATTTCATAGGTTTTTTTAAATACTTAACCTGGGTTGCATAAAAGTTTAACTTCATATAAGCCTACTTAAAAAATTATTGTTATAAAATCTCTAAAATTGGTAAAATTATTGTTTTATTAGTCTAAATATGTTAATTAATAGTTATAATTATAAAGGTAATCATGTAAATAATTTTTAAAAAAAAGTACAAACCGACAATTTTTTAAAATTTATTTTACAATATAATCTTCAGATGAAGCGTAAATATATTCTTTAACACTCTCTAAGTTTAGTTTTTTTTATCTAAGTCAACATGCATAATAATCTAAACAAAACAAATTATAATTTTAATATATTGTAAGAGTTTAATATAATGAAAATATATAAAATTATTTTTGTATTTATTTAAATAGGTCATTTTGTTCAACATAAAAAAGAACAAAATTGAGTGCCCTAAATTTTGATGTAGTTAACTAAGTTGTAAATCACTAAAAGCAGTCTAACGCAATTGTGACATTCACAACAAATATTTTAGTTCAGCTTACAATAGACCAAAAGTAAAATAAATAAATTAAGAACGCAATTAATATCTTATTTTCAAAATTTGAATAATTCTTCCTCCTTAATCATAGCCTAATTAAATTATGTAAAAGTAAAATTTACATTTATTTAAATAATATAATTTGTTTTTTATGGGACTGAGAGAACTATTATTTCCTTCCTTAATCCGTTAGTTATCTTTCTTTTTTCTACATTTCACAAAACAACTCTCTTCACTTGAATTATTTTCCTTTCACTAGTCTTCACTCTTTCGCAAGCTCTCGATTGGAATGGTGTGCCACTCTAGTAAAATCTCAGTATTAGGTGCTCGATATAATTCATGCGTGACGATGTATCTTTTTCTCGAGACTTATGACTATTTATATGATTATCATTGACTCATTATTGTTGGATCAAATTAACATTTTCGATCATAATTAAAGACGCATTAATTAATACTTAATTACTGTTTTAGGCTTGCTAATTTTTGGTTGAGTTTAATAATTTAATTATGTTGATCGGTACTGATAGTGATCGTGTACAAAGACCTCTAACCTTTATCTGTACCAACTAAATATATAATTTAATAATATTTTAAAGCAATGTAATATTCCTTAACTTTATACATAAATAACATAATAAGTTACACTAATACTGATAAAAAAATGAATTTTAATCTAACACATATAAAATAAGGTACATATTTAGTTGATACGTGAGTTTCCAAAAGAAAATGCAAAGAACCAATATAAAAGTCTTCTTAAATTAAATAAACAGGGTTAAGCAAGAAAAAAAAATGTACAATTATCTTTTAGAGTATTATTTATAAATGTTTACAAAAAATTATGCATAATTTAAGACAAAAATGATATATATTTATATAAAAAAAAATGGGACCATTACAATAAGCAATAATATCCGCGAGTTATGCGGGTTATCGGAGTATACACCGGGTTAGAAAAAGGGTCGGATTAGGACCGGCTCAACCCGGAATCGCTATTCGGATCCGATGCCTTTGTCTCAGCTCCATTGGTTAACCCCAAGAGAACAGCGTCCGACATGGCACCCGTGTTGGGTATCAAAAGGTCGTAGTCGTTTTCAGACAGCGCGTCAGGGTCAACTTCCATCTCCAGGAAATCGGGTTCGCCGGCGGCGACCATTTCCTCGTTTTCCGGTGTGCCAGACCTCAACGACGTGGTAGAAAACTCAGAAGTCGATGAACACGCGTTTTCTATTTTGATACAAGAAACAGCTTCATGGGTTTCGGGTAAACTGGTCGGAGATGGCTTGGTTCGGGTGCTGCCGGCGAGGGAGTTCCGGTGGACGGGTTTGGCGTGTTTGTGGTCGCCGGTGTAGGTGACGATGAACGTGTTGGGTTCAGTGGTGCTCCGCTCCACTTGCTTTCTCGCAGCACAGCCTTTGCAGCTACTGCACCTGTAATAGTTCCTATAAGAAATAAAAATTCTTAGACGAGTTTCATTTCATGTGTTGAGAATGGGATTCGAAGTATAATGTTGAGAATATATTACTGTGAGCTGATGAGAGAATGTTTCATACATGTACATGTATGTGTTTGATTATTTGCTTACCTTGGATGTGGAGAGCCTTTGATTGGTTTTTGACCATATTTTCGCCATGCCCATGAATCTGCTGAGAGGTTGTCTGCGGTTACATGACACACCATTTTCTTCTGTTGGGTTTTTCTGTAGAAAAAAAATGGAAAATGGATGTAAGACGTGGTGGGTTTGTTATTGGGAATTGAAATGATTTACCTCTTTCTTGATCTGGGTGTTTGTGGTTGTGTGGTTGGTGAAAGGATGGGACTTGTTTGGGGTGCTTGAAGTTGTGGCTGGTTTTGCTTTTGTTGCTGTTGTTCTGGGGTTTGGGGTTGATGTTGTTGTTGGTGGTGAGGATGGTGATGGTGGTGGTGTTGGAATATGTCAAAACCAGTGGTGGAGGGTGCTCCAATGGAGGTGTGATTTGTGGGAGCAGGAACTAGATGATGGTGATGACCTTGTTGTATATGCTGTTGTCCAATGAATCCCGCAGCGTCAGAAAAAGTGGAATTGGGATTGATGCCAATGCCACTAGTGATAGTGCTAGAAATGGTGGTGTGGGTGGGGTTGAAGTTTATTAGCAACTGGTGAAGCTCTTGAAAATCATTGGTTGTTGGCTGCACAAGATTGGGAAAAGAGAATGAGCCATTGTCTTGGCTCACATCCAAGCAAGAGGTAGCGTTTGGAGAGAAAGGAGTGGTGGAGGAAGTTATGGTGGGTGGGTTTTCTGTGTTTGTGGTGGCAGTAAAGGTGGCAGCTTTACAACTTCGAACGATAGCAAAGAGATCCCAATCCTCATGAGTCATTTTTGAGACAAGAATTGGTTGTGGGTGTGCCTAGAAATCCTCACAGAACAAATCTCAGTTGTGTTTGGTGCTCTTGTTTGTGTTGTACCCAGTGGAGACAACAGCTGGTAGAGGGCATAGGAGAAATTTGGAGGCACAAAGAATGGCGCTGACTTTTTGAATGAACCAAAAATTTTGTTTATGAGAAGAGAGAGAGAGAGTATGGTGTGGTGGAGCACTGACCCAGTTGAGTAATTGTTAATTATTTATACAATGGATTCTATAAGGAAAGGATAAAGATGAAAAGTAGATCTGAAAGTGAGACTGTTTTGTTATTGCTTTTTTAATTCCCTCATGGATTTAGTTTTTGTTTTTGTTTCTCAAGGCTTTTTGATTGACTTTGGTATAATGTCAAAAGGGGACCCAACCAAATGTGGGAGCAACCTAAGGAAGATGCTTCCTTCGTTAGATGCCTATGTTTATTGTCTCTGTTAGCCCTACCACTAATCACATTTTCTTCAACCAATTCTTATATACATTTAGTATTTCATATTTGTATATGCTAACTAAAAACACAAGTCATTATCTCTTTTAATTTACCCATTCTCCTTTTTAATATTTATTATCTATATATTTTTATAAAACCATAATATACTCATAACTCATTTTTTTTCTACAGTCACCCTATAACTTTCAATAATATTATTTTAATTATTTTTTATATTATTTAACTATAAATTTATCTTTTATTATATATTTTTTTGTTAAAACTTTCAGTGTATAAAGTATTTGGGTTATCAAATTATAATTTTTCATTTTCATAATGAGTATGTACAGGGAAAATGTTTGATGCATACCCAAAATATATATTTATCTTTATCTAGCCTCAGTTACACTTAGAGAAAGGAGAAATAAAAAATAATAATAATAAATTTATAACATATATGATATGATAAGATACAACAACTAAAAAAAAGATATATAATAGATTCTTTAAGAAAGAGTGTATATATATGGAAAATATCCTTTTAACACTCACTATTTCTATATGTATTATTGTCATATTTATATGGATAAGGTGTTAAGTTTGTGTGTATTTAAGAAAAATTATGTGTCTTTACCTTACTATAAGTGTGTGGAAGTATAGCAGTGATTTGAAAATTGCAGAACCAACGATGCTATGTTTTTTGTGCATGGTTGCCCTAAAAAATGGGTCTCAAAGTACTCTACCCTCTATGTTGTGTGTTTAATAAGCTTTTTAATTTCCTTCTTCTGATTAATATAAAGAATTGAATATATTTTTTTCTTCAAATATGTTTAGATTTTTCTATTGGTTTTAATAAAAAAATTGTCTTTTGATTTCTGATTTCTTTTGTATTTCATTTCTTATTCAACTCATTATGTTGACTTGACATGTCATTGTTCTATGAAAAGCATACCATAAAAATTTTCAGAGACAACGAAAAATGAAAATATTTCGCAAAACGAAATCAGAAGTATTTCAATCAAAAGGCTCTTTAACAGAGTCAAAAAATTTCAAAGAGAAAACATAAATTTTAGATGTAAAAGAGTAAGAAATTTTATTAGAAATCAAAAGAAAAAATTGAACATATTTAAGCATTATATAAACATAAATTTTATCGTATTAGATTCGAAGAAAATATAATATTAAGGATTCTATGCTTTCAAGTAGGATTAAATTAATTTTGAATTGAGTGTAATAAACAATTATATTTAAATTAGCTTGGTTTCATATTTTACAATAAAACAAGTGTTAAAATTATTTGAATTATTATCAGACAATTACAGCTGTGTTTACGTGTTCAATGACTTGTGAGGTAGAGGTAGTAGTTTGAATTAATACCCTTTCTAGTTTTATTTTATCAACCTATAAGTTGTCACCCAATAATATAATAGAATATAATAATAATAATTATTATTGATTTGTATGGTAGAGAAAATGTTTAGAAAGTTTTGAATGTGTGAACCAAATTGAATTTAGGTGAGTATATTTTGATTTGTATGTAAGAGAAAATGTTTAGAAAGTAAAAAAAAAAATCCTTCTTAGTCTAATTTCGAAAGAAAAATAGAATTTAATAATTGATTTTGATATTAACTTGTCATGTTATTATCAAGTGGAGTATGAGATGAAGTACACAATTGGGAGGCTCTTAAGCAGGACATCTTAGATGCACTACACTTCTTTCAAGACTTTGGATGTATGCCAAAGGGGAGTAATGCATAGTTCATAGCACTTGTGTCCAAAGTGAAGGATCCATCAATGTTAGATCAATACATACCCATATTTCTTGTGGGTTCTATCTATAAAATTATATCCAAAGTGTTGTCCTGTCTATCAAGAAAGTGCTACCCTCGGTCATTGATGAATGTCAATCAGTCTTTCTGAAGGAAAGAGGGTTATTTGATAGTGTATTAGTGGCTAATGAGGTCATTGAGGAGCTAAGGAGGTGTGGTAGGAGAGGTTTGTGTCTGAAAATCGACTATGAGAAGGCGTACGATTCAGTGAGTTGGGCTTTCTTATTTGATATATTGCAGAGGTTGGGTTTCCATAGGAAATAGATCTTGTGGATTAGAGGTTGTTTGGAATCTACAACAGTATCAGTCTTGGTTAACGGAAGTCCTACTTCGGAGTTCAAAGTCTCGAGAGGGCTGAGACAAGGAGACCCCCTAGCACCTTTCTTGTTTATTGTGGTTGCTGAAGGGTTAACTGGGCCTGTTAGGCAGGCACTTAGAGCCAATATGCTTCTAGGAATCAAGGTGGGTAGGAAGGAGGTCGAGGCCAGTGTTCTACAATTCGCTAATGATACGCTCTTCCTATGTGAAGACTCGTACTCTAATGTATTCACTATAAAAGCAATACTCAGATGCTATGAATTGGCCTCGGGATTGAAGATCAACTTTCATAAGTCAAAGCTTGCAGGAATCAATGTTGGAATTCAGAACCTTGAGGTTTATGCAAAGAGCTTACATTGTACTCTAATGAGGGCACCCTTTAAATACTTGGGGCTGGAAATATGAGGAAATCCCAGGAAAAAAAACTATTGGGAGCCGATTATAGAAAAGCTTAACACAAAGCTTAATGCTTGGAAGGGCAGATTTTTGTCTATGGCTGGCAGAATATGCCTCATTAAATCGGTTTTTACATCTCTACCGTTATATTATCTTTCCTTCTTCAAGGCGCCTGAAATGGTATGTGATAGAATTGTCAGTATTCAGAGAAGATTCATGTGGGGCTGGGGAAGGGAGAATAGGTCGATATCGTGGATGAGCTGGGAGAAAATATGCAGTCCTGTGGAGGAGGGAGGGCTGGGAGTTAAAGATGTCAGGAAGTTCAATGTTGCTCATTTAGCGAAGTGGAAATGGAGGCTTATGAGTGAAGAAAAGGGAGTGTGGAAAGACATCATGTTGTCTAAGTACGGTATGGACTTAGAACAAAGTCGTAGAAATGAGAAGAAAGACTCCTGGTGGTGGAGAGACCTAGGTAAGAGTTGTGGTGAGAGAGAAGAAGTAAGCTAGTTTCGTAGTGTAATTGGTTGGAAGGTGGGAAGTGGGGATAAGGTGAGATTTTGGGAGGATGCATGGGATGGCAATAGGTCTCTACGAGATACTTTCCTTAGGCTCTTTTCATTATCATTGAATCAGGGATCAAAGGTGGCCGAGGTAGGCATGTGGGAGGATGCTGAGTGGACTTGGATGCTAGGATGGAGAAGGCCTAGATTCCAGTGGGAGACTGAACTGATAGATGAGTTGCTAAGAGTGTTAGCTAGGTTCAAACTGAGTAGGGATGCTATGGATACCCTGATATGGGAAAGGGATGTGTCTAACGCGTTTTCAATGAAAGCAGTGTACGAATGCCTCACTAACTCTATAAGAGGCACTCCAAATACTGTATTTAAGTTACTTTGGCAGGTTAAAGCATCCCCTAATGTGCTGGTAATAGCGTGGAGGACCCTCCTTGATAGACTTCCAACTAAAACAAACTTACTGAGAAGAGGGGTGATGGTTAATCATCTACCATGTGCATTGTGTGGAGGTGGGATTGAAACAGCACAAAACACCTATTTTTGGAGTGTATAGTAGCTTAACATGTTTGAAATCGGTGTTTTAGTTGGATCAGAATTGCTTTTCTCCAACATAGAGAATTGATATATCACTTTGAGCAATTCTACTCTATCCTTTTCAATCACAATCAGAGATGATGTGGAATGTGGGTGGCAGTTGTGAGGTGCTTATGGGAGTAGCGGAATCTTATAATATTCAAACAAGGGGTAGTGGATGATGATGAAATATTTCACTTGGCACAAACAAAGCATGGTTGTGGATGAAATATAGGCTACGAGCTTTTAACTACTCTCTAGGGGAGTGGCATCTAAACCCAGTTCAGCGTATAAAATGCTAACTTTACCCTCCTTGAAGGGGAGTTAGAGAGTATGTGAAGGGAAACACTGTCCTACCTAGGAGAGTTATAAGTAAGGATTAGCCAGCCTAAAAAATGGATTAAGTAAAGTTGTCCGCCTAATAATGTTGTTGTACAGTGGAGTAGGCGACTGCAATGTCAGGACGAATCATTTTTGGGAGGTTGTTGTCATCTAAAACAGCAGCATAATTTCTCTATGGGTGGGCGTGACTCAGGGGCTGATAAGGCACAGGAGGTCAGGTTAGAAGTAATAGGTGGAGGCAACAGTGATGGGCGGACGCATATGCCATAGGATGCCTAATGGGTTATAGCAGGGGTATTCAAGGCAGAGTGAAAGGTGAAAGGGAGGTAGAATGGGAGTTATGTGTTAAGCTACGTGATGGGTGGAGTTAGTTTGGAGGGGAGGTACCTAAAGTTGAGAAGTGGTACCTAAAGCTGATGGGCGGTAAAGAAAATGTATGCTCTGCTGTAAACCAAAAGGAATACAGGGTAGGACTAGGAGGGCCCTCCACCTAATGAAATTTTGGTGTTAGTGTGCGGTTTGGTGTTGATCAGGGAGCAATGGGGTTGATCGTGAGGGAGAGGTGGTTTGCTAGGCATGGAAGGAATGGCAGGCACGTGAATGGTGGTATGCAGCTAACCAAAGTTGCATAGTTGTGGAACTGGAACCGGTGCACATATGTGTGGGACCAACAATTGTGTTTCTACAATCAAGAGGTGGTTTTTTTTTTTCTGTTTTTGTTGTAGCCAAGGTGTGGTGTTAGAGGTAAGTACGATGGTGTAGTGTTGATATGGTAAGCTAGGATGAATTGGTGTGCTGGGGTGAATTCTGTTTGTAGCCAAAATGATTGGTGGTGCTAGAATGGTGCCTTCTGTTACAGTTGAGTGCATTAAGCTAGCTATCTTTGGGCTGCACAGGTTTTGATTTATAGTGCCCAGTGGCTATGTGGGTCTGCTGTGGTAGCATATGGTGCAGTACAACTTTTTTGTAGATGCTCAGCTTGTCTAAGCTACAAACGGTGTGTACAAGAATGTAACAACGATGACTTGACTCTATGTCGTCTACCCTTTAGTTTGTATTTTTTTTGGTTTGTATCTTAGTTGTCTTAACTTTGTATAAGGGTTGAGACACCCCTGAAGTGTCCCATTTAATTCATTAATTCATTGTTGATTAAAAGAAAAAAAAAGTGGAGTATTAGATAGACTTGAAATTATATTAGTGTATTTTAAATATTTTAGAAAGTGTAATGTTTTGTCTTGTCATTGAGTCAGATCATTTAACTAAAAATATAATTTGGCTCAAGGACAACTTGTACTAAGCAATATTAATTATATAGAGAAAAATAAAATAAAAATTATGCTAATTTTTTTTATCAATAAAGAATGAAATGAAATATTTTAAGGATTTCGTAACTCGAATAATATAAAAAATGTTGGAATTATCGTTTACTCTATTAATCTATCTCTCACAAAAAAATTATTCTTCACCCTAGTGATCTACATAAAAAAAAAAAACCAAGAATTCAACCTCTTTCATACAAAAAAGTAATTACATTCGTGTAAGTAAAAGTAAGGACCGAAGACATTCGTGTAGTATATTGATGTTAGTTAATCTATAATAGTTTATTAATGTAAAGGAAATATTCTTACTTTAGATATTATTTAAATCACATAAATTAAAAAATTAAGTATGTGAAAGACTAAATATGTTTTTGTACTATTCTTTATGAAAATTTTGTATTTACTTATCTATTATAACTTGACATTGAATCTACAACACACATTTTTATGTTAAGGATTAAACATCTTGAAAGTGAGATTATATAATTATAGATAAATAGTTGATGATACAATAAACTTAACAAATTTTATTAGAATACTAATACCACATTAAACTTTAGGAAAGAAAAAAACAATGAGATAAAAGTATGTGTTCTTGAGACAATACAAACATTTTATTTATATTGAAAAAAAAATCAATAAAATAAACAGAAAAAATTTGATATCTCTAATAACAAAAATATAATACACAAATAAATAAACAAGTTATAATAATACATATATAATCTAAATGTTTTTTATTATATAGGATTATATTTAACAATAATAATAAATATAATGATTTTGTATAATAATATATGATAACTTATTAGAAGTATTGTTATAAATTTATGTGTATTTAGGTTAAAAATGAATTTAAGATAGATTATCCTTATTAGTAAATTTTTTTAGGTTTCGTTGATTGTATAATTATATATACATATTCAACTTAAGATTGGTATAGATAAATGCATTCACTCACCTGTAAAATTTTAGATATTAATTGGGACGTTGTTTTAAAGTTATGTACTAAGTACATTCAAACCAGGCACATTGTATTGTGTTTCTAGTTTCATGAATAAAAAAATAGTAAACTATGTAACTTTCTTCGTTAATATATGTGTCACTTTTGTTATGATAATAAAAATATTAAAATTAATAGTTATTGAAATAAAAAAAGTGTTACTAAAATTTAAACTAAAATTATTAAAAAAAACATAAAAAACCGTAGTAAAATACATTATTTATTAATTTTTATCATTGTATGAATAGTTTTTTCTTACCAATATTAAGATTAATTGAGTTTAAAAGAGTAAAAATAATAAAAAGACGTAAAAAATATTACAAAACATAAATAATAAAATTATAAGCAGATATGTACTCAGAAGAAAACAGTGATCAATATTGACCTTTATTAATGGTATATAAAAAAATATAATACGAATTTCATCAAAATAGTTTTACATCACAATTAATTATAAACAGTTGATCCTTCCACGTGTTTCATCATATTTTGTGGGTTCCACTGATACAAGAATAAATAAAATAAAATAAAAGATAAATATTTTATATATTTCTTTTTAAAATCTACAAATGTTTGATTTCAATTAGAGATGACAATGCGGGGTGGACCATGTAGGTCGGTCTGCTGTCCGCTATCAAAAAGTGTGGAGCGAACTCACTAATCTAATCCATTAACTTACTTTAGTGCGTCATGCGTAATCTGTAGCCAGCGCGGACCAACAGTAAGGCGGGGCGGGTTGGCCCATTGGACATAAATAAAAAATTATTATTTTATTTTTTTGTAAAATAAATTCATACCTCATTCACCTATTATTGCAGTATGACCTTTATTTTATTTAAAAAATAAATAAATTTAATGTACTAAAAAAAGGAATGTTTTATTTTAATCATCTAAAATAGTTAGTATTAAGAGTGATATGAGATTTAGTTTTAAGTAAAGTTATATTTAAAATTTGTTAATAAAAAAATATAAAAAAGAGATTTCAATAGGATAGTTAAAAAATTAGTCATTTTCATTAAAATATTTTGTAGCAAAACTTTGAAAAAGTACTTTTATACATTTACGTACATATATAAGAAAAAATAGATGCAAAGAAAAATTTTAATTATTTTTAATCAAGTTTTCTAACAAACCTCATACTTGAATTTATATTTATATCTTAATTAAATGAATTGAAACACGGATAAAATTTTAATTTTTCAGTAGTAGAAATAAGTCTTTTTTATAATTAATGAAATTTTATTTTTTTTAAAAAAAACATTTTTTTTATGCAGATTGACCCGCAAGCATGCGGGTTACTTCTTATATGGGACGGACCAGTAAAATGAACCTGCACTTCTTGCGTGGGGCGAGCCAACCCAACCTGCATTTTGGGAAGCAAAGGCAAGGTAGGTCTATACGGGGTGGAACAACCCACATTATCACCTCTAATTTCAACTTAAGATTTATTTAAACAAATTTTTATAAAAATTTAAAACAAAATAGAAATAAAATAAAATAAGTTTTTTTAGGAATTAAAATTATCTTATATATAAATTAATTTTATAGAAATTCCTCATATATTTTCTCCAATTTTTTATATTGTAATTTGTGTATAAATTAATTTTACTTAGAAAAATTATTTATTTACTCAAATTCTCTGTAGAAGTTTGTTCAAGTATGTTGTTATTGTTGGATGAAGAATGTGGGAGACTCGATAGCCCTTGGATCGAGAACTATAGTCAAAACAAATTATTAATAAATATAAGTAATTATTTTTATTTTTATTTTAAATTTTCTGTGGGATAGTCTTTAACTTTAGTGGTGCTGATCACCTTGTTCACAAAACTTCAACTTGATTATAAAATAGTTATTTTGTGAAAGAATATTAATCAATATCCGATTATAATTTGGTGTTAGCAGCCCCACTTGGAGTTTGGTAATAATATTTTGCTAAGTGCTTTAATTATCCAGAACACAGGTTACTATTAATGATTATTTTTTCGCCAAACAAATTGTTTTGCTTAAACAAACAAATTCTTAATAAAGATTGGTTCAATTGATAAAAATGATATTTATATTTTATAAATGGTAGAAATTAAATTTTATCACCAATGAACATTCTTGATGAATAATTTATTATTATGAATTATTCTTTTGTTGATAATTAATTTTGTGACTCATTTTCTACTTTTGTTTTTCTCATATCTCATTTATTTTAAAATCTGATCACACTAGAAAGTTGAGTGTAATACCCTAAAATACATCTAACTATTAGAATACAAGTTCACATGTTTCTTATACAAGCTTAGAGGTTTTTAAAACATTCCTAATACATGATTGGACTTATAGAAATACAAATATTTATAATTCATCGTTCAGAACAAGACTCTAAAGCAGGCTCTCCTGCACCTATATGATCATCTGCTCGTGTACATAGTACAGTCATCACAGTTCAAACACAACAAGAAAAGCAAGGATAAGCTAGTGAAAATAAAATTTTCTAATATACACAATTCAATCAAAAGAGCAAACCAAATTACACGGATCAATTTTTCAATCACAACCATTGGATTTCATTTCAATTCATAGTACTTTGATTTCATTTCAATCAAATTGACTACACATGAATCCATCGTCTTCCGGAAGTATGTCCCTACCAAAGACTAACATCTAATCCATACATCATCAAAGTAAGTTCAAACATCTAATACCGAGTGTCTACAGCAGGACCCGATGTATATGAATTCCCTCATTAGCTTCTCACTACCTGATGTCTTAGTCTACATGACTTAGATCATTAGTAAAACTAGAGGATCTCTATTAAACATAGACTTTTCATACTTAATGTACCATCATTCAATAACTCATACATTATCCCAAATGTATGACATCAAATTCATACAACTTTCATCATTCATATATAATACATAACATTCAATCACATAACATTAAAAAACCTTTCCTACATCAAAAATAATATTTAACTTCCAAACTATCAAAATCTAATGTTTATACATGTTCACACAATATAAAATCAAACAATTTTATCAAATAACATCCTTGCGAGAGAAATTGAAACTTGGGACCACGTCCCTTCCACATTCAAATCTTCTACCTAGGACACATTAAGATCTTCTAGCCTAGGGTACTATTGAAAGTGAAAGTTAGCTTCCCTTACCTGAAATTCCTTCTTTTGATGGAAATTCTACCTCAAACAGGGGAATCACTCCAAAATTTAGGAACCTAGAGCAAGTTATCCAAAGATTAGCAAATTTTAGTATGAGCTTAATCAAGTTGAAAGAAACATTTTTCTCAATTGGCCCCACTAAGATTGATGACTAAATCATAAAGAAAAACAGAGAATAAGGGTCTTTAGAGTAAATATGAGCTTACTCTGTTTGACAATCTGATCGGGTAGAAATGTACCCCGACTTCTCAGCTACAACATGGCATGATCAGATTTTGGAATAGACGAGGTATGAGAGAGAAAATGAAGAGAGAAGGGAGAGAATTGTTATCAATCTTGGTGAAGTTAGTTGAGAAAAGTGAACATCTTGACTTGATTAATCTTATACTAAAACTTGACTATGTTTGGATAACTTGTTATAGGTCTCGACATTTTTAGGGATTCTTTTGCTTGAGCTAGAACTTCACATGGAATAAGGAATTACTGGTAAGGGAAGTTAAGGATATTTTTGGTAGAACCTTAGCACAATTAATCTAGACTATAAAATGATGTGGTTTCCTTTATTGATGTTCAATGTGAGGTTGTGTGTTGTTGAACATATTCTTAATATTTGAGTTTGAAATGAGATTTGTGTAGTTGAATGAATGAAATTTGTTGTGTGTTATCATTTTTGTGTTAAATGACTGCATTTTGAATTGGTTTTGGGATACAACTTTAAAAAGGATTTATACTATTTATATCCTTGCATTCAACTTGTTTTCAATCTTGTTTTGCTTAAATGAAGAAATTCTCGCTCAAGAAAAAACAACACCAAAAATCAACTCTCTCGGCCAAATTTTCGCTCAAGTGAGCTCATTCTTGCTCAAGCTAAAATATTATCGCTCAAGCTAAAAAGAACTCATTTCTTTCTTTTCTTCTTGTTTCTTCAATGAATTGGATTATGTATGAATGCTTTTATAGATGTAAAGTGAATATTAATTTGTATATTCAATTGATTTGTGAAATTTTTAAATGATGTGTATTGTATGAAAATGGTTACTAAGAAAGATGAAATTCATATGAAATGGAGGTCATACATTTTATTGTGTATTAATTATTGACACATATGTTGTAACGAGATCTCATTGCTTCATTGATAATCTAAGTCACATAGACTAAGATATCAGGTGATGAGAATCTGATTGAGGAGTTCATACACATCGTATCACCTGTAGTTACACGACTTGAGTTGTATTGAACTTACCTTTATGTCATAATTTTTGTATTCGCATTTAAATCTAAGTATTGGATTGAATCAGATATTAATTCAATGATTCATCATTAATGCATGCTCCCAAGGGAAGTTGATAATTAGATTATCACTCAAATAAATAGGAATGAGTCTATTTTATTTTTAGAATAGTTGCATAGGAACATTTGTGGTCCAATCCACCCACCATGTTGATCATTTAGATATTTTATGGTTTTAAATTATGCATTAACTAGATTGTCACATGTTTATCTTTATCAACTTGAAATCAAGATTTTGCGAGAAGTTATTAGTTGAATTAATCAAGTTAGGAGCTTATTTTTCAAATTATCCAATTAATAAATTCATCTTAATAATTTTAGTAAATTTACATCTTGTATTTTTAATGAGTATTATATATTTCTTAGAATTGAGGTTGAATATCTAGTAGTATATGTTCATACTCAAAATGGAGTTGGAGAATCTCTTATAAAACATATAAAGTTGATTGCAAAATCATTACTTATAAGGACAAATATTTCAATGATAATGTGGAATATGCAATTATGCATGTTGTAGTATTAATTCACATCAAGCCAACAAATTATCATGAATATTCTTGTTTGAAATTGGTTTTTCATCCACAACCAAAGGTGTGTTATATATATTCTAATTGCGCAAATAAAAAAGGACTATGACGGGTCTTCAAAGATAATTGGGGCTATATGTTAAATATGAATCTCCAAAAATATCTTGAACCATCAAATGGATATTTATTTATGGCTTATTGTCATTTTGATGAATAAATTTTTCCAAAATTAAGGGAAAGGAAAAAAAAAACAACTGAAAAAGAATATTAGTTAGAATGAATCATAATTATTTCATCTTGATCCTCATTTAAAAGAATGTGAACTAAAGTTTCAAAAGAAAATCCATTTGTAAAAATTAGTAAACAAATGAACACATGTATTTAATAACATAAATGAGTAAGTAAGCCAGACATAATTGTTAACGCTTGAGTTAGAATTGACGTCCTTATTAGACAATGTAATATAGCAAATGAGTCTAAAACATACTTGAAATATGACAGATCAATTAGTTCCAATGATAAAAATCTTCGAATTAGAAAAAGAGCCAAAAAAAAAAATGTCCAATTCTGGAGACGAAAATCCTAAAAGATCTATTTGAGGAGGTGAAAATATCATAAGATTCCTGTGTGACATAATTAATTATTCTATTCTAAAAGAACCTTTAGTAAATGAAATTGTTGAAAATGATGAGATCTCTTATGTCATGAATAAGATAATATGGACATGAAATGAAGTAAATGTCAATAATGTTTTTGCATACAATGAAACGATGAATGTCATGAATGACATTGTGGATCTGATTGTCAACAAAAACATTTATTGGTAAAAATGGAAAGATTCAATTGAAGCATAATTAGATTGACTTAATAAGCAAAAAGTTTTTTGGACCTATAGTCTAAACATCTAAAGGTGTAAAACCAATTGGGTACATGACTTTTGGATAAAAAAAATGACAATGCTGAAATTGTTAGATAAAAAATTCAATTACTTGTTCAAGGTTTTTCACAAAGACTTGATATAGATTTTGAAGAAACATACTCACCTATATTGAATGCAACTGCGTTTTAATATTTAATAAATTTGGTTGCAAAAGAAGGTATAAATTTACACATGATGGATGTTGTTACAACCCATTGATTTTCTTTAAAATGATAGTTATATGAATCACCTGAAGATTTAATTTGTCAAATAATGCAAATTCTAGAAAGGATTATTCTATCAAATTGAACAAATACTTTTATGAATTAAAGAAATCGAGACACATGTGGCCTAATCATCTTGATAAGTATTTTTTAAAAGAAGGATATAAAAGATATTTTTTTTCTCCTTCTATTTATATGAAAAGATCACTTGCTAACTATACTTGACCTGATATAACATTCACTATACATTTATTGATAATATCTAGTTTTTCACCTACAAGAAGTCATTGAATTTTATAAAAAATATATTTTGATATCTTACGAATATTATAAATATGAGCTTACTTTAGTTAAATGTTTCAAAATTAGATTTAACAGCTTATGTTATTATTTTTCAAAATCTTCATAATAGTCTATCATAAATATGATATTTGTTCATAAGTAGTGACACTACGATTTCATGATGATTTGTGAAACAAACCATAACCGCAACATAGTCTAATCATCCAAAAACTTTAACATTACATGAGTCAAGCTGCTAATGTGTTTGGTTAATATCTTATTCAACATGAGAAACTTGTGGTCTATCCTTAGTATTAAAGGAAAAGAAAGAATAGGATAAATCCCTTGTGTATATTGAACACATAGGGTTATGTTTATATAAGAAAAATAAACATATGGACTAAGCCCATTACATAAATATGAAATATAAAACAATAACTATAATATCTCATAATATCTAATAATATCTAATAATATCTAACACTCCCCCTCAAGCTGGTGCATATAGATCATATGTACCCAGCTTGTTACAAATGTAATCAATCCTAGGCCCTCGTAAGGATTTAGTAAAAATATCTGCTAATTGATTATTTGAATTAACAAACTCAGTCTTGATATCTCCCGATATAATCTTTTCTCGAATGAAATGACAATCAATCTCAATACGTTTGGTCCTTTCATGAAAAACTAGATTTGAGCTAATATGAAGAGCAGCCTGATTATCACATATAAGTGTCATTTGAGGGACCTCTCCAAATTGCAATTCTTTAAGTAACTGTTTAAGCCAAATAAGCTCACAAGTAGCTGAGGCCATAGCTCTATATTCTGCCTCTGCACTAGATCTGGCCACAACACTTTGTTTCTTGCTTTTCCAAGAGATCAAGTTATCACCAATGGAGACACAATAACCAGAAGTTGATCTTCTATCAGATGGAGATCCTGCCCAATCAGCATCTGAATAACAAACGACTTTAGTATGGTTATTATGACCATATAACAAACCTTTTCCAGGAGAACCTTTAATGTACTTCAGTATACGAATGACTGCATTCCAATGATCTTCACATGGAGAATTAAGAAATTGACTCACCACACTGACTGCAAAAGAAATATCAGGACGAGTAACAGTGAGATAGTTCAATTTTCCAACTAATCGCCTGTACTTCTCAGGATCTGAAAGAGGCTCCCCCTGCTTGGGTAGAAGCTTGACATTGGGATCCATGGGAGTATCAACAGATTTCGAATTCATCAACCCAATTTCCTCCAAAATATCTAATGCATATTTCCTTTGAGAGATAACAATACCATTATCGGATTGTGCTACCTCAATCCCCAAGAAATATCTGAGTTTGCCAAGATCTTTGGTTTGAAAGTGTTGACAAAGGTGTTGTTTTACTTGTGAGATGCCATGGTGATCACTGCCTGTAAGAACAATGTCATCAACATATACTACAAGATAAATACACCCAGCACTCGAGTGACGATAAAAAACTGAATGATCTGCTTCACTGCGAGTCATACCAAACTGTTGAACAACATTACTAAATTTTCCAAACCATGCCCTAGGAGACTGCTTGAGACCATATAAGGATTTGCGAAGACGACATACCAATCCAGAAGACTCCCCCTGAGCAACAAAACCGGGAGGTTGCTCCATATAAATTTCTTCCTGCAAATCCCCATTAAGAAAGGCATTTTTGACATCCAGTTGATAAAGAGGCCATTGTTGAAGAGCAGCCATAGCTATGAATAAGCGAACATAAGCCATCTTTGCCACTGGAGAAAAAGTATCACCATAGTCTAAACCAAAAATTTGGGTATAACCCTTAGCCACAAGACGAGCTTTGAGACGATCAATAGTACCATCAGGACCAACTTTGATAGCAAAAATCCACCTGCAACCAACAACAGATTTCCTAGATGGTAAAGGAACAAGTTCCCAAGTTCCATTATTCTGAAGCGCATTCATTTCATCAAGCATGGCCTGACGCCAACCAAGATGAGCTAAGGCATCACCTACAGATTTTGGAATAGATACAGAAGAAATAGACGAAAGACAAGTATAAAAGGGTTGAGATAGTCTATGATAACTCAAAGCAGTATAATGTGGAGAGGGATTACGGGTAGCATGTATACCTTTTCGGATAGCAATAGGAAGATCAGGTTCAACTATCGGAGGTTCAACTGTCGGAGCCGGAGGGGGATGAGGTGTTGGCACTAGAAGAGAGTCATCTGATGGACGATGAGACGTTTGACGACGACTATACACCTGAAGAGTTGGTGGCGGTGGTGAATCTTTAGGTGCACTAGGTACAACAAGAGGGATATTAACTTGATTAGATGAAGACATAGAAGGAGAAAGACAAGACTTAAAGTAAAGGGAAGATTCACTGAAGGTGACATCTGCTGAAATAAAATAACGATTTAGAGAAGGTGAGAAACATTTATATCCTTTTTGTGATCTAGTGAACCCTAAAAAGACACATTTGTGTGATTTAGGAGATAATTTATCAAGACCAGGACTAAAATTATGAACAAAGCATGTGGACCCAAAAACTTTGGGAGGTAAAGAGTGGAGAGGGGCATGTGGAAATAAAATAAAATGAGGAATTTTGTTATTTAAAACTGAAGATGGCATTCGATTAATGAGATAACATGTACTAAGAACATCATCACCCCAAAAACGCTGAGGAACATCACCATGGATTAAAATAGTACGAGTTGTTTCAACAAGATGTCGATTCTTGCGCTCAGCTACCCCATTTTGTTGAGGTGTATAAGCACATGAAGTTTGATGAAGAATACCATGAGAAGCCATAAAATTTTTAAAAGAATGAGAAAGATACTCACGTCCATTATCACTACACAAAACGCGAATGGAAATTCCAAATTGATTTTTAATTTCATTGTAAAATAGTTGAAATATAGAAAACAACTCAGAACAATTTTTCATTAAAAACACCCAAGTACATCTTGAATAATCATCAATAAAAGTAACAAAATACTGAAATCCTAAATTAGACTTAATACGACTTGGTCCCCAAATGTCAGAGTGAACTAAGGCAAAAGGAGATGAAGCACGTTGTGAGACACTACTAGGAAAAGAACTACGAATGTGTTTCCCTAACTGACACGACTCGCATGATAAACTAGACACATTAGACAAACTTGGAACAAGCTGCTGCATCTTGACAAGACTAGGATGACCCAATCGAGCATGAATGAGAGATGGAGAATCCATAATCGCGCCAACATGGGCAGAGATCTGTAGGTGATAAAGTCCATGAGACTCACATCCGGTGCCAATCATCCGTCCCGAGCTCCGGTCCTGTACAGAAACAGAATCTTTGGTAAAAGAAATAACACAATCAAGGGAACGAGTGAGACGACTAATGGATAATAAGTTAAATGGAGACCCAGGGACATAAAGAACATTATCAATAGATAAAGAAGGAAAAAGGTTAATAGTACCAACACCATGTGATGGTACCTTATATCCGTTGGCCATGGTAACTGAAGGTAAATAACCCGTAGTAGATAGGGAAGAGAAAAAAGATTTAATGTGATCTATGGCACCTGAATCTAGAACCCAAGGGCCAACGAAAGTAGAGTGAGTGAGGCCAACAAAAGATGTACCTGAATGTGCAACAGAAGCTGTGGAACTAGAGTTCTGACGATCCTCATACCATTTAAGAAATTCATTGAAAATAGCAGGCTGGCCTGGGGTATCAATTGAAGTATGGTCCACAGTAGAAGGTTACACAGTAGCACTTTGAGCAACCACAATAGATTTAGGAGGACGACCATGTAAGGCATAACATCTGTCAATTTTGTGTCCAAGTTTGCCCGGCTTGTGAGGACGAGTACGATCATTATGCTGAGAGACTAAAGCATAAGAGTCATCTACATGAGATGTTAATTCAGTGGTGTGTTTACTTGGCACACGCAGAAGTGTAGAACAAGTGGAAGTAAAATTGGGTACGATAGGGGATCCCAAAATTTGATCACGAACATGAGAATAATCATCAGAAAGACCATGTAAACCCAATAACATGAAGAACTTGGATCTTTGTTCTAGTTCTTGAGAAGGAGTGCAGGCAGGAGGTAATAACTCATTAAAATCATGAAGAAGAGCATGAAGTTTACCTAGATATTCTGCCATTGTACCATCAAGACGTTTGGGAGCAACAATTGTGAGGAGATTTTGACACACACCATAAAGACGTTGAGTATCATTGGTGTATAATAATTTTGCTTGTTCCCAAACTTTTGAACAAGTCTCATAGGTACGGAAAATTTGTTTTAAAGATGAATGAATGGTAGATTTGATAACAATGCATAATTGAGCATCAATTTTCAACCAACGGAAAACCTCATTTTCAGCAACATTAGGACGGGTAAGATGATCAACATAACCTTGACTCTTAAGCCATAATTTAATATCTAAGGCCCACGTATCATAATTGGTTCCATCCAATTTGTCAATGGAGAGATGAACATTGACATAATTAATATAAATAGACGGATCCGGCATTATGACAGCAGAAGGAGTCACAGTGGCAGTGGCAGCGGAAGAAGTCGTAGTGGCAGCGGAAGCGGAAGAAGCCATATAGGACAAAAATTAAATCCAGTCACCAGTCAATTGGCGGTAGCAGCTATTTCAACGGCGGTTCCGGCAGGATTCCGGCGGCGGCTCCGGTGAGATTCCGGCGGCGGCTCCGGCGAGGGTCCGGCAGCGGCTCCAGTGAGGCGGCAGCGGTGGCAGTTCTGGCAAGGCGGTGGCTGGAAAATTCCAATGAACAGTGGGTTCACCAATAAAATTTGAACCCTAACCTTATGCTCTAGATACCATATTAAAGGGAAAGAAAGAATAGGATAAATCCCTTGTGTATATTGAACACATAGGGTTATGTTTATATAAGAAAAATAAACATATGGGCTAAGCCCATTACATAAATATGAAATATAAAACAATAACTATAATATCTCATAATATCTAACAATATCTAATAATATCTAACACTTAGAAAAAGTGACAAACAACCATATATGAAGTCAATATTGCATATATTACCGATATCAAGTAATAACGTATGAAAATGTATAAAATAAAATATATTCTTAAAAAAAAATTCATGATTTTCAAATGAATGGTGATAAAAAAATAAAAAATATGGAAGTTTCATTCATATGAAAATCTAATAGATTTGTTTACACAAAGTATTTGTCTATGAGAACTTTTAAGTTGGTTCATAAGATTAGACTATCATAATTTAATGATGTTAGTTTTCATGAGGGGTAGAAATTAATAGGTTTTGCATGTCTATTGAAGAATAATGTGTTAGAATTACAGGCCTTAAACAAGAGGAGTGGTGAATTGTTTATGAAAGATTTTTGCAAATATTGAAGGTAGATTGAAAGATAAAGAAGAATCAAGCAATTAGAAATCTGCTAAGCCAATTTGAAAATTGTTTTTAACTTGATTGCAAAAAAGCAACTGGTTGTTTTTACGAAGCAATCGGTTGTTTATATTAGCAGTTTTAAAACAAAGCAAAAGCATATTTAAAGAGTGAAGGGATAGAAAGATTCACACAAGAAATTTATACTAGTTCACTCTTAACTAAGAGTTGCATCCAGTCCTCAGCTCACCACTGAGTATTCACTATGAAATCAAAAACCTTGATTACACACAACCCACCAGAGTGGTGATCTTGAACCCTTCAAGAACACACACCACTTTTGGCAAACACACCACAGATTTCAGAACAACCTCTAAATCTGTACACCAACAATTCTCACAGAAATACAATAGTTAAGAGAGAAAGGAATGAGTACACCTAGACACAATCTCAGATTAAAGCAAAAGATGCCCAATCCTATTCGACTCTTAGAAGTGATTCAAAGCTCTTAACAATCTTGAAAACTTTCTTTGATAAAGCTCTTTTTCATATCTTAAGATTAGAAGCGTAAAACCACCTTTATATAGACCAATCAAGTGGTAAAGAACATTTAATTAAGGAGCCAAGACAGTTAGGAACATTAAAAAATAGTTTGGTAAAACTTAAGAGAATTTTGTAAGATTTTCATAATATCAACTGATTGAAAACACGAAACAACCGATTGAATTGGTTTGACAACAAAGTCAAACAAAGTTAAGCTTTTCAAAACTGTTTTAAAACCAACCAAGTATAAAACAACTGGTTGAATCGAAATTTCAATAGGTTGATTTTTCACTTTCCTTTGAAAACACATCTTTTTCAAAAGGATTAAAATCAAATTACTTTGGATCATCAACTAGAGTGGATTAACAAATTCAACTACTCTAGACACACACACACAACCATTAGTAACCATCTTCATGCATCCCACTTGGATTTGGAGACATCAAAACACCTTGTTCAAATAATTTACTTTTTTTATTCGTTGGGTATTATCCCATATGATTTTTCCTAGTAAGATTTTAGTGAAGCACATTCTCCAACATTGAACATCCAAATCACCTTCTTCATTATTTGGGTTTTTTCTTTAAAAAAATATGTATATGTCTAAATCGTCCTCAACTTCTCATAACAGTACTATAATGTAAATATCTAAGATAAGTGGAATTGATTCCAATACCTCACAATTCAATTATTTGTTTAGTTAAATAAATCGCCACTATAAGAAAAACTTGAATTAACGTCGGCTAGAAACAGACAAAAGGAAAAGAAAATCGACAATTAATCGTCGGATGTATGTCGGGTAAGCAGCAAATGCTAAAACCATGGAAGCAAAATGAGTGTGTGTCAACTTTAAATGGGACGCAAATATCGTGGGCTAAGCCCACTCTCCAGCCGACGAAAAATGTTATAATTGTGTGGATTAAGCTGACGAAAAAGGGAGGCAATTTCGTTGGTCCAATGAAAGAGTGATATTTTTAAAAAATAAAAAAACATTACATCGACTAAACCGACAAAAAAGTGAAATTAAAAAAAAAGTTTTATGTTGGTTAGACCGACACAGAGTTAGGCGAATTAAAAAAATTTTAAAAACCTTTACGTCAACTAAGCCCACACAAAATGGGACGCAAAAATAGATTTAAAAATTAATTTAAGGTTTGCATGAGCTTAGTCGATGCATAAGTAAAAAAAAAACAATTTTAAGTATTACGAGGTCCATCTTGTATAACCAATTTCTTTCAAAATTCTTTCAAATTTAGTATTTTATTCACTCAAACCAATAATACTATTCCATTCTAAAATCATTTGGTAGTCTAGTAATTCAATTTCAGTCATAAATACTCAAACTTGATTCCTAAATTCATTCAAATATTAATTTAAAATAAGAACTTAATTCAAATAAAGCATAGATTTGTAATTGTAAATTGAAAATGAACTAAGAGTTATTTAAGAACTTCATAACAAAAGTTCATAACAAAAGAAGTTCAATAGGTTTCTATGCAAACAAGTTTCTTTTAATTAGGTCCAACACATACATATTAATTAAATGGATTACCTCTTTTTAGTTCAAGTTCACCATAATAATAAAAAAAACCAGTGCATTCAACAACAATAAACCAAACAAAACTAGCGCATTCAACAATGATAAACCAAGCAACAATAATAAACCAGGACAATCCCAAATGCATATCAAAATTGAAAATTGAATTTAAGTTTAAACTAAGCTTACCTTTCACAGCTTATAGTCTGAGCAAGACTGAATCGAGACTGTGAAGATGAAACGCTACTCAGAAATATAAAGATGGAATGCCTCTGAAACACTATAGAAATCAAGAAATAAAAAATGAAAGGAACAAATGAAGAACAAGGAAACTCACAAAAAAGGAGGACAACACCCAACACCAATAGAGCGCCGCAGAGAGGAGAGAATACATTACGCGGAGTGGAGTGGAGACTGAAGTAGAGGGAATGCGGAGAAGAAGGGTGAAATCGAGCACGAAGTATTTAAGTTTTTCTGATTTGAGGAAAATGAGCGGGAAAAGATTATTAATAACTTTGCCTCGACCAAACCGACGCAAAACCTGAGTTATTATTTTATTCCTCCTTGCGTTGCATTAGTCGACACAATCTATATTTTTTTCTGTTCTGCTTTCACTAAGCGTCTGTCAAGCGTGAGATTAGCTCATACCACTTGTGTTTGCATCCACTTATCGTGATTTTAACCGACGTAAATCACATCCTTCTATTGGTCAACGAAACTCTCTCTGCAGCTAATCCACTGTTTTCTTGTAGTGCGCAAAAAACATAATTAAATGATAGAGCTATTTTTTTTACTTAGTCTTATTTATGAAGTTCTAAAAAATCTATAAATACATATTTTTACTAAGGTAAATATAATATTTTTCTTTACTTTCTCATATTATTCTTTACACTCTTAGAAACTTGAGTGTTGTAAAAAATTTTGTATAATTGAATTTCTAATTATTCATAATTCACTAAAAAGTCTACAACCTAACAAAAATGTTTCATCCTTTTCAATAATATGTCTTATGACCGTTCAAACTACAATAAAAACAATT
Source organism: Phaseolus coccineus (assembly GCA_037954025.1). NCBI lineage: Eukaryota > Viridiplantae > Streptophyta > Magnoliopsida > Fabales > Fabaceae > Phaseolus > Phaseolus coccineus. The sequence goes on along the minus strand of CM075681.1, from coordinate 9,387,547 downwards.
TTTGTTCTTAACACAAAATAATTATTTGACTTAACATAACTTTAAAGGTTTTTGTTTGTTAGATATTAATATTATGACCATTAAATTTAAATGTTATAGATTTCCACTTAGACACAATAGTTTATATCATTTTATTCTCCGATGCAAGTAAAAAACTCCTCTCAAATTAAAAGTAAATGATTTTAAATTTAATGTTGTTAATTTTCTAACACGAGTGACTTTATATAAAGAAAAACACAGGTATTCGTGAATGACAGTAAGATTCAAACCCATCACTATTTATAAAAAAAAAAATCTAGAATAGATAATGATTTCACTTAGTACTATATAAGTTTAGATTTGGATATAAACAATTACTCACAAAAAGTATGCAATATATATATATATATATATGATCCAAAGTATCAATAGTACGCAAACCTTCATAATATATTTATTACATTTTATAATTAAAATTTTCAAAATTTGTAATTAAATTAAACAAATGGGTGTAATGTTTCATAATTAGGAATATCATTGTTGAATATTTTTAATAAATCGTATAATATAGTTTAATCTCATTATTTTTTTATTATTTAATCATTGAAACCATTAAAACTTTGTAACACCATGCACACGTATCCGTTTTTGTTTCTGGAGGTATATGGTTCTTTCTATTCCTCTCCTTTTCCTGTTTAACCTCTTTATTCTATTCTGTGTGTGATGAATATCACAAAAAATTTATGAGAATCATTCTGTTCTTTTGTTAAGAGTATATTATATAAAGCACTTACGTAGTATGATTCTTTCCCAGATTTAGCCTCATTTTTCCTTTTTGAGAACAGTTTTAATTTTCTTTCGACACTTGAAAAGGTGATTTTTTATGCCTTAGTACAATGGGGGTTGGAGATGGAAACGGTCTTTAGTGTTACCATTTTTTTTTAACATAGATATATCAATTTTCACTAAAACCATGATAAAACAGTTATGTAGTATAATAATATATAAAACTTGGTAACAAGATAAAATATTAAGATAAAAAAGGGGAAAAAACTCTAGTCTGAAATATATTAAAATTGAAAAAAAATTAACAAGTCATCATATTGGTATGAATTGGGAAAAAGATCTATAACATTGTATTAGCTTTAGAAGAGTACATTTTTTCTTTAAACCCATGTCAAATTTATAGAATAACTACAAACTTGTTTTGGAATGAAGTACATAAAAGTTACATGCACTCATTGAAAGATATAGGTTAGATTTTGAATGACATACATAAATTAAAAGCTACATGTCTTCAATCTCTATATGCTATAAGCCTAATAACTTCACATATTCTAATAATCACTTATGATAATAATGATAAGTGTACATGACTTTCTAACCTTAAAAATTTAGTTAATGTGTTTTTTGTCTCTATGTTTAACACGAAATTGATAATCATTTTTAATAGAAATTTTAGAGATCTTAAATACTTGTAGTAAGTAAATTATTAGAATTGGTTCTTATCAGTTAAAAATATAAAAAATTGGACAAACACTTATTTCAATAATTTTTTTACAACAAATATTGAGAATGTTTAAAGTTTGAATTAGGACAAAAACTAATTTCAAATGAAAGTATAGAAACTAAAAACATATTTAACTCATTTATAAAATATAAAAAAATGTTTTGATACAATCAATATAGTCTTACATTATTCAGGAGTTAAGGTAAAAGACAATTTAAATACATCATTCCTCCTAAATAAAATTAAAAATTTTAATATTTGATTTTGTAAAAATGAATTAAACTTTTGTAAAAAGGAATTAAAGTGACATAATTGATGATGAAGGAATGTGAGAAAAGTTTATCAATTTTTTTTTTTTAATTAAGGGTGATGCAGAAAGTTATTCATTGACATTGGAAATGATTAAAAAAAGGATAAGAAGGGACATGAAAGCATATAGCTGGTAAAGGCATGGGGGCCACCACTATCTTATTAGATGCAAACCCTTTGATTCATGTCCTTAATCGGAGGATGGGTCCAAATTCATGGTTCTTTTGTTGTGGAAGAATGAAATATTTCAAGGATAGTTCTTCATTCCATTTGAATTTGGTTGGTTTTGCCAATGGAATACCCAACAAAACTTGAATCTTTCTCTTTCTCTCTCTGTTTTTTGCATCATCCTTCTTGTGACAAAACCCACTTAGTAAAAAAGGAATTCAAAAGTGATACTATGATTTAATATGTCTTTGGATTTTTTATAAGTTAAAATTATTTAGTATGCAACACTTTTGTATTTAGCTTTTTAAAAATTAGATTCTTAACTTATAACGAGTTACTTTTAATTTATACCGTCTTTTAAGAAACTTTTCTAGTTAATAATTTTATAATAGCAAAATAAATAAAAATATATATTATATATGATTTAGATTTCCTAGACATACTGATGGAAACCATCCAACTACACACAACCACATAATAAGGAGGATAAAGACCTAGAGGTTGTTTAAGGATTTATTTGCAAATATGGGTCTAATTGAGCTTTTGTTTCTTTTTGTAAGCCCAATCAAGAGGACAACTCTAGGATGAAGGAATGTACAAACATATCCAAAAAAACCTCCAAATCATCCAAACATAAACTAAAGCTTTGGTCAGAAGAACACGAGAAGACTGAGTTCCTGCTGACTAGTCAACATTATTTTTGGGTCAAGCTTTAGCTTAAATAAATTGTATAAAGTTGTTTAGGATTTCATGGGCCATGCATTGGGTCTAGTAGCATAAAATAATTGGACCAAATATTTGGACCAAGTAGCATAGGCTTTCGGGCTTGTATTTGGGCCAATAGTAAAATATGACTAGTTAGGATTAAAAGTGACTAGTTAGGGTAACAATTGGGCTTCTTTGAGCTCAATGTAACCCTAAAACGTCTAGGGTATTTGGGAGGACGAAAATCACCTTGACATGGAGTACATAGGCGTCCACATGGCAGCCTAGGAGTGGAGAGGATTTAGCATGGAAGGTTTGAGCTAAACATGGAAAGCATGACTCTACATGGCACCTTCTCATTGGAGAGTTTTATTTTGAATTTCAAGTTTTGGCTCCAAAATGTTTAGCCCTCTCTCCTATAAATTGAGGTGTTTGGCTCATGTAAATTCAAGATTAATGAATGAGTGAAATTGCTGCCAAATTATTGAGTCAATTCTCACTCTTGTCTCCTACCTCTCTAGGATAGACACTTAGTCTTCAAATTTTCACTAGCTCAAGTGATTAGGCCTCACCTATCACTCTACATACTTAACCTTCACCTTCAAGGAATCCACAAGCTCTACGTGAGTTCCTTGTCCGTATCAATCCATGAAGCTTCTGCAACTCTCCACCAAGAAAATCCAATTCAGATGAAGGCACAACTACATTACATATCGTCAACATCTCAAACATGCAAGATATATATCACCTAAATATGTTTTTAAGATAATTTATACTTTCTGTCAAACTAATATAAAAATTAATTGTGATATTACAAAAGTTCAACATATTTATAAATAATTTAATCAGTATACGCATTTAATAATTTTAACAATCAAATATCAGTATTAACTTAAGTATTAGAAAATTTTTTCATGACCCATGACTCTAACCAAGAGCTAAACACTAAAAACTGTTAGAAATCGACGACAAAAAATTTAAGAAGTACGTGCAACGAAGAAGACATGACATTCCCGATTCATACTTGAAAAAAATTATAAATTAAAATTAACTGATATGATATATACAATAGATTAGTTTTATTAAAATATGATTTTTAACTTACGCATAAACTACTTTATGCAAAATTTCATTTCATTTCTCTTCTAAAATATAGAGAAATTTCTTCTAGATAATTCCATTAAAAAACTTATTCCATTTTTTGTCTTAAAATATTTAGGAGAACCTTAATATATATAATTACTAGCTTTTTATTTAATCCTTCTTAGCTTATTGACTCCAATAATATAAGGAAAAGTTAAGAGTAGTAGTGGGGGATAAAATCGTGTGCATATTTAGCTGATATCACTCCATTTAATTAATAAATAATTAAAGGATCTTTGATGTGTGTTGAAGATGCATAAAAGTGTAAATTCATGTAAAAAAAATTGTATAAAAGAATATTTATGTTCCTACGTCTCTATTTACATGCTTACAACTTTATATGCATTACGCCATGCATGTTTTCTCCATATGCTTTTCACATACTATATAATTAATCTTCAAGTGTAGCACTTATCACATTTATTATATGGAACCCTCCCAATAATTTCCTTGCTCCAAAACTCACATATTATATATATAACATTAACATAAACCATTATATAGTGAATCTAATCAAAATTTTATTAATTTGAGTGATAAAATAGCTTTTAAGGCTTACAGAATAACTTGAAACCTTAGTTTACTTGGAATTGATCTTACTCATATTTCTTTTAAATATCTCATTATTGTTCACCTTATACACATAGCCTTTAATTTCTAACATACTCATACCAATCATTATTGAGATTGCATTTAAAGAGTTTTAGTTTAAAAATAAATTCTACTGTATCCCTTTAAATTTTTAGAATTTTAGTTACATATCAACAATTATAAAGTTACTCTCACGACATTATTACTACATAATTTAATTTAGTCTCTAATTGACTAAGATAATTTAATTTAAAATTATTAATATTTTAATTTTACAATTCTTAGTATTGTTTTCAAAATATTTTAAGGCAAAGTTTGATGTTTGATATTCAGAATTTGAAATTTTTTAAAATACGAATAGTATATTTCATAAAATTATAAATAATATATTTCTTAAAAATGAAAGTAATATATGGTTAAGAAGTTTTAAAATGATTTTAAAAAAAATAATCGAATTTTTAAATTGGAATAATTATAATCTTTAAATTTAAATTAAAAAATTAGTTATTAAAGACTGAATTAAAATATACAAAAATATTTTGTACTCAAAATAAGATGATTAGTCCCCAACTTAATAACTATTAGTAAAACAATACTTAGTGTTTTAAAAACAGTTAAATTTGTATGTATATATTAACAATGCTTCTTTTTTTTTATCAGGAAAAAAAATATTAATGAAAGTATTTCATAAATATTTCAACTCTTATACAAAGATAACAACATCTTTTAACCTATGAATTAACAATGCTCTTACTTTAGTGTTTAATGTTCTTTGCCTATATTTTGTAACTGCAATGGATAGAAAATGACATGATAATAAAGTAAGTGATGAAGATTCTTAAGTTATTTGTCAAACCATTTCAAGCTTAAAGTTAGAGCAATTGTTGGTCTTCTCAAAGCTTTTTGGTGTCAGAGACCACACAAATTCATATATAAAACTATTGTCTCTAATGATCATTGTTAATTAATATATGACCAATTGTCTCTATTCACATGAGTCTAGGAGACAACTTGAATTTGTGAATGTTTTAATGTGTTCTTCATGAGAGAAAAGAAAAGAAAGAAAAACAGTTGAATTGATTCGAATTTAGCCGATAATATTGGATCTGGGATGTTTGTGTGGATCTGTGTAGTATATTTAAATTGTTGTTTGAACATTAATTAGGTTTTGTTTAAATATACTTTTATTATGGCGGATTTCAAAATATAAAATGTAAAGTTATATTGAATTGCAAGTATAAATGTTAATATTTACAATTTTTGTTTGTTTGAAATTAATAGAAAAATGACCATTTTTAATTTATTTTTTTCTAAGATAATAGTTAAATATTTTTCTCTCGTCTGTATGGAACCTGCAAGAAAAAATATTATTTTATTTCATCAAAAATTGCATACAGTTTTTTAATAAACAATATTGCATATTTTTAGTAATTTGTCTAATTGACATTGAATAATGTTAATTTGACTTAAAATCTGTTTGAAAAATAACAATTTGGTTTAAATCAGTCTGAAACCTGTTACATAAGTTTAAATTATAATAAATTTCGATTACATATCTAAAGTTAATAAGAAAACCATCTGAAAAATATTTAATACAAAAGGTGGGGTCTAACTGGAAATTTGCAACAAATTTTTTATACAAAACATAATCTCTCTAAAATATTATTTGTAATTATAAAAAAGGACATTTATAATAAGACCAAAGACGTTTTCTTTTCTATTTACTGTTAGGTCGACTTCTTAATAGCAAAAACATTATTGCTCCTTATTATTTCTAATAAACACTAATTCCAATGTAATTTCTAACACTAATTTAACCACTCATCATGGAAAACCAAATATATGTTAACTACTGATTTAAGATACCTCTTCTTCATAAGCACTTCCGATAAAGAAAAATTAAAAAAAAAAAAAACAGCAACTTCTTCAACTAAAATTAGACATCTACCAACTAAGGGATAAAAATTAATTCTATTAACTTTTAAATTTTAATATTTAAATCTATTTTAATTGATTTTGTAAAATTAAATTAGACTTATTCTAAGAATAATTTAACTATCACCCAATATAAGAGACATGAATCCTGAAATCGTCCATGACCAAAAATATAACTAAATTATAATATATATAAAATTCACTTTTGCAAAGTGGATTTTGTAAAGTTAAATTCCATTGTCCATGACCAAATAGTCCCTAACTAAAGACAAGATTGATAACACTTTCTTTCTTTACGCAGGATCAAGTTTATACATAGTTACTGTCATTCTGTAACAGTTTTATTTAACTTCCCAGAGCAAAATGGGCATCACTGATGAATTACAAAAATAATCATTTACAACATTGATAAGTCATACTCTCCAGCTTGATCCACCCACTTTCAGTATTCACCGCAACCGAGGTTTATGTTTAGCTCGAACACTGTAACATGTTCTTAGATAACCTGAAACTGAATTTCTGTGACAAAAAGGTTTTAGTTGGATCCTCCTCTAATCCAGCGACCAGATCCTGCTTTTCCCAAACTAGAATAGTAATCGCCCACATTTGCCACAAATAGTGGATCCCTATCTTCCATTGTGCACTCTTTACAGCCACCACCTGCCATATTATCTAGCTCTGTCTTCTCCAACTCTCTTGTCAAATCCTCCATTGTCTTCTTTAAATTTGCTTTGCTCATCTGGCCAGCTTCCTCTGTAGAGAGACCAACCATTGTAACTTTTGGAAGAAAGGGGGTTGGTTTCATATCTTCCTTATTTACACCTTTTTCAAATGATCTTGCTTTTTCATGACACTGTTTTGGCCATAGGTGATTAAACCAATTACCAAATGGTAGACTTAGTCTGTAACTAGGTTGTCTGATTGCTTCAGTATTATCATCCAAACTGCAATTAGAAGAGTCTACGCATTCAGAAATTTTCGAATCATCTTCCACTTTAGGGTTCTCAAGGCAACGCCTTGACTCGGTAGCTCTCAGATAAGAAGCTTCACTTCTGCAGGATAACAAATATAATGTTACAAATCATTGGACATCCAACTTTAAAAGTTCTGTTCAATATAGTAGCTGAAGTTAACAGATCAGTAACTCAGAGACAATACAAAGGAGGAGCTGAAACAGAACCTACTCTAAGAACAACTATGGATCAGATAAGTGCTGATCAATTGTGCAGGGAGGTTGAGTTTAACGTACGTAGGGCAGATGGTTTATTTAAGGCCTTTATTAAAAGTTCTTTCGCTCAACACCTCAATGAGAAATTAGCTCTTTGTTTTTATGGGCCCTTTGAAGTGGTGGTGGTTAGGGTAGTGCCGTATCATCTATGGCATTGCCTTCACAAGAATTTATCCTACTTTTGCCCAACTCAAGTGCTACATACAGACATGCCAAACCAACAGTAATCTCACTTTTTCAGAAGCTAATTGGTAGCTGCCACTTACATTGGTATTCTGCAAGCTCTAGAATGGGGTAAATTATTGGGTAGACGATACCTGATTATAGGCAGATTATTTTCTAATAATATGTTGATTCTGTTTTTGATATTTATTATGATAAGAGAGAGAGGGGGGCATAGGGTTATGCATTTATAAATAAGAAAATACAAATATATGGGCTTAAGCCCATTACATCTAACAACATTCTTTCGTTATTTCCTTAGAAGCTGACATTGTTACTGTAATTACTACATTAGAGACTTGAAGGGCACAAGAATCATTTGGGTAGGCTTAGGGCAAGGAGCAGAATATGTAATTGGCAGCTTTGATCATCTATCATTCTAGCATTGATCCTTTAAAGCTAACTCCGGACTTGTAAAATGAGTTCTGTATACCTATTTATATATTATAATTTGACCATATATCTAATTGATGCAGGATCTTAAACACATTCTTTCACACCTAGGAGTTGACTTCTCAAGCTTGAAAATAAATATTTATAGGATAGTGGTCCAATAACGGAAAACAAGATAGACCCGACGACCCTCATTATTACAATCGGCTCTAATACCATTTTAGAAAGTGGGTTTTTTTAAGAGTAATTCAACATTGCAAAACCAACTTGCAAGGTAAAATTTTCTCCCACTTATATATAATTTTAGCATATCTATAGTTGATTGCGATCTTCAACAGTTCCTTTCCAAAGCATAGTTCTTAAGAGTTCTTTTCCCAGTAGAGCTTGACTCTGAATTTGCAATCTATTTTCCAGTATTAATAACAATATATATATATATATATATATGAATGACCAATCAAATAAACTCGTCAAAAAAGTTGCAATAAATAAGAAACTGGACTAAACATGTTCAAGTTTAGTTATTAAAGTGGGAGGAATATATAAATGGTCATTTGAGATGACAAAAAGAAGATATCAAAGTACTTTCAGAACAATAAAACTTTCTCAAATTGAGCTTAGACTAAGTGTGTTTTATAAGTGGATTTTAAACCTTCACAGAAGTTCTAGAGAAGGGAACGGGGATGACTGATGACAGATTCCCATTTTAAATCCCTCCATAATCCTGACCATTCTGCATTTCAACAGTTATAACTAATAGGAAAGGCTTCTTTTAAGTAGTGACTGCACATGAGAGAAAAAAACTCTGGATGGCGAGCCTAACAAACCAATGATACAAGTTTAACAAAATCTTAATCAAATATGCACATTTCCACAGGTGCAATGATAAAAGTAAATTCAAGCTGTTGAGAGAAAACAAAAGTGAAGCACAAGCTGAAAAACTACCGTCAATGAACAGCACAAACAACTGAATATATATATATAGTATTAATCTAATAATACAGCTCCTGATTTCCAAGTTTAACTTACGTACAACAAACCTGGACACTAAATTATGCTAAATTAGTTACATATCCAACCGAAGTTATCTGAATTTAGTAAAAATATTATTTATTCTTAGACAAGATTTGCTAAAAACTTTTTCTTAATGCATGAAAACCCTAGACAAGGAAACCACTGAAGTAAAGACAGGAGTTCAAAAGCCATGAATTATACATTTCAGTTTCAAAGGCTCAAAAACTGCATATAATATATATACCTTCTCTCAAATGAGTCAACCAAATACGGAAATTTAGGTTGTATGCCTGTCGCTTTCCGCAACCACCTATTACCCAGAAATACTTTGTCAACAGTATAATGGAACTGGAGTTCGGCAGCTTTTGAAATAACACTTAGTGGTATACTAGGATGACCCATTTCGTCAAGCAACTCCTGAACCTGTCAGGAAAAATCAACAATAATAACCCATGTTTTTGAGAGAAACAGGACTAGTAGATATTAATGTTATGTATAACTCAAGTTCATCCCTTCTAAACAAATATAATGAGGTATCTCAGACCAACCTTTTTATTAAATATACACAGATCATATCGGGTGCCTTTAATTGTGAAGTTTGAGACCATCATGAATAGCATTTTGAATTGATAAGCCTTCTATATTGAATTTGAAGTATTTCTAAATTTATGTTACTGATAGTTTTTTCTTGAGTGTATTAAAAAAGACAGGATTTGAAGTCTGGATGAAGGAGTCATTGAGACAGGATTCTAAATATAACATTTTCAGAATGCTTCCTCTAGCATCATCATCACGTATTAGAAAACTAAATGCAAATATAGCCTCTAGCCTTTTCGGAGGAGAACTAGGACAAAATGTTGTGCTGCATATTCCACTCTTACATATTAGCATGTTTATACTCATAAGCTTCTGAACACAACAACTCCTTTAAACTTATGTTCTAACAAACTATCAAATTATTATATATCATCTGAAGTTGTTTATCTAACTTAAAGATTTGAGAAAATTTGTTTTAAGCTTAAACTCTTTTTTCCGAACAACAACACGCTATTTCCTATTCACTTTATGTGTAACAAGCCTTGAAGACTTTATTCACAATATATCAACTTCATTCATTGTATTGTGTCTATTTGTAGCATAAAGGTATCTTTTTCAAGGTTTTACCATCAAAAGATTACTGTTGCATATTTATCTCTATTATATAATACTAGATAGCTATGTAATACATAATTATGTATTAATGTTTTTTCCATATATTTTTAAATATTCTTAACCATTACAGAGTTTCTTATAGGACAGTTTTGGGTATAAAAGGGCCCAATTTGGACTCAAGCCCAAACTCATTGACTTTAGCCAAGATTATCAGACTCGAGAGTCTACTCAGACTCGTGGGAGCCCTGTAAACCCGACTGGTAAGAGTCTACTTCACATAAAAATTTAACAAAAAAAATAATAATTCATGATACCAAATTCATAATATTGAAATAAACAAATTCATACACCAATAAAATAACTAAAACAACACAAATGTTATAGTTTAAAAGTCTCATTCATCTAATCCTCTAAGGAAATCATCTCCAAGATCTTCATGATTATCTCCTTCATCAAAAACTATATTATCAAAATCAGCTGCATCTGGAATTGAATCATTTAAACTTGTTCCTCCAACTAAGTCAACATACTCACCATCATTTTCAACTTGAGTTTGCTCAACCTCAACAACATTATCTCCTTCTTCAGTTATCCATTCATTATCAGACTCGATATCTTCAAATGGAAGAGCAACAAATCTCCTAATGTGTTTGTTTCTCAACTTCGAGTTATACATTATATAAACTAAGTCATTCATTTTCTTTTGTTGCAAACAATTTCTCCTTTTTGTATGAACCTATAATTAAATATGAAATTTTTGTTAATATATAAATCAAATCAAGAAAAACCTTAAATAACTTCAAGAAATTTAATTACCATTTTAAATGAACTCCAATTACGCTCACACCCTGAAGAACTACAAGTTAAACTCAAAACTCGAACAGCAAACCTCTTTAGTTCTGGAGTTCTATCACCAAACATCTCCCACCAATCTGCAAATAACATACCTTTCCTACTCAGCTTTGCATCTTCCAAAGAAAATATTCCTCTTGCATGGTGAAAATCAGTAAGTTGCAAATTGATTTTTTTTTTCTGCAACGTCATTAACCAATCTTCGCATGCACATGTACAACCCCTCCTTCACCTCAACATCATCATTTCTAAAGTTTGGTTGATAGTGTAATTGGGGGTTTAGGTAATAGGCAGCTGCATGCAAAGGCCTATGAAGCTGATTATTCCACCTCTAATTAATGATTTTCCAAACAGATTCATAACTACGTACCAACTATGTTATGTTAAAAATAATTACACAAATAAATAAGTATTTAAATTTAAAATGGAAGAAACTTAGAAATGTTACCTTTTCTTGATATTATTAAAGTTGTTTTTAATCTTCTCTTTGGCGCAATCTATCTCCTCTTATATAAATCTCATTGCGGGTTTTACATCCGAATCTACCAATCGAAGGACCACCATAAGAGGGGTGACAACTTTTAAGCATATACTTACATTCTTCCAAAATCGACTATCTAATACCACATTTTGAACTTTTCTCCCTTCTTGTGAAGTTCCAAACTTGTTTGTTTTTCATTCTTCAGAGTTAAACATGGTCATCAATGATGGTTTCTTTCATACAAATAAGCTAGAGTCAAGTATGATGTGGCAAATCTAGTCATTCTATGCCTTATCAAGTCCCTTCCATTTGTAAACATTTTCAAAATGGTAATTAGCATTGCTCTACCATAAATGTAGATAGTGATCCTTCTTCCCTTCTTGATAGTAGTTTCATGGACCTTTAATTGCTTATCAAAAATCTTCAACGATTAAATCAATACAATGGGCAGCACATGGAGTCCAATATAAGTGCTCCCTTTTTTGCATCAACAGTTCTCTAGCTGCCTTGAAATTTGCAGCATTATCAGTAACTACCTGCAATACGTTTTCCTCACCAACAAATTCTACCACATCATCCAACATTTTAAATACTTTTTCTGCAGATTTTGAGATGTCGGAGGTATCTAATGAATAGAGAAACACAGTTCCTTTAGGACCTGTTCACCAAAAAATTACAAATTGAACATCTTTTTTTGTCTATCCATCCATTAGAAATAATGGTACAACCTATTCTACGGCAATGACAGCAGTGAAGAAGATGAGATCATGAGCGTGAAGAGTGGAACCAGGTAAAACCCTAAAAAATCTAACCTAATCACAAGGAAATTCATCGTTTTGGGTCATTTTTACGCACTTGACCTTAA